>JANAVB010008300.1:0-240733 GCA_029216955.1 Iris pallida | reverse complement strand
TCTGGGCTGAAGCTGTCAATACAGCTTGCTTTGTGCTCAATAGAGTTCTAATTCAACCCAAATCGAAGAAGACTCCATTTGAGTTATGGTTTGATAGAATTCCTTCAGTTTCATACTTTAAGATTTTTGGCTGTAAGTGCTTTATTCTTAATACTAAAGACAACTTGGGAAAGTTTGACGAAAAGGCCGATGAAGGTATATTTCTAGGTTATGCGGCCAAGAGCAAAGGGTACCGAGTCTTCAACAAACGTACCATGATCATCGAAGAATCAATCAACGTCACTTTTGATGAAATGAACCAAATGACTCACGATGATAGTAATGAAGATCTGCCTACATCAAGTTCAACATCAGCTGAACCTGAACCAAGCTCTGCACTAGCTGAACCCCCTAGAGGAGATCCAGGAACCAGCTACCTACAGAGTCTACTGAAGAGGTTAAAATTCACAGCTGATCATCCACAAGATTTGGTAATTGGTGACATTACCAAAGGAGTAAGTACTCGATCATCCAGTAGAGATATTGTTTCTAGTGTTGCATTTATTTCACAGCTAGAACGTAAATCTATTGATGAAGCATGTAGTGATAGTTTCTGGATAGATGCCATGCAAGAGGAATTGAACCAATTCGAACGGAATCAAGTTTGGGAACTTGTTCCCAAGCCTATTGATCATCCGGTCATTGGCACCCGTTGGGTATTCCGAAACAAACTAAATGAGGATGGTTTAGTAACTCGTAACAAGGCTCGACTCGTAGCTCAAGGATACAATCAAGAAGAGGGTATCGACTACGATGAGACTTATGCCCCAGTTGCGAGATTAGAATCCATTCGAATGTTATGTGCATTTGCATATTTTCATGATTTCAAACTTTTTCAAATGGATGTAAAAAGTGCTTTTCTAAATGGCTTTATAAAAGAAGAAGTTTTTGTAGCACAACCTCCGGGTTTTACGGATTTCAAAAATCCTGACCATGTTTTCAAGTTGAAGAAAGCCTTATATGGTTTGAAACAAGCCCCTCGTGCTTGGTATGACCGTCTAAGCTCTTTTCTACTTGACAATGGTTTTTCAAAAGGAAAGGTTGACACTACACTATTTATTAAATCTTTTAATGGCAAGCTGCTTTTAATTCAAATCTATGTTGATGATATCATATTTGGATCCACTGATGAATCTCTTTGTCAAGAATTTTCTAAGTGTATGCAGAATGAGTTTGAGATGAGCATGATGGGAGAGCTGAAGTTCTTTCTCGGATTGCAAATCAAACAAACCGACAATGGGACGTTCATTAATCAAGCCAAGTACACAAAGATTTGCTAAAGAAGTTCGATCTGGACAATGTCAAACCTATTGGCACTCCGATGGCAACTTCAACAAAGCTTGATTCTGACGAACAAGGCAAGCCAGTCGACACACGTAAGTATCGAGCTATGATTAGTAGTTTACTTTACTTAACTGCTAGTCGTCCAGATATAATGTTTAGTGTTTGCCTGTGTGCACGTTTTCAAGCTAACCCAAAGGAATCACATCTGACCGCAGTTAAGCGTATCTTCCGATACCTTAAGGGCACTTCTTCTGTTGGCTTGTGGTATCCCAAAACTAAATCCTTTGACCTTATTGGTTATTCGAATGCAGATTTTGCTGGATGCAAGGTTGATAGAAAAAGTACTAGCGGCACATGTCATTTCTTAGGCAAGGCTCTAGTCTCTTGGTTTAGCAAAAAGCAAAATTCTGTAGCCTTTTCAACAACAGAGGCTGAGTACATCGTCGCAGGACGTTGTTGTGCTCAGATTTTGTGGATGAAACAAACCCTAGAAGACTTTAATTTATTTTTTACACATATTCCTATTTTCTGTGATAACACGAGCACTATTAATTTGACTAAGAATCCTGTATGTCACTCTCGTACTAAACATATCAAGATTCGGCATCATTTTCTTAGAGATCATCATCAAAATGGAGATATAAACCTTGTGTACATAGATACTGAAAATCAATTAGCTGACATCTTCACTAAACCTCTAGCGGAAGATTGCTTCAATTATTTACGTCGAGAATTAGGAATTTTGGACGTCAGTAATATTAATTGATTTTATTTTTATATATATCATTATGCAAAACTGTGTTAGATACAAGCTAATAAAGAGTCTGTCTGTCACCACAACTACGGTTGAAGCGAAGCGGTATTTAAGAGTTCCCCGGTGAACCTCCGCCAGCTGGGACAGTACTCCTACAGCTAATCTGAGACAGTCGCTGTGTAACGACATTTAATTCATAAAATAATATTAATTATGTTAATTGAAGGTTGAAATTACTAATCTTTGAATTAAATATTTAAAATGAGCCAAGCTGGTCATCATGATGTTGATGATAGTGATAATGAGATATGATTTGATTATTAGTGATATTTTATTGTACACTTGGAAATGCTCCGATATTCCAAGTTTTATCATTTACTTTTTATCAGTACTTTGTAGTTTGCTATCAGTACTTTTATCTTTATGGACATGTTTATAATGTTTCATTTATGACATCTCAGTTTATTTCAGCATTTTGTTTAAGCACTATCTCTTTATACTGCTTCTCCATTTTAAACTGCCTGTGAAATAGCATGCCTGAGATTTTTTTATGTTTTTGAAGCAATACATGCCTGTGATGATAATTTGTAGAAACATTACATGCCTGTGATGCTATATCTCTAATTCTTATACTATATTTCTTTTATTGTTTCTCGCTATTTGTTACTTATGTATTGATTGCGGGGGAGTCTTCTGCATTTACTGCGGGGGAGCCTTCTCTTGTGCAATTATTTTGCTAAGTGACAAAGGGGGAGAAAATTAAAAATGATCTAACATTTTTTTGAGTTAAATACAGGTTATGAACAATTTCTACTTTTGATTTTTTTGAACAAGCTTGAACAAGCTTAATGTTATATCATTCATAGTTTGTCAATTATCAAAATGGGGGAGATTGTTGGCCCATTGGTCATATGGTCAACCTGATTTTAATAATTGATCAAAACTCTGTCTGGATATACGAAGCTTGTTGGGACATCTCAGCTTCTTGGACATAAGCAAGATTGGATATTCACTCCGTTCAAGACTGAAGATCTGTTTGCCTACTTGAGTCTGTACTTCCTATGCAATATAATTTTTTACTTTATTTGAGTCTAGGAATACGTTGTACATCGAGTCGTACTGGCAAATAGGCTATCCCCAAAATAGTTTAAAATGTTTTAAAATGACCTATCAAAATGTTTAAAAAGGTTTTCAAAAAGGTTTTCAAAAATCACCAAAAATCTATTTTAAAACTCTAACCTAACCCTGACAGAACTCGGCCAGAGTTCGGCCAGAGTTCGGCCAGAGTTCGGTTGGTGGCCGTTTGATTTTTGAATTCTCTGGAACTTGGTCCTCCTGCAGTTGCGGATTTGACCGAGATTTGCTCATCGAGTTCTGCCCGAATTCTGCCCGAATTCTGACAGAGTTCTCCCTTTGGAATTCCTATAAATAGAGATGGATTTCGATCATTTCAATTCACTCATTCACTTTCAATCTTCTCTCTATCTAAAAAGCTTTCTGCCTTCCAAAGAGTTTTTTAGAGCTTTCATTTTCAGATCCCAAGCCAGTTACAATCCTCTAGTCGATTTGCCAGTGCGGTATGGTATAGAAGTTTCTGAGAGATTGTAATCAGAAGGCTTGATTGAAGAATACCTCTTCACATTTGAAGTTGGACGAGTTCTTCATATCAAAGCTCGCGTTGTAGAAGTTGCAAGGACTTCGTAAGAAAACTTGCGGTTTTTCCTATAGTGGATTCAACTGGTAGCAAGAGTTCTACCGACTGGATTAGTCCTCAACAGAGGGATACCAGTATACATCGCTGTCTTTGCGTTTGCTTTCTGAACTCTGCCTTTACATTATTTCAACTGTGATTATATACTGTGATTGTGTTGCTAACATTTTTTAATTAGCATTATTCCTCTACCAACTCTATTCACCCCCCTCTAGAGTATTACGCTTTACTA
Source organism: Iris pallida (assembly GCA_029216955.1). Taxonomy (NCBI): domain Eukaryota; kingdom Viridiplantae; phylum Streptophyta; class Magnoliopsida; order Asparagales; family Iridaceae; genus Iris; species Iris pallida. The sequence goes on along the minus strand of JANAVB010008300.1, from coordinate 236,713 downwards.
TATCGTTCCTACATTATGCACCGGTTCTGATTAGACAATAGGCTAGTGAGCGCTCAATAGCATATGTCATGAACAAACTCGATAAAGAATAAGCTTGCAAAAACTAGGCTACATTAGCATCATTAGTCAAAACGGTAAATACATAGGTACGAGAGATTAAGAAAAGAAGGTAGAATGATTCTAAGTCATATAGTCGTCCTATAGTCTTCTTGTCCAAGTCCTTGGTTGGCTAGACGGGTTACGTCCTCTAGATTTTAGGATCTAAATAAGCTTGCTAATATATGTCACTAGGTCAAAGGGTTGCTAGTTCATAAGGTATTCTACCCAACTTAAAGAATTAAACTAATGGTGTTTTGGGACAACTAACTAGTAGGGTCAATTTCTAGCAAGCACGAAGGGAAGATAAGAATAGGATGGAAGGAAGCAAGCAAGATGCAATTTATGAGTCAAATAGTAGATAAAATCAAGGAAATAGGTCAAGTATGTGGATGAGAACCTAGACTTCTAATCCTATACGCAGGCTTGCTTGGTACGGTAAAGTAACCAAACAATTTATTTAGACCTGCATGGGCCACCACAAAAACATGTAACGCCCCAGTCCCAAAATACGTAAGACTAGGAATGTAGACATGCCAGCTGTATTCATATGAAGTATGCTCCAATATATGGAAGCCTCGTATAAATACATAAGCTATAAAATGCAGTAGAACCATACTAATCTCATCCACACAAAATAAATGAATAAAAGACATCATATAAAGATAATGATTTGTCTTGATACATTATGTTGGACGGAGACAAATCCACTACCAACAAGTAAAAGAAAAAATATACATAAGAAAAGATATGAATTTGGCGAGCGAAGCGAAGACGATCCAAGCACAATCATCCTCGAAGAAATGGAGTCGGTCACGGCTAGAACTAGAGCACCTGCGAAAGACAAGAGCACACACCTGGCGAGGTAACCAGGTCCTCAGAGGGACGTAACAGGACACATAATATCATGCCAATAACTGAATAAGTAAACCTCAACAGAAAAGTATATGTGACTACTAAAATAAAGGTCCTTAACCATTCTATGTGATCATGCAATTTGAAGACAACGTTCCACACAAGGGCTCCCGAAGCTAGAAACACGGCACGTTAGCGTTTCAACCAAGGCACTAGTGGCGTCTAGAGAAAAGTAAATGCACGGCCCATTAGCACTCGAGCGAGAACTAAGGGGCAGCTAGAGAAAAATAAATGCACGGCCACTAGTTCTTGGGTGAGTCACTAACGACAGCTAGAGGAAAGTAAATGCACGACATATTTGTGTTTCAACCGAGGCACTAGTGGCATCTAGAGAAAAGTAAATAAATGTACGGCCACTAGCTCTTGACTGAGTCACAAATGGCAGCTAGAGAAAAGTCAAGGTGTGAAAGCCCCTGTGCCTAATAACTGTCCTCACCCTCCTCATGCACTACTCGTGCTGAATCCATATCACGACATTCCTAATAACTGCTAAGTCGCTAAGTCTTCTAGACAACCATAACTATTTAGCAGTTATTGCCTACCGCACGGTATGTGCGCACCGATGGCCAGTCGATACGTACGTCCGAGATCTATATGGGACTCGTGACTCGTGATACACAAGTGTCGGGCCAATGAATGCGACACAAACTAAGGTGGTCCCTTAACTCTAAGCCATATGCAACTAAATATAATAATTTGCAAGTATAATTTATATTTCTAGAATAAGTAAAAACATGCATGATATTGAGCAAGGAATTAAACAGTAAAGGCAAGGTGTCTTACCTGGTAAGACGCCTGGTGTGCTGCGATGATCAAGGTGGCATGAACTGCGACTTCGGTGTACAACTATGCAAGGTGACCTCGGGTGGTGGCATGGACAGTTTTATTGGGTCCAGAAGGATCAAATTAGTTAGGGTGGTCATAAGGTAGGTACAAAATTGGCGAGGGAATAGGAGTAATGGGCTTAGTCACGGACTGGAGGAAAATCGAAGTAGTTTGGAAAAATAATATATATATAATTTTTGAAGGTATTTATAATACTTGAAAACTAGTTTTATGAGTCAAAATAATTATATAAAAATACTTACAATCAAGAAATTTTGTTTTTGGCTAAAAACTCCAAGTTTGTAAAAATAATTCCTATGCAGGAAACCATATTATCGGTGAAAATATATAAATAAATGTTTGGAAAATATTAAGAAAATTTATTTTAGGCAACTAAAATTTAGATAGAATATTACGATAATATTTAGATCAAATATAATAAAAAAATAATATTATTAGGCTAAAATACTCCAAGGTTGTCAAAAATGATTTTAGGTAGTAACTTTATTCTAGAGGTCAAATATATATAATTTTTAATAATGATAATCATAAAAATACTTATATACTATAATTGATAACAGTAAATAATAATAATAATAATAATAATAATAATAATAATAATAATGATATAATAATAATATAATAATAATAATAATAATAATGATGATAATAATAACAATAAATATTAATTATGATTGTTAGTAATAACACAAAACAAAAATAGTGCTAATCAGTAATAATGTTATTAATAATTCTAATAATAATAATATTAATAACTTATACAAAAAAAATTAATAATAAAAATAAAAACAAATACAAAAAATCAGCAGCAACCAAACCATTCATCCTAATCTAATGAAAAGAGGAGAGAGAGAGAGTGAGAAAACGGAAGAGGGACACGAAGAGAGAGGGAGAGGGAGAGCGAGAGATTCGAGAGAGAGAGGGAAAAGGGGGAAGCGGAGGTGGCGGTCGGCCGTTCGCAGGCAAGGAGCGGTCGGAGCAAAAGGGGGCGACGCTGAGGCGGTAGCTCGCGCGGGGGCTCACCAGCGGAGACGTGGCCAAGCGCGATGCGACGCTGCGCTGCGCTGCGGCGGAGAGGGAAGATCGACTGAAGAGAGGGGCCTGGATGCGGCGGACGGGGTGTCGACGAGGTTTTCGTCGGGTCACCGCTCCGGCGGCGGAAGCGGAGGCAAGGAGGAGCACGGCGGATGAGGGTCGGCGTCGGCGTAGGCCCCGTGCGCGCGGAGGAGTGCTCCGGCACGGCGGGGCGTCATGTCGGAGGGTCGTGGCGACGGTGGTGGTAAGTAGGTTTGGGTTTTCCTTATTCCTTTTCGATGTTGGTGGTGGCGATGATTTGTTTTGGGGGGATTCCGAGGCCGAGCTGCCGCGGCAGTGGTGGTGCTGACGACGGCGGTATGGTCGGGAAAAGACGGGGCTTGGTGATGGTGCTGATTTTGCGGGGTCGGCCTGGGCTGGTTGGGCGTGGGTGAGGGTTTTGTAACTGTGGTCGTGGGTATCGTAGTGGTAGTCGTAGGGATCGTCGTGGTGGTGAGGCAAAGGTAGGGACGGTGGTAGGGTGGCGGTGATGGTGTCTGGGCTGGTTTTGACGGAGGTTGCAGTCGGGGAGTTGCCGGCTATGATGGAGGTTCTGGTGGTGGGTTGTGGTGGCAAGGTTGGCAGTATTTCGGGGGACGATGGACGATGACCGCGGTGGCGGAGGTACTGGGAGAGTGGTCGTCGGGTTTGTGGGTGGCCGGGTGGCGGTTTGTCGTAGAAGAGTGGTACGGATGGTAGTTTGGAGAGGCTGGCGGTGGTGGTCAAGCCGGAGGCGGGTCGCTGCGGTGGTGCCACGGCGTGGTTGGCTGGGAGTGCGGCTTGGCGGGGAAGGATGGCTCTCGATCTGGGAAGGGATGAGTCGGGGATTTAGACTAGGATTTGATTGTGTCGGGGGTATCCGACACGGAAGAGGTGAATTTGTATGTGTAAAGATTGGAATAAGATTTTGGACACCGACACGATACACGAGGCTTGGGTTGCACGGACACGATGCACCGCACCGTTGAATATTTATGGAATAAATTGGTTGTGGATGGAGAATAATGAATTGGAGGAGTACCTGCCTATTTATAGGATGTGGGAATTCCCAATAAGATAAAGTTTAGGCTTTGTTTAAACCCAAAATAGATATTCGTAATTTAATTTAAATCAATTTATGTCACTTCCCGTTCCCAGAATACGTATTTATTTAATAGTTACCATATATTATCTGTATTTAAATTTCTGTAAATTTATGTTAGTTAATTAATCTGCTCTTTAAATTTTCATGTTAATTTATTTCCTGCAATTTTATTTCTGCACTTTATTTCCTGCTTTTATTCCTGCATTTATTTTCTGCTTTTACCTCTTTGCTTTGCTTGCGGGTTGGCCTTGGATGAACCCATTGGACCCGGCCCAATACTCCCACCTACCACCACCCTTTCATTTAAAGCCCAAAACCATTTCTCTCTCTTCATTACTTCTTTCCATTTCACTTCTTCTTCCTTATAACTCTCCCACCAACCTAGAAGAGATAGGCAAGTGCCAACTTGCTTGATGATGGATCCCCATTATTATTGTTCCATCATCTTCCTCATTTGATTCTAAGTCTCTTTAGTACTTAGCATTTTCAATTTCCATGGCTTATTTGTTGCAGATCTAAGTTTGATACATTTCGGATTTCTTAGGTTTTGATCTAGTAAACTTTGTTATCTTCAAGTTTCGATGGTTCCATATTGTAGAGAATTTCGTTCTACCCAATTTTGACCTATGGAAGTCCATATTTGGGCTTGGGATGAAGGATTTATGGAGCTTGGAAGCAATGGCTTCCATGGTTCCCATGGTTCTGTTCTCAGAAAATTCGGAGAAGAAGAACAGTCCCAGCCGCATCAAATCTTCATTCCTCAAGCGCATGGAAATCTTTATTCCCACAGCGCATCAAATCTTCATTCCTCAAGCGCATGAAAATCTTTATTCCCACAGCCGTATCAAATCTTCATTCCTCAAGCGCATGAAAATCTTTATTCCCACAGCCGCATCAAATCTTTATTCCTCAAGGCGCATGAGTTATTTATTTCCCAGTCACTTCCCACAGCCAAGGCGCATGATTTATTTATTTCCCAATCACTTCCCACAGCCAAGGTGCATGAATCTATTTATTTCCCAATCACTTCCCACAGCCAAGGCGCATGAGTTATTTATTTCCCAATCACTTCCCACAGCCAAGGCGCATGAATTTATTTATTTCCCAATCACTTCCCACAGCCAAGGCGCATGAGTTATTTATTTTTCAATCCTTCTCTTAGGCGCATGAGTTTATTTATTTCTCAACCCTTTCCCTCAGGCGCATGAGTTTATTTATTTCCCACAGCTTCCCTGAGTTTATTTATTTTTCACAGCCACCTTCCTCAGGCGCATGAGTTATTTATTTCTCAATCCTTTCCCTCAGGCGCATGAGTTTATTTATTTCCCACAGATTTCCTCAGGCGCATGAATTTATTTATTTCCCAATTATTTCCCACAGTGCGTGAGATTGTTTATTTCCCAATCATTTCCCACAGCGCACGAGATTTATTTCCCACAGCCGCATTCCCACAGCGCATGAGTTTATTTATTTCCCAATCATTCCCTTAGGCGCATGATATTATTTATTTTCCAACCTTTCCCTCAGGCGCATGATATTATTTATTTTCCAACCTTTCCCTCAGGCGCATGATATATTATTTTCCAACCTTTCCCACAGCGCATGATATTATTTATTTCCCAATCATTCTCCAGGCGCATGAGATTATTTATTTTCCAATCATTCCCTCAGGCGCATGATATTATTTATTTTCCAACCTTTCCCACAGCGCATGATATTATTTATTTCCCAATCATTCCCCAGGCGCATGAGATTTATTTCCCAATCATTTCCCACAGCGCATGAGATTATTTATTTTCTAATCATTATTATTCCCAATGTTTATTTCCCGAATTTGGCATTAATTAACATTGATTGTTATCTTGATTAATTATTGATCATGCGTTCCTAGATGGAACTAAGAGACTGGCTAGTCGTCTTATTGAATTAAATGGAATAAGACACGTTCATATTTGCAATCGATTGGCCAATCCCAAATATTGACATATAGATACATGCAGGCTACAATTTATTTATTTATTTTACGAAAGCAGCATGTGTACTTTATGGTCAAGGCATGATTATTCCGTGGTTAGTTTTAATTGTTGCATTACGCTATGTAAGACCTACAACCTAACCGCACGGGTATCGTTGTAGAGCTGGGCATATCGTACTTTGTACGGAAGTACTCATTCTGAATGACCATGACCCACGGCATGGGATTTCACTTAACGTAGAGGCTACTAAGTTAAATAAAATAATGATTGCATGGAGAGAATGGATTTCCGAGTTCTTACATGGCAGCCCTCTTTGGGACTATTAGTGCCCAACAGGCCGGCTGGTTCCCACAGATACTGCAAATCTGCCACACGGACAGGGAGCGGTATCTGCTTATATTATTGTATATTGTATATTGATGACGGGCGTCCCGCGGGACTCGTCTAATTCATGATTGGCGCAATTGATTGATTGGATAGACTAGCCTTGCTTGCCCATAGTAAGAACTGAGAAATCTTTTATTGCATAATTCCAGGATAACTTGGGACTCACAGTAGTAAGCCGTAGGAGTTGGATGGCCGTTTAAGTTGATTTGTTTGTGTACTGTACCTACTCTGTTAACTAACTGAGATGATCAGAGCATCATGACATGACGGGCCAACTTCTGTCCTTGTTTGGTTGGGAGGTTGGTTCGAAGTGTCGTGATGTCACGTGAATCCCAGTAGCGAGCAGAGATCTATTATTATATTCTCTTAATTACTGGTTTAATGTCTCATATCGTGCTTCCTTGCGGTACTTGCTATTAGAGGTCTAACCTTTGGTTTTGCATGGCCAGATTTAGAGCCGGTTTCCGAGGACTCAACTTACTTCTACCTCCAAGATGGTCAACACTAGAGGGATGATCGCAGGAGGACTCGAGTGGGTTTCTTACTTCCCCGCTCGTTTTGTTATTTACCTTATACTTTGCCGTTTGGCACCGACATGTTAGTCGGATCGTCTTGTACTTACTTTTACATAATTGTAACTAAAGTCAGACTGCAGCTGATAATAATTGTCTATATTTTTGCTACATCAGATCTGGCTATGTTTTATAAAGCCAGATATCAAGAACATTTTGACAGAGCGTTTGGGACGCCTTATGCTTTATCTTACATGTTCTCTATTACTGTTTCTTGTTCGAATGGTTGAGACAATAGATGTGAAGTAACCATAGTGAGACCTTTATGTAGTATGCACCCCCTTGTCTGGTTAGACAGCCTTGATCGTATTATACGGTATTCATCTACCCGTAATACGTAGCTGGCTGAGTCATTCCCCGCTCTCCAGTATTCTGGTTCTGGGGCGTGACAAGGTTTTAGTGGTGGCCTATGCAGGTCTGATTTCAGACTTGTGGGGTGTTTTAATTTATAGGATGTCTCAATCACACATGTTTCCCCTTGATCTCCTGATTCGTATTCTCGATTCTAGCTTGACATTCTGGTATCCTTTGACTTCATTGATCTTCCCTGTCCGACCGTTTGATTATTCTCTTGTCCCTTTTCTTAGGGGCACCTCGTCCGCATCTGTCAGGATTGGGCAACAACAACAAGGGCAACATGGGCAACCTGACCAGGTTGGTCAGTAACAAGAGCCAGTACAACCTCAAGAGGCTATTCAAGAAGAGGTGATAGTGGAACCAGCAGTTGGACCGCAGTATCCGGAGGTTCCAACACCACCAATAGTTACCTACCCCAGTGGAAGTGGACACACCAGCCCTTCTGGAGATCATGAGAGGGATGATGGCTACTCAGCAACATCAGATGTTAGCCCAGCAGCGCATGCACGCTCAGTTACAAGAGCAGAATGTACTACTTAACCAAGGATTGCAGACAGCTTTGGAAAGAGGGGCAAGGCCAGATTCAGAAGCATCAGCCAGGTTTTGCAAGTACAACCCCCGTCGTTTCGAAGGCACGGAGGATGCCATCTCAGCAGATGCATGGCTTAAGGATATTGAGGCTATTCTGACAGCAGCTAAGGTGCCAGCAGAAGAACGTGTGGATCTAGTGAAGCTGTTACTTCAAGATCTCGCACGTAATTGGTGGGAATCAGAGGAGGTAGGCATCAGACGTCCTGTGGCTTGGGACGATTTTACAGCAAGATTCAAGACGAAGTACTATGGAGTTGTGGCGCAATTTGAGCTACAACAGAAGTTTATCAATCTTAGACAGGCTGGCAAGACTGTAGATGCTTATGCAGCAGAGTTCTGCAGATTGAGTAGGTTCGCCCCAGAGATGGTAGCAACAGAGAGCCAGAGGGCTATGAGGTTCCAGCAAGGGTTTCATCTTGAACTTTTGCAATTGATAGAGGGGCACAATTACCAGACTTTTGATGAAGTATTGACGGCAACTCGAAGGCATGAGATCACCATTCAGAGGCTTGCGGCAAGGACTGGGGGTCAGAAGAGATCCCACAGTCAGATTGAAGGAGGAGGGGGAGCAGCTCCCCGAACAACAGCACCGTCCCTTGGCATCCGCATTCATGATGTGGCAATGCGAGGGCCAGCACCACCACCTAGGCAGCAGCAACAGCATCAGAGGAAGAACCAGCAACCCCCAGCGGGCTGCACTTATTGTGGGAAGATAGGGCACACTAGAGATGTGTGTCGGACATTGAACGGGCAGTGTTTGATATGTGGAAACCCAGATCATCGGGTTACCACATGTCCCATGAATTCGAGGTCAGGAGGACCAGTACAACAATTTCCTGCTCTGCCAGCACCAGGGGCAGGACAGTATCGAGGACCAGCGGTAGCAGTGAGGCCGTTGGCCCAGCGTCCGTTCATGCCACAGGCTCAGATGTTTCGACAGCAGGGACCGCCGATGCAACAACACCAGCATAGACCACCCCAGCATCACCAAGGCAGGGGCCAGCGGCAGCACCAGGCTAGGCCGCAGCATGGGAACCAGCAAGGAGGTCGAGGGCAGGCATTCACTCTGTCCTTGGAAGAGGCATTGGCATCGGGAGATGTTGTGGCAGGTAACATTCTCGTCGCCCTTATCCCGCAGTAGCATTGTTTGATTCGGGAGCATCACACTCATTTATATCTGCACAATTTGCAACACGGCTAGGTATGGAGTTCGAGGCATTGCCAGGGAGGTTGAATATACTCACTGGTAATGGGCTCGTAGGAGTTAGTAGAGTTATTCTAGCGTGTAGCGTTGTAGTTTGCGGGCATTCCTTACCCGCCGGTTGATAGAATTTTGTTGGAAATTTCGACGTTATCTTAGGCATGGACTGGCTGAAAGACAGTCATGCGACAATAGATTCGTAGAGGGAGTGTATCCTTTGACATTCCAGGCATGAAGAGGTTCACCTTAGTCAGATCAGTAGCAACTCAACAAGAGCAGGGAGTAGTGACGGCAATGGAAGAAGTTCAAGTTCCGAAGGTAGTTGAAGAATTTCTGGACGTATTTCCCGAAGAACTTCCAGGTCTACCACCAGTTAGAGATATTGAGTTCAGTATAGAATTGGCACCTGGAACTAAACCGATATCAGATCGGTTTACAGAATGGCGGACTCGGAGCAGGCAAGGTATATCGGCACATAGAGGAACTGAAGGAGAAGAAGTTCATCCAAGCTAGCGTGTCACCCTGGGCAGCACCAGTGGTACTTGGGGAAAGAAGGATGGATCATCCAGATTGTGCATTGATTACAGGAAGCTTAACGCAGCAACAGTGAAGAACAAGTACCCACTACCCAGGATCGACGACTTATTTGATCAGTTGAGCAGGGCCAGAGTTTTCTCCAAGATAGATCTTCGTTCAGGGTATCATCAAGTGAGGGTTCGGAAGGAGGACATTCCCAAGACAGCATTCAGGTCGAAGTATGGGCATTATGAATTCTTAGTAATGCCGTTTGGTTTGACCAATGCTCCAGCAATATTTATGGATTTGATGAACCGCATCTTTATGCCGTACCTGGATCAATTTGTCATTGTATTTCTCGACGACATTCTTGTATATTCAACTAGTGAAGAGGAGCATGAAGACCACCTCAGAAAGTGTTACAGGTTCTGAGAGAGAACCAGTATGCCAAGCTCAGCAAATGTGAGTTTTGGTCGGATCACATTTCATTTCTGGGTCATATCATATCAGGAGCTGGAGTAGCAGTGGATCCCAAGAAGGTAGAAGCAGTAGAAAGTTGGCCAGTACCCAAGACCGTAGCAGATGTGCGGAGTTTCTTGGGATTGGCAGGATATTACAGAAGATTTGTATCAGACTTTGCGAGACTTTCAGCACCCATGACTCGCTTGACACGGAAGGACGTGCCATTCGTCTGGTCGGCAGAATGCCAGGCATCATTTGAGAATTTGAAGCAGAAATTGATATCAGCGCCTATTCTTACATTGCCAGTTGGACCCGGAGGTTTTACTGTTTATTGTGATGCGTCATGTAAAGGACTTGGATGTGTCCTCATGCAGCATGGGAAGGTGATAGCGTATGCATCTAGGCAGCTTCGAGACCACGAAGAATTACCCAACTCATGATTTAGAGTTGGCGGCAGTAGTATTCGCTTTGAAGCTATGGAGGCATTACTTATATGGTGACCGAGTGGAGATACACGGACCACAAAAGTCTGAAGTACATCTTTACTCAGAAGGAGCTGAACATGAGCAGAGAAGATGGTTGGAGTTGATCAAGGATTACGACGTGGAGCTTCAGTATCATCCAGGCAAGGCTAATGTGGTAGCAGATGCTCTCAGCAGGAGAGGCGGCGCATTTATGTTAACAACACAGAGGCATATTTTAGAAGACCTTCAGGAGATGGGCATCGAGGTTATACTTTCTAGTGATGTAGGAGTTCTGGCGAGTCTACAAGTTCAATCCGACTTAGTAGACAGGATCAAGGCAGCTCAGGCACAGGACCCAAGGATTCAGAAGCTTAGGGCAGAATGTGAGTCAGGACTCAGGAAGGAGATGCAGATTCATGAGGATGGTACACTTAGGTTTGGGTCACGTCTATGTGTGCCTAGTGGAGATATCAGACAGGAGGTTATGACTGAAGCTCACAGTTTCCAGTATTCTGTACACCCTGGAGGGACCAAGATGTACCAAGATATCAAGCAGCACTTCTGGTGGAATGGGATGAAGAGGGAGATAGCTAGATTTGTTTCCCGTTGCTTGGTATGTCAGCAAGTGAAGGCAGAGCAGCAGAGGCCAGCTGGATTATTACAACCGCTTCCTATCCCGGAATGGAAGTGGGAGCATATCACAATAGACTTTGTGACCGGTTTACCGAGATCACCAAGTGGTAAAAATGCTATTTGGGTGATAGTAGATCGGCTTACAAAGGTGGCGCACTTTCTTCCTTTCAGAGTAGGTCAATCTACGGAGAAGTTGGCAGAATTATATATACAGCAGATAGTCAGACAGCATGGGGTCCCAGTCAGTATTGTGTCAGACAGAGATACCCGTTTTATATCACATTTTTGGAAGAGCTTACATCATAGCCTGGGTACCAAGTTAAGGTTTAGCACGGCTTACCATCCCCAGACAGACGGGCAATCAGAAAGAACAATTCAGACTTTGGAAGACATGTTGCGAGCTTGCACCCTGAATTTTGGAGGATCTTGGGAGAGCCACCTGCACTTAGTCGAGTTCTCGTACAACAACAGTTATCAAGCAAGTATCCAGATGGCGCCATTTGAAGCACTATATGGTAAGAAGTGTTGGTCGCCACTAGCGTGGGACGATAGGGGAGAGAAAGATGTTAGGCCCGGAGATGATTGTTCAGACAGTGGAAGTGATTAAAGGAATTAGAGAGCGACTTCGAGTTGCGCAGGATCGGCATCGTCATTGGACAGACCAGCATCGTAGGCCGCTAGAATTTTCTGTTGGGGACCACGTATTCTTGCGGATCTCACCTACCCGTGGGGTCATTAGATTTGGCATTCGCGGAAAGTTGAGTCCCCGATACGTGGGCCCGTTTGTTATCCTTGAGAGGGTAGGCGATGTTGCATATCGTTTATCCCTTCCACCTTCGTTACGAGAGGTGTATGACGTATTTCATGTATCTCAGTTGCAAAGGTATGTATCGGACCCAAGCCATGTCCTTGATCATTCTGAGCTGGTTGTTGGTACCAACCTGTCTTACGAGGAACAGCCTGTGTCTATTTTGGACCGAAGAGAGAAGATACTCAAGAACCGAACAATTAACCTTGTCCGGGTTGCTTGGGGTCATCACTCTTTAGGAGAGTCAACGTGGGAACGTGAGGATGATATCCGTTCACGGTATCCGCACCTGTTTGACTCACAAGGTATATTTTCTTCTGTATACCTTGATTGTCTTAACTCCTCATGCTTGTCACCTTATGAGTAGAATTACTTAATATTGTAGATTGTTAGATGTAGATACATTACTTGTTATTATCATTGTAGAATAATTGCTTACTCAATTGTTTATACTTAGATTAGTTTAGCTTCGATATTTCTATCATGCTTAGATCTGAAATTCCGAGGACGGAATTTTTCTAAAGGAGGGTAGAGATGTCACTTCCCGTTCCCAGAATACGTATTTATTTAATAGTTACCATGTATTATTCTGTATTTAAATTTCTGTAAATTTATGTTAGTTAATTAATCTGCTCTTTAAATTTTCATGTTAATTTATTTCCTGCAATTTATTTCTGCACTTTATTTCCTGCTTTTATTCCTGCATTTATTTTCTGCTTTTACCTCTTTGCTTTGCTTGCGGGTTGGCCTTGGATGAACCCATTGGACCCGGCCCAATACTCCCACCTACCACCACCCTTTCATTTAAAGCCCAAAACCATTTCTCTCTCTTCATTACTTCTTTCCATTTCACTTCTTCTTCCTCATAACTCTTCCACCAACCTAGAAGAGATAGGCAAGTGCCAACTTGCTTGATGATGGATCCCCATTATTATTGTTCCATCATCTTCCTCATTTGATTCTAAGTCTCTTTAGTACTTAGCATTTTCAATTTCCATGGCTTATTTGTTGCAGATCTAAGTTTGATACATTTCGGATTTCTTAGGTTTTGATCTAGTAAACTTTGTTATCTTCAAGTTTCGATGGTTCCATGTTGTAGAGAATTTCGTTCTACCCAATTTTGACCTATGGAAGTCCATATTTGGGCTTGGGATGAAGGATTTATGGAGCTTGGAAGCAATGGCTTCCATAGTTCCCATGGTTCTGTTCTCAGAAAATTCGGAGAAGAAGAACAGTCCCAGCCGCATCAAATCCTCATTCCTCAAGCGCATGGAAATCTTTATTCCCACAGCCGCATCAAATCTTCATTCCTCAAGCGCATGGAAATCTTTATTCCCACAGCCGCATCAAATCTTTATTCCTCAAGGCGCATGAGTTATTTATTTCCCAGTCACTTCCCACAGCCAAGGCGCATGATTTATTTATTTCCCAATCACTTCCCACAGCCAAGGCGCATGAATCTATTTATTTTCCAATCACTTCCCACAGCCAAGGCGCATGAGTTATTTATTTCCCAATCACTTCCCACAGCCAAGGCGCATGAATTTATTTATTTCCCAATCACTTCCTACAGCCAAGGCGCATGAGTTATTTATTTTTCAATCCTTTCCCTCAGGCGCATGAGTTTATTTATTTCTCAACCCTTTCTCTCAGGCGCATGAGTTTATTTATTTCCCACAGCTTCCCTGAGTTTATTTATTTCTCACAGCCACCTTCCTCAGGCGCATGAGTTATTTATTTCTCAATCCTTTCCCTCAGGCGCATGAGTTTATTTATTTCCCACAGATTTCCTCAGGCGCATGAATTTATTTATTTCCCAATTATTTCCCACAGTGCGTGAGATTGTTTATTTCCCAATCATTTCCCACAGCGCACGAGATTTATTTCCCACAGCCGCATTCCCACAGCGCATGAGTTTATTTATTTCCCAATCATTCCCTCAGGCGCATGATATTATTTATTTTCCAACCTTTCTCTCAGGCGCATGATATTATTTATTTTCTAACCTTTCCCTCAGGCGCATGATATTATTTATTTTCCAACCTTTCCCACAGCGCATGATATTATTTATTTCCCAATCATTCTCCAGGCGCATGAGATTATTTATTTCCCAATCATTCCCTCAGGCGCATGATTATTTATTTTCCAACCTTTCCCACAGCGCATGATATTATTTATTTCCCAATCATTCCCCAGGCGCATGAGATTATTTATTTCCCAATCATTTCCCACAGCGCATGAGATTATTTATTTTCCAATCATTATTTATTTTCCAATGTTTATTTCCCGAATTTGGCATTAATTAACATTGATTGTTATCTTGATTAATTATTGATCATGCGTTCCTAGATGGAACTAAGAGACTGGCTAGTCGTCTTATTGAATTAAATGGAATAAGACACGTTCATATTTGCAATCGATTGGCCAATCCCAAATATTGACATATAGATACATGTAGGCTACAATTTATTTATTTATTTTTACGAAAGCAGCATGTGTACTTTATGGTCAAGGCATGATTATTTCGTGGTTAGTTTTAATTGTTGCATTACGCTATGTAAGACCTACAACCTAACCGCAGGGTATCGTTGTAGAGCTGGGCATATCGTACTTTGTACGGAAGTACTCATTCTGAATGACCATGACCCACGACATGGGATTTCACTTAACGTAGAGGACTAAGTTAAATAAAATAATGATTGCATGGAGAGAATGGATTTCCGAGTTCTTACATGGCAGCCCTCTTTGGGACTATTAGTGCCCAACAGGCCGGCTGGTTCCCACAGATACTGCAAATCTGCCACACGGACAGGGAGCGGTATCTGCTTATATTATTGTATATTGTATATTGATGACGGGCGTCCCGCCGGGACTCGTCTAATTCATGATTGGCGCAATTGATTGATTGGATAGACTAGCCTTGCTTGCCCATAGTAAGAACTGAGAAATCCTTTATTGCATAATTCCAGGATAACTTGGGACTCACAGTAGTAAGCCGTAGGAGTTGGATGGCCGTTTAAGTTGATTTGTTTGTGTACTGTACCTACTCTGTTAACTAACTGAGATGATCAGAGCATCATGACATGACGGGCCAACTTCTGTCCTTGTTTGGTTGGGAGGTTGGTTCGAAGTGTCGTGATGTCACGTGAATCCCAGTAGCGAGCAGAGATCTATTATATTCTCTTAATTACTGGTTTAATGTCTCATATCGTGCTTCCTTGCGGTACTTGCTATTAGAGGTCTAACCTCTCTAGTTTTGCATGGCCAGATTTAGAGCCGGTTTCCGAGGACTCAACTTACTTCTACCTCCAAGATGGTCAACACTAGAGGGATGATCGCAGGAGGACTCGAGTGGGTTTCTTACTTCCCCGCTCGTTTTGTTATTTACCTTATACTTTGTCGTTTGGCACCGACATGTTAGTCGGATCATCTTGTACTTACTTTTACATAATTGTAACTAAAGTCAGACTGCAGCTGATAACAATTGTGTATATTTTTGCTACATCAGATCTGGCTATGTTTTGTAAAGCCAGATATCAAGAACATTTTGACAGAGCGTTTGGGACGCCTTACTGCTTTATCTTACATGTTCTCTATTACTGTTTCTTGTTCGAATGGTTGAGACAATAGATGTGAAGTAACCATAGTGAGACCTTTATGTAGTATGCATCCCCTTGTCTGGTTAGACAGCCTTGATCGTATTATACGGTATTCATCTACCCGTAATACGTAGCTGGCTGAGTCATTCGCCCGCTCTCCAAAATGATGTTAATAGTGAGACCTTTAAATATCTTTTGAATAATAAAATATTAATATTAATAAATCTCGTAAATTGCATTTTTATTTAAATAGAGATAAATAATTACGAAATTATATGTAGGTACAAAATGATGTTCTCATAATTATGCTTTTCTAGCATACAATAAAAATATATTTATTATTAATAATTATGAGAAATGAAAGACTTTATTAATAAAATAACAAACTTGAAAAATTTTGGAACGATAACAAAATAATTATTATGTATATTATTTTGAAACTATAAAAATAGAAAAATAATATTTTCAAAAATATGTACGCTCGCACATAATCGCACTCGTCGAGCAATTTCGAAAATAAAATTTTGTGCGTGATGTATAATACGACTACGCGACGTACAATACAAAATTTTTAAATCGGTACCAAATCTAATAAAAAAATAGTAGAAATTTAGGGGTTTTACAAAGCCTGTGGCTCCTCCTCCTCAAGAAGCTATTTATGAAGAAAACATGGAATTCGAGGAAGAGAGTTCTTCTTCAGAAGAATAAGAAGATAATGTCCAAGAGGAATGTTCTCCATCTACAGAGATACAATAAGAGCCTGTGGTTGAGGCTCAGCTAGAATTGTCTTCTCTTGCTGAAAGTAGAGAAGAAGAACAAACTACAGAAGAACCAACTGCAGATGAAGAAGCAGCTGCTGCAGAAGAAACAGACTTCAATGAAGAAACAGTTGTAGAAGAACCAACCACAACTGAAGTACTCCCAGAGCCTGAAGAGCCGGTAGCCTATGAAGGTGATGAGGATATGGTCAACTCATCAACTGAAGCTGGAGACGTTGTAATAGCATCCTCCGTTATTGCTACTGATCCAGCACAAGTTTTTGAGAAGACGGTGTCTGAATCGGAGTCAGTTACAATGGTCACAATTCCTCCCACAACAATCACCGCCACTGAAACTCAAATAGTTTCAACTCCAGAAACGGCTAGAGTAATGATCCAAAAGAGTACTGAAGATATGGCCTCTGAAGCTCCTGGGGATCAGTTAGCCATGGTAGCAGCATCAACAATAGCTTTAACTCAACTTGCTACCAAGGCGACAACAATATCCACTCCTAGCCTTCAGAAGAGGGACTTGGTAGACATTGCCGCTACGCCGAGCTCAAATGCAGAAATGAATCTCTTAGTTGAGATTCATACTGAAACTTTTTACAAAACCCTAGCGGCTCTGATCAAGATGGTCCTGAAGAAGAGCCTTAATTATGAAAGCTTGAAGGCTGCCATTGCTCTCACAATCAGAAATGTTGCCATGTTCAATGACACTGAGAGAGCAGCGGCACTGGAGAAGGTAGTAGAGGGACTTGAACAGCCTATTAGAGAATATCTAAGGCTGTCAAGTGAAACTATTGAAAGTCTCATCCAAACCGAGTATGACGCTTTATCAGCTGAATACATCGCTCGGGAGACTACTTTCAATGAATCTCTCCAGAACTATAGCAGCAAAGTCGCCAGAGAAAGAGCTTTATTGAATGAAACTAAGCCTCTGCTGGAGATGCATAGAGAAGCCTATGAGACTTCAAACATGAGAATTCATCAGCAAGATGATAGAATTCGTGAAGTTGAGGCAGAGTTGGCTCGCTTGAAGGCCGAAAGAGAGCAAATAATCGCGGATAGAGACCAACATCTGACGTAGAGCTCAATTTTGGAAGAGAAGGTTTTCGGTGTTGAAGCTGTCATTAAAACCCTTGATGATGCCAAGGATAAAATTATAGCTACTTTCGCCAAATTCTTCCTTCTTTGTACTCCAGTGGCTCGACGCACCATAGCTACTGCAACTGTGCTGAGCTCTCGTGAGAAGCGTCTAGCAGAGCAGCAAAAACTGCTCGAAGATGTATCTGCTCCGCCTTAGGCATTTTTTATATTTAATACAGAATTTTGTATTCTTCTGTCTTTTTTTTATTCTGTAATATTTTCAAGAAATGAACGGAATATTTGTTTTGTGACCCTATCATTTATTTTGAATTTAAACAATAGGTATGAGATAGAAAACACTTATCAGAGGTAATATGGACATGACAAGTCTTCTAAACTCAATAAATTATATCTAACCAGAGGTGATGTGGACATGATAGATAATGAATCTTGTTTTCTTTTTAGAGTGTACAATACTATCAGAGATAATATGAACGTGATAGATCGTAACAACTCAAAGAAAAATAGATTAATATCTATTCAGAGGCCATATGGACATGATAGATAAGAAAAGAAGTAGACTTACTATTTATTCAGAGGTCATGAGAACATGATAAATAATAAATCTTTTTTTAATCAGCTGGTAAGACAGAAGATTAAAATTCTCTTTTAGGAGACAAATAATCAGTTTAACCAAACATTGGTAGCTGGGGAATAAAGAAGAAGTTCAGACATAATATTTTTTCAAGAATTTGCTATTAATTGGCACATGAGCAAATCTCTATTAGGTTTAGACAACCTATAGGCACCATTAGAGAAGACTGTCTCGATTACATAAGGACCTTCCCATTTTGCTTGGAATTTCCTTTTGCTCTTATGAGTCATCACCATCGATCTTCGGACAGCTAGAACTAGTTCACCGATTTTGAATACCCTCTCTTTAACTTTACGATAGAAAGCTCGAGATATGCGGGCTTGATATAGCTTAATGTGCTGTTGCGCTTGAAGACGCTTCTCGTCCAATCCTTCAAGTTCTTGGAGTCGTAAGCGATCATTATTCTCTGAGCTTAGCTCATTAGCAATGACTATTCTAAGAGATGGGATCTGGATTTTCAGTGGAAGAACAGTCTCACATCCGTAAACCAGTGAGAATGGTGTAAAACCAGTAGGAGTTCAGACTGTCGTTCGGTAAGCCCATAAGCATTCTCCAAGTTTCTCATTCCAATCACGTTTATTAGAAGAGACAAACTTTTAAGAAGTTTAATGATTGTCTTGTTGAAAGCTTCGGCCAAACCATTAGCAGCTGGATTATAAGCCGTAGAAGCCAGATTTTGGATCCGATTCTTATCGCAGAATCGATAAAACGCCTGACTGGCAAATTGTGGTCCATTATCATGGATTATCCTTCGGGGAATCCCAAAACGATAAATGATATGATATTTAATAAAGTTAACCACATTAGATGTTTTACTTCAACAAGGGGAACAGCCTTCGCCCATTTAGAAAAGTAATCAGTTATAGCCAATATAAACCGATGTCCCTTGACAGAAGAAGGGTTAATCGGACCAATAATATCCATGCCCCAAGCTTCGAAGGGCCAAGAAGCTGCTGTAGGATGTAGGAATTCAGATGGTTGATGAATAAAATCAACATAAATCTGACATGCTTTACACCGTTTGGCATAATCCACAGCATCTGCTATCATGGAAGGCCAATAATACCCCATTCTTCGAATACGGTCCTATAATTTCAGACCCGGTTGATGGGCACCGCAGACACCATCATGAGCTTCACAGAATGTTTGCTTAGCTTCACTCTCAGAGAGGCAACGCAGCAAAAGTCGCCATAAGAATGACGATATAACATATATAAAGAAGAATCATAGTAGAATCGAAATGATCGTCTCTTGATTGATGCAGCTTCTTTTGGATCTTCAGGTAAAATCCCATGAACCGTATAATCAATGAATGGACTTCTCCAATCCCTTTGCTGAGAAGTTGATTCTGTAGTATAACTCTGTTCGATATGCAAATTATTCTTAACACAGAATAAGTCTCGATCCAACAAAGTAATGGTATTTTGTCTTCTAATTGGAACAGCTAAGTCCGCAGCTAAACTAGCAAGAGCATCAGCTTCCAAATTTTGAGAACGTGGTACAAATTCAATGAAGAACCCTTCGAATGAAAGGACCAATTCGATTACCACTTGATGATAGGGAATGAGGTCAGGATTTCTGACTTCATATGTCCCTCTGACCTGATTAACAATCAGTTGAGAATCTCCATAAGCTTCCAGGAACTCAATGTCTAATTATTTTGCTACTTGAAGACCAATTAGCAGAGCATTATATTCTGCCATATTGTTGGAGCATGGTTCATTAAGAGAATAAGCACGATATATGACCATCTTATCAGGAAGACCAAGACGATACCTACTCCTGAGACAATATTGCCTTTAGGTCCAACCCGTGATGCTCCATCAAAGTATAGTTGCCAAATGTCATCCCTCAAAGTCATGTTGCAATCCACGACTTCATCTGGAATTTCTCATAAAGCTTAGATGTTTCAGGTATAGGGTGAGCTGCTAAGAAATCAGATAATGCTTGACCCTTCGCTGATTTTTGAGGTACATAGACCATATCATAAGGAGTAAGCAACATTGCCCAGGTGGCTAATCTGGAGTTAAGAATGCTCGGCTTTCTCATCAATACCCGAATAGGATTTATTCTGGAGATGACATAAATAGTTTGTCCTGACACATAATGTCGTATCTTTTGAACAGCAAAAACTAAGGCCTGACATTCTTTCTCCATAGGAGTGTACCTGTGTTCAGCTCCAACCATCATTCGGCTAAGATAATAAATTGTCTACTCATGGCCTTTATCACTTTTTGTGCAAGAAGTGCACCAAGAGAATGATCTAAGGTACGAACATATAACAAAATGGTCTTCCTACGACTGGAGGTACCAGAACAGGTAGATTTGTAAGGTATTGCTTGATGTCATTGAAGGCTTTCTGACATGCTTCATCCCAAACAAATGATACACCTTTCTTTAATAGCCGAGAGAAAGGTTGACATCTCCCCGAAAGATTGGATATAAATCTTCTGATATAAGCAATACGACCTTGGAAGCGCGGAGTTCTTTTAGATTACATAGAGGACGTATTTCAAGAATTGCTTTGATTTTATCAGGATCAACGTGGATACCTTGAGAAGTAATGACAAATCCCAAAAACTTGCCACTAGAAACCCCTAAGAAAGACTTAGTAGGATTCATCTTCAATTGATGCTGATGCATCAATTCAAATACTGTCTTTAAGTCTTGAATATGATCATCTTTTGATCGACTTTTGACAGCAATATCATCCACATAATATTCAACTGTTTTTCGTAGATGTTCTTCAAAAATATTGCTCATGGCCCATTGATACGTAGCATCGGCATTTTTCAGACCAAATGGCATAACCGTATAGCAGTAAACTCCAAGGGGTGTACGGAAAGTGGTATGCTTTTCATCTTTTGGATGCATCTTAATTTGATTGTATTCTGAAAATCGTCCATGAAAGACATGCGTTCAAAACCACATATATTGTCTATCATGACATCGGTAATCGGAAGTGGAAATTCGTCTTTTGGACAAGCTGCATTAAGATCCCAAAAAATTATGCAAACTCGAACTTTTCCATTCTTCTTTATAACAGAAATAATGTTGGCAACCCAGTCTGGGTGTTGTTCTTCACGAACAAAGCCACATGTGATCAGCTTTTTGACTTCTGCTTCAATTACATCTATTATATCTAGTCGAAAATGCCGCTGCTATTTTTACAGGCTTGGCATTAGGAAGAATATTGAGTTTATGAGTAGCTACTTTAGGATCTAGACCCGGCATATCCTCATAACTCCATGCAAAGATATCAATATATTCTTTAATCAGTTTTATCAACTCTTCCTTTTCATCTTCAGAAAGGTTTTTACTGATGAATATTGGCTTAGACGTAGTTCCGTCTCTAACGTCAATCTGGACAATTTCATCTTCTGTAGGTGGCTGTCACTGCTCAAAATGAAGCTCCCACTGAGTGTCCATTTGTTGTGCCTAATGGTCATTTTAAATGGCTCAGATTCACCATCAGTTTGAACCATGTTGACTGAAAAGACACACTCAGATTCATCATAATGGTTTCCTCTGGAATATGAGGATTGTAAAAAAGGAAGAAAATTCTTCTACCATATCTTGTTTGTACATGTGGGCTGTATCAGATTCGATGAACTGGATTTCTTCAGAATCTGAGGATTGTGAAGAACTGGAAGAAAATTTTCTTGTATATCTTCATTAAACATGTGGGATGGATCGTATCCTAACCCATGACGAGTTTTCTGGTAAAATGGATCACCACATAATGGTAATCTACCTTTGTATTGATTGAGACCTTGCATAGTCTTCAAATCATATCCCATATTCTGGATAATCTTAAGAGATTGTTGACTATATTTGTCAATTCGGATTCTTCCTTTATCTTTCTCTCTGAGATCATATATCTGAATAACAGGGATATTTCTAGCCGGGCTAAACACAATTTGGCGCTTGTTTTTCTTATTAGACGGAATCACAAAATAAGATTCTTCGTGACGTCTATAAGTTACACAAGCTTGTGATGATGAGGCTACAGGAAGAAGATATGGAGAAGATTAAGAACCTTTGACATAAGGTCCAACATCGATATGAGGAGGAAATTTTTTTTCCTTATGATTAATATATAAGGTTTCCTCTGTATTTATGTCATTTTTATGTTGATGACTTTGATTATCAGCAGATAAAGTCATTCTTTCATAAATTTGACAGCCATGTACTCCAAAAGGAAATCTTCATTAATATTAGAAAGTACAGAATGATCAATATTTACATCATTTAAAAACTGACTACTACGCTTCGGATTGATCATTAACGGACCGTCATCCGTCTTCTGCGTAGACTTGCCAAGGTTGATAATCAGTGGTTTTGGATCATTCGTACGAGAAGTGCGTCCTTTGACTTTGATCATGAGAGGTTGAACTTGGCTCTTGACTGGAACTTTCACAGATTTCTCAGACGAAGCTCGAGTTCTTCCTTTAACCTTGATCACCAAAGGTTCATTATTGACAGGTTGGGGTTGGATTCGACCTTTGACTTTAATCTTCAAAGGTTGATCTTCAGGAGGATCTTCTAAGACAGATTGATCTTCTGCAGGTGATCGATCTTCGACCATATCCGATATCTCCTTCACATGCTCTTGTTTGTAGAGTATTGAATCAGAGAAATAAGCTTCAACACCCTTAAAAGGATTGATATCTGCGAATTCAGTCTTCACAATCCCTTGAGAATCTACGTACTTGAAACATTGGTGGAGAGTTGAAGGCACAATGTTATGCTATGTATCCATGGTCTTTCAAGAAGGATATTGTAAGATACATCTGAGTTGATAACATAAAAGGTCGCCATAGTTCAAAGATCACCAATTTGAATCTTCAGACGAATCTTCCCCAGTGGTTTACTCTTTCCAGAGTTGAAACCAACTATTGGTGTACTACTGTAAGTCAAATCACTAGTAGAATCCTCAAGGGTGTAGCATACTCTGAAGAATAATGCTAATAGAAGACCCAGGATCAATGTAAATCCTATCAATTTCAGTAGATTCAATATACCCTGTATAACACAGAGGCCTATGTGTTATTATGCTTCAACAGCATATCTTCTTGTGTGAAGGTAATGTTAGGAATTGCTTCCATCACACTATGACATTGTGGACACGACACTGGTATATTGTCAGTTCTCTTGAGTTGAGCTAAGCATGAATCCGCTTGTAGTAAAGCTTCGCTCAAAGTTTCTCGGCTTTCTTTAGAAAGATGAAGCAACTCAAAGATAGAAAGTCTAGCCGGAGTATTAGCTAATTGGGCTAGAATATCGAACTTGTAGGGCTTCATCACCACCCCTTGATTTGAAGCAGACTTCAATGGAACGTCAAAGCGTACTGCTTTTTGTTTCCCTTTCTCAACCACAGATGATTTAGGTCTTGCCTCAGTAGGAACAGGAGATGGTTGAGCTGGTAGTGTTTCAACAACATCCTCTGCTTCTTTAGAAGTTCCCTCATAATTTTGTGGTACTCTTTTCCAGATCTGTACCAGCAAAGGTTTCTTCTTCTGACTCAGGAGAATGAAGTACCATATTACAAGTTTTGTTCTACTTTCCCTTAGTCTTCTTTTTGCGAGGATTTTTATGAGGAACCTCAAAACCCAATCCAGCAGTGGATTTTGACCTTGAATTTGTAAAGGAAGTCGCATTCCTTTATCATAGTTCAAGCCTTCCGCCTTTTGAAAGTCATAGCCCATCTTTTTTATGAGATGGACTGATTGTTGACTATACATGTGAGTGGGTAGCAGACTTTCAATAGATGGTTCAACAGAGGAAGGAGGAATAAAAACCTCTGTAGCCACAGGAGAAGGAGGAATAGAAACCTCTGTAGCCACAGGAGTAGGAATACTTGGGACAGGAGGAAAAATCCCTACAGGAGCTTTCTCATAAGCAGCAAAGACTTGTTGTTCCCTGTATAAGGGGACACTATTGTAATGCCTCAGTCCCAAAATACTTAGGACTAGGTACGTATCCATGCCAGCTGCATACATACGAAGCATACCCCAACATATGGAAACCTCGTATGAATACATAAGCTGTAAAATGCAGTAAACCAAGAGTAATCTAATCTCATCCACAAATGAAGAATAAAAGATATCATAAAATCAACTGTAATCAGTCTTTGTACAATACGTTGGGCGGAGACAAATCCACTACCAACAAGTAAGAAAAAGTATACATGGAAACAGAAATGATTTGGCGGGAGTAGCAAAGAAAGTCCCAAGACACATCATCTCCGAATGAATAGAGAAGATCGCGACCTCGACTAGAACACCTGCAATATCACAGAAGCACACACCTGGAGAGATAACCAGGTCCTCAGAGGGACGTAGCAAGATACAGGAAAAATATGCCATATGAACTGAATATAAATGCACCATAAAATAAAGATAAAGTAAGTGTCCAAATCATAACACGGCTCAATATCCCATCATCGAAACAGTAGGCTACCCCTACAACCAAACAAGGATAAGAGGTAACATACTATTCCGCGATGTGTCATCTTCCCATGCTATGACTGGAATATGACATTTACTAAGGTATCCTAACCTTTCTAGTAGGCAATTTAGAAGACATCTCGATGTATGGGCAGGTGAAGGCTGACAACCCAGGATAAGGTAACAACTCATAACACGCATACGTCAAGTACCAATACTATCAGCCGGCATAACTCGAGGCTAGCGGCCCACGTGACCCATCAGTCCACATAGCTCGAGGCTAGTGACCACCGTGACACGACTATCGTAGTACGCAGTTAGTACGACTTTTGGATTTGGGTAGCCCATACATTTAATTGTCTTCTCCCTCCCAAGGTTACTAACAGAAGGTAGTTCGCAAAGACTAGGTCCATATGCAAACAAAAAGCAAGAAGAAAAATAATTGAAAGCAAAATAAAGTGAACTAAAAATAGCAAGTAATGGATCCAACTGAAAATAGATAATAAATGTGCAGTAAATAAATAAATAAAGATGCATCTAATTATAAACAGTAAATAAGACAAGGTATCTTGCCTGAGGGTGGTTTGAGATGTAGCAAAATCCAACAGTCAGAATCGTCAACACGAGAGTCAAAATCCACAAGGAGCTCCGGATGCTAAAACAAAAATCACGAACGAGTTTGGAATAAAAGATATGCCTAGGAAACGCATGTCCAAAAGTTAAATTCTGGAACAGGGGCAAAATTGTAATTTCGGGTCAAAACGATATTCGCCGTTGGACCCGTTTTGCACCAAAATACGTGCCAGTACCTACGGTCTCTAAAGTCGTCAAACCACATGTCTACGGGTCCGGTTTGAGGAGACGAACTCAACGGTATGTCCAGTTTTGGATTCCGATGAGCCGTGCACAAATTCGTCCGTTAGAACGGGTCGCGGGCCCGCCAAATAGGCGTTCCATTCGACCTTCTCAGAATCGGACCAGACTTGGCATACAGGAACAGAAAAACGATACGGTCCAGTTGGCACAAGTTTCGTCTCGATACGACGAACGTACACGAAGTTATGGCCAAGTTTTTAAAAGGTCGATACGGGGGTATCTCGACGGATACGCACTGATTTCGTCGCGCACATGCAACGAAATCGAGTTCCGTCAGTTCCCATATGTCAGCAACATCCATACGCGCCTTTTTATGCATATAGTGCACGACTACGTCGCCCGGTTTGTCGAAGCGCACGGTGTATCGGAGGAATTTTTCTGAAATCGTTTCTTTCGAAATACTATTTTCCTGATTTTTGAGACCCTGTTTCTTGGTATGCATTGAATGAGATCAAAATCTAAAAGAAAGTTTTTATTCTTGTAGAGGTTGTCTACGAATTTGTTCACTTGGATTTTAAAATTTTTTGAAATCCTGTCGGGGATTTGCCTTCAAATATAGGTTTCGAAACCTATTTTTGGTCTTCAAATTTTAAGATTTTTCTCGATATTTTGAGAGATTTACAAACCATCCAGGGAAAACTAACACGATCTATTTGAAAGGTTTTCTAGGGGTTCAACTAGGCTTCACTCTGGAATTTATAGATCGTAAAACGGTCCAAAATACATGGAGGAAGAGGATGGAGAAGTAGAGCACCTGGCTGTTCTGCCATTGCTGCTGCTGCTGTTTGCTGCCGCTGCGACGGTGACGACTGCTGCTCGGTAGTCTTGCGACGCCGACGGCCACCGTCGGGCGGCACGCGCGTGCGCGAAGTCGGGATCAGCATGTGGCGGCTGGTGGTTTAGGGTTCCCTTGTGATTCCCGACCCTCTCCGCTTATATAAGTTATGTTAAGAACTTAGTTAGGTCGGGTTCTCTTATAACTGGCTCGGGTTGCTTGCTGCTTCCCTCGGGGAGCAGTGGGCTGAGGTCTTTTTTTTTTTAACAAATATATATATATATATATATATATATATATATATATATATATATATATATATATATATATATATCAATATATATCAAAATTCCAAAAAAAAATTTAGATAAATTCCTAAAATCTAAAACATTTTCTAATATATTATCCAATAATTTTGCACATATCCTTTTTATATTACAAAGATTTAACTCTATATATATCACATATAATTAGTATACTCTATTTATCAAATGCATTAAAAATATAAATACCTTTGACAAGAAATTAAATAAATAATTTATTACCAAATATGGCATTCTCTTGCCATAAGCTAGTATAAAATTTATAAACTACAACCAAGCTATTAAATTATTTTCAAGGGATATTTCGGGTATCAAATAATAAATAAAAATTCCCAAATAATATTTCTGAAATATTAAAAATATTTTGTACACATTTTTTTTTACCTTCTATCATTATATCATGACAAAAAAAATTATTAAATCCAATACAAGGCTATTACTCATATAAATACTTGCAATTTATACGACAATAAAATAATCCTAATAATAATAAAAATAAAATAATTTGGGGGGTTTACATCCTACGCAACTTATAAAAATGTCGTCCTCGAAATTAAAATAAAACTTAATATAGAAAAGTGTAATGAAGCTAAATACGAACGAAAAGTAAGTACATCAAACCATAACTCAATCTCCGAAAAGATGGATGAGGTAGTTATAGTAGGAACCCAAACGGGTACTATATTCTACAAGGTGGGGTATAATCGTTCAAGACTCTTCCCAACTTATAGAAGTTGGCTAATCGTGCAAAATCATCGTTACACGACTTCTGAAAAATAATTTCTCATGGAAGGCACGAGAATATTAGTCACTTGACCACAGTCACGGTTTCTAAGCAGGTTTAGATATTGATATGACATTATCGATCAATACTACTGTAAGAAATACAACTAAACATTGCCACTCTAGGGGTCATGCTCCTGACAAGCTGGTAGGGACCTCGGGTTTTAATATACTAAGGTACGTCAGTTCAGAAGGATTTCTTTCCTCATCTAACATGGAAACTAAGAAGTGGGTTTGAAGAATTTAGGGAAGTGAAGGATTTATGGCCAAGAGTCAAAAGTGCAGAAGACCTTACCATAGTACATGCTTAGGTAAGTGTTCAGAATCCTTAAGTCATGATGACTAGTATGTACGGGATCAATGTTTGGTGTTGTATAGGGGCATGGGCTCGCTTTGTTGTACAGCTTATATCATAAGCGTGACAAGTCTTGCATGAATCATGTGTATTTAGTCTAATTAAGGGGATGGGTCGATATTGGCATGGTTAAAATCAATTGGAACCAAAATGGCATATGTGGTTTGTTCTAAAGGAGGAATGCATCCTACATGTGGTAAAATAAAATGGAGCACAAGAAGGTTTGTTTGTGCGGGTCATGTATGTCATGTGTGTGGAGTGGCTCGTCCAGTTCATGAGGGTAAAATTTGCTGGAATAAAATGGTTAATGTTGTGCTCCAAATATCAAAATCACAATAGAGGTATCAAATGATAAGGATAGAAATATACACTATAAACCAATAATTTATTAGTCCCGTTGGAACCAATCATTGATTTGGATTTTAGTCTATATTAGCAGGACACGATATCCAAATCAATTTGAACCATATCTACTAGGTGCGGGTAGCCTAGAATAAGTTTCAACTTGAATGGTTGAGTTAACTGTCGGCCGGGTTGGTCAACTAGGTTTCTTTAAATCCAAAAGTGTGCCTTCCGTGACTTTTATGGATAAGTAGCACATGGGGACTCCATTGAGTGGCACACTAGTGGCACATGTGTAGCGGACTTCGAGTAGATCACAACCATATATTGAGTCAAAATATTCGAGTCAGTTGGATCTCTAATTAGAGTCGGAAAGTATATCAGTTTTATGGTATGGATTATAACTAGTCATTTTGACCTGAAAGCCGTATCCTAAAAATAGAGTACAAGGGAACGTGTTTTAGTGGGACATGATATGTCTACATGAGAGTAAAGTCATCTAGATCTTGTATGTGCAATTTGTTGGGAGGAAACAGCTGGTCTTGTGCTCCGAATGTTAAAGTCACGGTCGAGGACATCCATATGATCTAAATAGAAAGTGGGAGTTCACGAGTCACTAATTTATCGTCCTAGTGAGAACAGATTTACTTGATTCGATCGTAAGCTTAGTGAATCCTAAAATGTAGAAGGCTTATAATCTATTCACTCTAGAAGCTAGGACATGGTTTTTAGGAATAATGTGGTTAGAAAATTTCAAAGTTGCGATATCGTGCATGGGCCTTGAGTATAAAGGAATATTACACAACGTGGTTGATAATGTGATATGGTAGTTATGAATCAGTTTTCGAGGACCGAACCCTGATTTCTAATAAATGGATATGATTTCGTACAATGATACATGAGTCGATAAAATATAATGGCCCACTCTTCTATAGTAAGAGAGTTATCGGTGGGATAACGGACTCTAAGGTACGCCATATAAAAGATCTTCTAACATCTAAGTCGTAAACTTCTATTTGTGTTAAGCCTGCCAGACTATGGTTTTAAGGGTTCTATGGTATTGAATGTAGTGCTCAGGCATCCCTGTTGATAACTAGTATAACATAATAACGAAGCGTCATGCTACAGATATTAGCTAAGCTGGTGAAGGTGTTGTTCTAATGCTATAAGTCACTCCTTTGATAATAGAATTTCGTATCTAGAGTAATACCTGCCAAATCTCTAATGCTTGTTCTTGCTTTTGGTCATTTCCCCTCTTGTCTAACTGTGGGGGCCTAGTCAAGTAAGGGTGGAGCTAACGCATACGGGTTGCTAGTTAAGCCAAGAATCAAAAGTAAATAATTGGAGGCTCACAATAATCTGATTCCTAGAGATTAAATAGTCTCTTAGGTTTGTGTTTTAAAACATGGTAAGGTCCTACTCATTTTTCAAGCTCAAATGACTAGAAGGTCACGATATTAGTATTAGGGTCGAAAGAAGGACGAGCAACTTTAGGCAAGGTTATAGTTATATGGCTTGGCCGATGCTTGCTATACTTATGCATATAACTACCATGGTCATGGGAATACTCTGTATCTATTTATCAAATACGAGCGTTCGTCTTTCCAATCAGTGAAAGATAAAAGCAATAAAGAGTTCAAGAAAGATGTTATTGAATACAATTACGTGATTCAAAGGCGAATGTATAATTCAAGAGGAATTGTCAATACAGTCGCGGATGAGATCCTAGATACCTCTATATCTCAATTCACGTGGGATAATCATACGAAGAGCGAACCAAGTGCATTATGGTTGATCAGACCATAATACATTGCTTCTAATTAGACAATATGCTTGTGGGCGTCCCCAGTATACATATGTCCTGAACAAGCTCGACAAAGGATAAGCTTGCAAAACTAGGCTATAAATAGCGTCATCATTCATGGTAGTTTAAAGTATAAGTATGGGAGAATACGTTAGAAGTAGTAATAAATAGTTCGAGTTTCACAAGGATCTAAGTCTTATCGTGTGTGCTTGCGTATACAGTCGTCCTACTGGTTCTGGTATCAGGTGGTTGACTAATGGGTATGTGCTACACAATCTCTATATTCTAGGTAAACCTCTCTCCTACACTAGCATATATTCATTATCACCCTGCTACACTTTAATACTAGGTTACAAGGATACGGGTGGTAGGTTGTAGTCATACTACTCAGCTTATAAAGTCAACTAATAGAGTAACTGATGAATATAACACGTATACTCGTATGAGTTATCTCCTAACCTCCCTATTCAGCACGAAAGAATAATAGATTTACAGTGAAAGGAATCAGACAGAAGGAAGTCAAGGTAATCGGACGAGAGTTCGAGATTTGGAATCAAGAAAGGAAGTCAAGCTTGTGGATGAGATTTCTATATCCTAATCCAATATGTAGGATCACATCGGTACAGTAACGTAACCGAAGTGACAAACCTGACCTGCATGGGCCACCACAAAAACATGTAATGCCCCAGTCCCAAAATACTTAGGACTAGGTACGTATCCATGCCAGCTGCATACATACGAAGTATACCCCAACATATGGAAATCTCATATGAATACATAAGCTGTAAAATGCAGTAAACCAAGAGTAATCTAATCTCATCCACAAATGAAGAATAAAAGATATCATAAAATCAACTGTAATCAATCTTTGTACAATACGTTGGGCGGAGACAAATCCACTACCAACAAGTAAGAAAAAGTATACATGGAAACAGAAATGATTTGGCGGAAGTACCAAAGAAAGTCCCTAGACACGTCATCTCCGAATGAATAGAGAAGATCGCGACCTCGACTAGAACACCTGCAATATCACAGAAGCACACATCTGGAGAGATAACCAGGTCCACAGAGGGACGTAGCAAGATACAGGAAAAACATGCCATATGAACTGAATATAAATGCACCATAAAATAAAGATAAAGTAAGTGTCCAAATCATAACACTGCTCAATATCACATCATCGAAACAGTAGGCTACCCCTACAACCAAACAAGGATAAGAGGTAACATACTATTCTGCGATGTGTCATCTTCCCATGCTATGACTGGAATATGACAGTTACTAAGGTCTCATAACCTTTCTAGTAGGCAATTTAGAAGACATCTCGATGTATGGGCAGGTGAAGGCTGACTCCCCCAAGACAAGGTAACAACTTACAACACGCACACGTCAAGTACCAATACTATCAGCTGGCATAACTCGAGACTATCGGCCTATGTGACCCATCAGTCCACATAGCTCGAGGCTAGTGACCACCGTGACACGACTATCGTAGTACGCAGTTACTACGACTTTTGGATTTGGGTAGCCCATACATTTAATTGTCTTCTCCCTCCCAAGGTTACTAACAGAAGGTAGTTCGCTAAGACTAGGTCCATATGCAAACAAAAAGCAAGAAGGAAAAATAACTGAAAGCAAAATAAAGTGAACTAAAAATAGCAAGTAATAGATCCAACTGAAAATAGATAATAAATGTGCAGTAAATAAATAAATAAATATGCATCTAATTATAAACAGTAAATAAGGCAAGGTATCTTGCCTGAGGGTGGTGCGAGATGTAGCAAAATACAACAGTCAGAATCGTCAACACGAGAGTCAAAATCCACAAGGAGCTTCGGATACTGAAAAAGTATCACGAACGAGTTTAGAATAAAAGATATGCCTAGGAAATGCCTGTCTAAAAGTTAAATTCTGGAACAGGGACAAAATTGTAATTTCGGGTCAAAACGATGTCCGCCGTTAGACCCGTTTTGCACCAAAATGCGTGCCAGTACCTACGGTCTCTAAAGTCGTCAAACTACATGTCTACGAGTCCGGTTTGAGGAGACGAACTCAACGGCATGTCCAGTTTTGGATTCCGATGAGCCGTGCACAAATTCGCCCGTTAGAGCGGGTCGCGGGCCCGCCAAATAGGCGTTCCATTCGACCTTCTCAGAATCGGATCAAACTTGGCATACAGGACCAAAAAAATGATACGGTCCTGTTGGCGCAAGTTTCGTCTT
This sequence comes from Iris pallida, assembly GCA_029216955.1. Taxonomy (NCBI): domain Eukaryota; kingdom Viridiplantae; phylum Streptophyta; class Magnoliopsida; order Asparagales; family Iridaceae; genus Iris; species Iris pallida. Next base: position 204,701 of record JANAVB010008300.1, on the reverse strand, counting down.
GATACGACGAACGTACACAAAGTTATGGCCAAGTTTGCAAAAGGTCGATACAGGGGTATCTTTACGGATACGCACTAATTTCGTCGCGCACATGCAACGAAATCGAGTTCCGTCAGTTCCCATATGTCGGCAACATCCATACGCGCCTTTTGATGCATATAGTGCGTGACCACGTCGCCCGGTTTGTCGGAGCGTACGGTGTATCGGAGGAATTTTTTTGAAATTGTTTATTTCGAAATACTATTTTCCTGATTTTTGAGACCCTGTTTCTTGGTATGCATTGAATGAGATCAAAATCTAAAAGAAAGGTTTTATTCTTGTAGAGGTTGTCTACGAATTTGTTAACTTGGATTTTAAAATTTTTTGAAATCCTGTCGGGGATTCGCCTTCTAATATAGGTTTCGAAACCTGTTTTTGGTCTTCAAATTTTAAGATTTTTCTTGATATTTCGAGAGATTTTACAAACCATCCAGGAAAAACTAACACGATCTATTTGAAGGGTATTCTAGGGGTTCAACTAGGCTTCACTCTGGAATTTATAGATCGTAAAACGGTCAAGAATATATGGAGGAAAAGGATGGAGAAGTAGAGCACCTGGCTGTTCTGCCATTGCTACTGCTGCTGTTTGCTGCCACTGCGGCGATGACGACTGCTGCTCGGCGGTCTTGCGACGTCGGCGGCCATCGCGGGCGGCGCGTGCTTGTGCGCAAAGTCAGGGTCAGCGTGTGGCGGCTGGTGGTTTAGGGTTCTCTTGTGATTCCCGACCCTCTCCGCTTATATAAGTTCTGTTAAGAACTTAGTTAGGTCGGGTTCTCTTATAACTGGCTCGGGTTGCTTGTTGCTTCCCTCGGGGAGCAGTGGGCCGAGGTCTTTTATTTTTTTTGTTTTTTAACAAATATATTTATAAATATATATATCAATATATATCAAAATTCTTAAAAATACTTTAGATAAATTTCTAAAATCTAAAACATTTTCTAATATATTATCCAATAATTTTGCACATATCCTTTTTATATTACAAAGATTTTAACTCTATATATATCACATATAATTAGTATACTATATTTATCAAATGCATTAAAAATATAAATACCTTTGACATGAAATTAAATAAATAATTTATTACCAAATATGGCATTCTCTTGCCATAAGCTAGTTTAAAATTTATAAACTACACCCAAGCTATTAAATTATTTTTACGGGATATTTCGGGTATCAAATAATAAATAAAAATTCCCAAATAATATTTCTGAAATATTAAAAATATTTTGTACACATTATTTTTTATCTTCTATCATTATATCATGACAAGAAAAAAATTATTAAATCCAATACAAGGCTATTACTCATATAAATACTTGCAATTTATACAACAATAAAATAATCCTATTAATAATAAAAATAAAATAATTTGGAGGGTTTACAACTATTCATTGCTAACCATTGCTGATGAGTAAGTTTGAGTTTGGTAGGAGGAGCCAAACTTGGAGGGCATATATTCAAACCCCTCAGCCTATCCTCCAAAGGAATGTCGTCCCAAAGATGATCCAAATCATCATGATCTGGAGTAACAACATGAGAAATTATATTGCAGATCTTGACTTTTTGACCTTTCTTAGATTTTGAAGTTTTACCTTCATCTTCCATTTCAGGTACTAAGTCAGGATGTACCCACATAATTTCACCATTTTTTAATGTGAGAGGCAATAATCCTTCACATTGCTCTTTAGCAGGCGGGAGATTCACAATTTTCATTGTCACCTTTTGAATTGGGACAATCCCATCTGGAACTTGCTGTGGAGGAAAACCTTCAAATTGAAGAAAAATCATATTAGTTGTAACTGTATGCTCATCATTGGTTAAAGCGATGGCATTAGCGTTTATCAACTCTTGGATTTTCTTCTTTAAAATATAGCAAGCCTTGGTAGGATGATTTATGTATCTATGATAGATACAATACTTGGGATTGTCAGTCAGATTTACCTCATTAGGTCTTTTTGGCTCTATAATCTAGAGTTTGCCACTCTTTACAAGACATTGGAATATCCCTGGGATATCACTATCATCAAAAGAGTACTCTTCTTTTGGTTTTGGAAGACTCCGGATTATTTGGCATCATTTTGGGTTTTGAAAGATTAACCACTAGGGTTTCCTTTCCCTTCCCTTTGCGATTGCCAGAATTATTACCTGAAGAGCCTTTCTTTCCTTTGTCTTCTCAAGCAAAGATCATCCCATGTTCACGATCCAACCTACCATTGGTTTCGACTGAAACTGCTGCTATAATGAACGAGGCCCAATCTGTGAATTGAGAGCCCGTAAAGACAGCAATAGTTGGTCGCAGATTCATTTTGTATGTATCAATCAATGTTGAATCTGGCATACCAGGAGGCATTTTCAAAGTTGCCTGTCGAAAACGTTCGATAAACGTCCGAGTATCTTCCTTCTCTTTTTGTTTGATTTTTATTAAGGAGGACATATTCATGTCCATGCCTCCTTCGTAGAAACGGGAAAGAAACATTGCTTTAAACTCGTCAAAAGACGATATGCAATTGTCGGGTAGACTGCGATACCAGTCATATGCTGAACCCGTCAAATACCCGATAAAAACTCGGGTAAGAAGAGCATCATTCTTCTGCATATGCACAGTCATAATATCAAAATAATTGATATATTAACTGGAAGAAGCCTTTCCATCAAATAACACCATCGATTGTGGCTTGAATTTTGGAGGAAAGGGTACATCATTCCAATGAGGAGGATAAGGTTGTTTAATCCCTAACCTCTGGAGCTGATCCTTGTGCTTCAGAACTTCAAACTGTGCTTTTAGCTTACGCACTGCTTGAATAGCATCACTAGTTTGAGAAAGCACATTCGATTGAATAGTTGTTGGATGTACCGTAACCCCCACCGGAGGTGGTACATCTTCTGGAATGAGAGGATCTGGAGATGCAGAATTTTGATTAACAGCAGGCTCTTGACTAAGATTATTCAAAGGTACATCAACCCTTTGACTATCTTGAGTTTGTGCTGCTACCTGTACCGGTGTTACTACTGTCGGCTAAACAGTTTACTGAGTCATTATTATTTGATGCATACTTTACATCATGGCAAGCATGTCCTTCAGTGATTGCTCAACTGCAGAGAGACATTGTTCTGTATTAGCAGTTAACGTCTCCGGTTCATCTCCGATAGCATAAGATTCAACCTCCTTTGAACATACAGAGGGATTGGTATAGAGGTATGAATCAACGCTATCAGTTTCTGACTCCAAAGACTGGGTACCCCCAGCTTCTGAATTTGAAGATTGCAACTGTCTTTGACTTTTTGACCGGGTATGCTGATATACCCCTTCAAAGGTGTCAAGCAGCCGGTTGAACTGTTGTTGGCTAGGAGTCCGGGACGAATTACGTCTTGGACGTCGTCCTCTATTGACATGAGATGCCATATTGACTGAAGCATAGGACAACTCATGTTCTTGGTCATCAACTGATTGTTGAGGCACATTGTAGCTTAATCGGTCAAAAACTGACCGTTTAGAAGCCGAACAGCAATATTTTATTACAATCTGGTGACACTCACAGTGGTGATTTTTTTGAAGGAGTGTCACAGGAGATTTTCTGTTTTTACGCTTTTGTACGAGCAACTCGCGTAAATCAGAAGGAGTCGTCTTCTTTATTATATTTCGGACAGAGAAACGTTTAGTCCCTTGTGTATAAAGAAGATTACTGGCTGCATTAGCAGAACCAAATTGTATATTTTTATGCGCCTGGAGTTGCGTGCGTAAATCCTGAGATTTTTGTTCACAAAGGACTCCATTAGCATTACACGTAATCTGAAGGTTTGGTACCTTACGTAAAGCAGTGTAAGAAGGCTGTTGGTGGAAAACTGAAGTTTTACCAACAATAGAATTTTTGTTTTTACGCTGTATGCGTGCAGGCAAATTCACTTTAGATGCAAAGGCACCATTGTGAATTTTATCTACTCTGTCACCGACAGAAGATTTTCCTTTCCGCGTAGAGTGCAAAACATGAATATCTGCCACGTCACAGACGGAAGATTTTCTTTTATGCGTAGAGCATAAAACTTGGGTGTCTACCACGTCACATTCGGAAGACTGATTTTTACGCGCTGAGCATAAAACTTGGGAGTCTACCACGTCACAGATAGGAGACTAGTTTTTACGCGCAGAGCGTAAAACTTAGGAGTCTACCACATCACAGACGGGAGACTGGTTTTTACGTCCGGGGTGCATCACTGAAGTAGAGACTACCTCATCACAGATGGGAGCCTCCACAACAGGAGTGGGAAGGATTCCTTTGCCTTCAGAGACAGCAGGGAGATCCGAGGATGCTTTGGACTTAGGAATCCAAACTTTTCGTGCCTTCCACGATTTTTGAACATTGGAGCAGCGAGTACTACCCCCAGTTCGGAGCATTTCTTCGTAAGCAGACTGGTCGAAGTGAACAACCAGAATCTTCTTTGTCGATCCGACCGACACATCATCATATTGAGCAATTACTTTCTCGTCAGAGGAGAAAGTCGTCCCCAGCAGAGTCGCCATTTTGTTTTACTTAACAAAATGCCTAAAATTGGCTTTTGAAAGAAAACGAGAAAAAGTACAAAAGTACAAATTGTTTCTGGGAAGTATTGCTATGGAAGTCTGATCTGAGAGCGATCACTTTGTTCCTTGGACCATACGATAATGATGAAGAAAATTGCTTGAAGAAGACGAACAATCGGAAGAACTAAGTCACCAGAAAGGTATCGAGCAACGGCACTAATGGCACAGTCAAATGCTTTTCTGCTTTGCTTCACCCTGTTCTTGAGAAAAAGTTGAAAAAATGCTTCTGGGAATATCACTCTGAAAGTATAAGTTTTCTCAGAATCTCCTCCTCTGTATCTCTCTTGATTATGTCTGTGTTAAAAATAAGTCTATTTATAGACTAGACCCTCTGTGCATAAAAAGCAACAAAGTTGGGTCTCTACGCAAGTAACTGTCACCCACGATTAAAATTCAACCTTTACGCGTGATGACACGTGTCCCATTACTTCAACAAAGTGGGAAGAGCACGTACACACGTTCCTCGATAAGTGTGACAAGAAAGCCACGTAAGCAGACCACGTTCTCATGTAGCCAGAAAAGATCGGGCGTAAAAATGACCCAAAATATACTTCCTGCGTAAAGTAGCAGACTGGGCGTAAAATAGCCCAAAATAAACTTCCTGCGTAAAGTGGCTGAAAAGTAGCCTTGAGCGTATAATTAGCTCAAATAAACTTTACGCGCACAACAGCCTTGAGCGTAAAAGCTCGAATAGCTTTCGTGCGTAAAAGAAGCAATCTCTTGAGCGTAAAGTAGCCCATCTGCACACTAAACAACAAGCGTTGGGTTTGGTGTAAATCAAATCTTTTTGGCTTTTGTGCAATCCTCTGTCAGAAAATCATTATGTCAGAACAGTATCACGCGCATTAAATGCAATATGGATAGCCTGTCTCCCGCATAAAGTTTTGAGGATGGCTCTCGCGTAAAGTAGCTCGCGTAGAGTTTTATTCTGTTTGATTTCTGCGTAAAGTCTGAGTCTGACTCTATTTGACTTGCGTAAAACTCTCAACTTCTTTGACTTGGTCTATGAAGTACTTTTTACGCTCCTACACCCGGTGTTGCTGCTGATCTCGATTAGGAGAGGGGAGTGATCCGGCACGGTGGTGTTGAGGTGGGAGTGGTTAGAGATGAGGTCCATGTCGGCCCAACGGTTATCGACTAAGGCACGGTCCAGGCGAGAATATTGCCTATAGGCGTCTTCCTGTATGTTACACCAGGTGAAGGCGTTACTGGAGAATAGTAGGGAGACAAGTAGGCGTTGAAGAGGAAGGTGTTGAAGTCATTCATGGCCGGCTGGGGTTGTGGGCGACCTCCTGACTTTTCATCTCTGTGCAAAATGGTGTTAAGTCTCCGAGACAGAGCCACGGAAGGTTGTTGAGGGGGATGCGGGTGTCCGTAAAGGTGTCCCACAGCTTTTTGCATTCGGCAAGGTCATAGCTGCCGTGGACTACTGAGATGAGGGATCGGGATATTAGAGAGGTGTGCTCCACCCAGCAAGAAAGCGCCTGTTTCGAGTCGTTAACGATACCGAATTTGCATTTGGTGGTGAAGAGAATCCAAATATCGTGGCATCCAACGACCGTGGATGGGAAGCCGAGTTGGAGCTGGATGGATTTGAGTTTTCTTTGAGGGATTTTGGGCTTGATGACGACTAAAATATCGATCCGGTGGGTTTTTTTGAGGCTAATTATTCTTCTCAAGGTAAGTTTATTGGCCAGCCCTCTCACATTCCACGAAGGAATGTTAAGCATTGGGTTGGTTGCGGAGGGGGTGGGTGTTGAGCTTCGTGGCTGACCGAGTGGTCATGGCTGAGGGCTCAAGGGCTTGTTTGTTTTTCTTGTTGTGGAAGGTTTTGGTGGCTCTCGATGACTTTTCTGTGTCGCTGCGGGCCGATTCGGATGAGTCGCGGGCTATGCTGCCAGTAGCCCTCGTCGGAAGGGGGTCGACGTCCTTCTCGATGTCTGCTAGAGCGCAGAGGGGGTTGCCGAGGTCCAAGAAGCCGGCTTCCATGGCCTGCATAATCCTGTCTGTAGGGACGGTACCTCGCGTCGTCTGGTCGATCACGAGGTCGCCTCCGGGTGCGGTGGAAGGGGTCATAGCTGCGGGATGGATGATCAAGGCTAATTGATTCTCTCCTACGCATGCCGGTGAGACCGGTCTGTGTGGATGGACATCTGCAGACAGATCTCACTCACCGGGAGGGATTCTGCCACGGAGGGTGTTGTTCCGGCAGATGTTAGGCGGAGTGGAGGTGAGGATGTCGAACTTGTTGCTGAGGAGGATGGTCGGTGAGGTGGCTTTAGCCGGTTGGGGGGGAGATCGGGGGCTGGGGGAGCCATCACTGTCAGCAAAGTAACGGTGGGAGTTAGGGAGGGGGAGGATGGGGGAAGAGGCGATGACTTAGGTTGCCATCTGGATATATATATATATATATATATGGCTTCTATTGCAGTACACCTAATTACGGGAAAGTACGGGAGTCTTTCTTTCATCCCACTCAAATAAATAGTGGCAGAGAGTTGTAAGGAAAACATGAGAACAAATCAAGGTGTTTTCGGGCCGGGCCGGGCCGACCCACGGTCCAGAAGCGGCGGGCCTGACCGGGTTCGGGCCGGTCCAGGACCGACCCAGTCTAAATTTCGGTCCGGGCTAAGCCCGGCCCGGTTTTCATGCTCTGGGCCCAGCCCGGCCCAGTGGACCGGGCACAAGTGGGGTCGGTTCGGGCTGAACCGGACCACGGGCCGGTCCGGGCCTTGGGCGGTTCGGGCCGGTTCAGGCCGGGTTAACCGGACCGGCCCGGTTTGTTGAATTTTTTTTTTTTACAGTTTTTTGTTTAATTTAGTTTTTTAATCATTTTCTTTTGTATTTTAATTTTAAAAATTTGTAACTTAAATGTTTATAAAATGTTTATACAAAATATTTATAAAATGTTTATAATTTTATGTTTATACAAATGTTTATAAAATGTTGATACAAAATATGTTTATAAAATATTTTCTTTTTAATACAAATGTTTATAAAATGTTTATACAAAATATGTATTTTCTTTTTAAAACCATTTTAAAAACCATGTAAAAGTAATCATTTTCTTTTGTATTTTAATTTTAAAAATTTGTAACTTAAATGTTTATAAAATGTTTATACAAATATTTAATTTAGTAATGTTTATACAAATATATACAAATGTTTATACAAAAATGTTTATACAAATATTACAAATGTTTATAAAAATTTATAAAAATTTAAAAAAAACATTTCTCTCTCTTCCTTTATCCGGGCTTGGGACCGGCAAATGCTTGTTTGGCATAGGCGGAGTTAAAAAATGTTTTTTTTAAAGTAAAAATAGTTTTTGAAAGTATAAGTTAAAAAATTTGAATAGTATAAGTTAAAATTAAAAATTTGAATAGTATAAGTAAAAAAAATAGTTTTTGAAAGTATAAGTTAAAATTTAAAATTGAAATGTATAAGTTTAAACGTACATACCTGATACCTTGCACCGTAGCCTCATTGTTGTTCGCCTTCATGCAATGAAAGCGATTCCAAATCCAGCTCGTGGATGTCATGATCTTCTTCATCTTTCTGGTTCTGTGTTCTTTTATCGGCATTCATCCAATCTTGTACGCACACGATTGCTTCCAAAATATCGGGCTTCAAGCGGCTCCTCCTATCACTCAACATCCTCGAACTTGTACTAAAACAGGACTCCGATGCTACCGTCGACACCGGAACCATCAGTAGATCACGTGCTATGTTAGAAAGCACAGGAAATCTCTTGTCGTGTCTCTTCCACCATTCTAAAACGGCGAAGTGATCTGGAGTCTCATCTTCGTCTTGATAAGAGTTAAGGTAAGCAGACAACTCTTGAGTAGGTTGGGAAGATTGCTTTTGTTTCTTCCTTTGTAGTATGCGACCGGCTGCTGATAGCTTAGACGCCAAGCCGGAGCTACTACTAGCCCCCCCTGAGTTGGTCGGGTCGACGTTGCTCCTTCTTCGTACAGTATAACTAACCTGTCCAAAGCCACTTTAACTTCTGCCTTCATGTCAGTAACGTCTATACCCATATATTCTCCATATCCTTCTAATAAAACCTCTACGCCATCCAATTTGATTGTAGGATCAAATATGGAAGCCAAACAATATAAAAGAGGTACTTTACCCCAATATTTCCTGAATTTGGCTTCCATATTTCTTACCGCAATTTCAAAATTTGGATAATCTCTATATTTAGAAAATAAATAAGACATGTTACAAAGTTCACGTAAAGCTAAGCAAGATGTGGGATAATAAACACCAGAAAGAGTTAATGTAGCATTGTAAAAAACTTCTAAAAATTCACAAACACTTTCAGCTGCTACCCAATCATCATCAGTAACCTGATAGTCAAAGGTGGCATCCGAAGTACAATAATATGTAATAGCACTCTTAAAAGGAATTGCAGATTTCAACATCAAGTAGGTGGAGTTCCACCTAGTTGGTATATCCTTCACAAATCTACTAAAAGTCATACCAAAATGTGCGCAAGTGCATGCAAAACTTTGTTGTCTACTTGGAGACGAGTTTAGGTGGAGCAAGCATTGTCGCAGAGTGTCTAAATGGGGTTCAAAAAATTTTAAACATTCTTTAACAACTAAGTTAATTATATGGCAAGCACACCTAACATGCATAAGTCTACCTTCTAAAATAGGCTTAAAAATTACTGACAAAGAAGACATAGCAGCATTGTTGTTTGACGTATTGTCCAAAGAGACAGAAAAAATTTTAGCGTGAATATCATATTCACGCACGTGTCTTGAAATCTCACTTGAAATTACAGCGCCCGTGTGTGGACATTCTATAAGTTTAAGACAGATGATGCATTTTTGCAACATCCATTGTGCATCTATATAGTGTGCAGTAATACAAATATAAGCATAACTCCATTTAGTAGTCCAAATATCAGAAGTAATAGCTAACTTACTAATATTTTCAAAATTCGCTTTCAAAGCGGCTTTCTGCTCGTTAAAGAGACGAATGGCCTCCTTTCGAGCTTGTTGCCTACTCACTTTAGTAAAGGAGGGATTTAGAGAAAGTGATACATAATCTCGTAAAGATTCGCTTTCACCCGTCGTGAAAGGAAGTTCGTCACGAATAATATGTTTAGTTAATTCGGTTTTATGCCTAGCAGCTGAATAAGTAAAGTTACCAATTGAAGAACCGGTGGCGCCGAAGCTTATTTGGGTTTGGGACGCTTGAAGTGTGTCCTTCCCGTAGCAAGTGTCGTAGTGTCTGGATATAGTCCCGGTGCCACCGCCCTTCTTCCATGCGTACTGGTTGCAACATTTCTTGCATTGCGCCTTGTACGGTTTCGGTTCACCCTTGGCATCTAAAACAAGCGAACCATCAGGATTAGTTTCAAAAATCAAAGTAAAATAATCCCAATACTTAGACCTTTTTTTCTTTTCTGGACGTTGGGTTGTACTAGCTACTTCCGGAGGAGATGGTTGGCACCCCTCCGGAATCGGATTAGTGGCTACTTGCTCAGGTGGAATTTCAGTACCGTCAAAAAAATTATTAAAATATTGGAAAGTCTGTCCAGCAAGATCAGGGTGATTTGAACCTTCACCAGCCATATATAAAATAAAATAAAGTAAACTACGCTAGAAGAAAGTAAGGGGTTGAGAGGAAGATCGGGAAGCCGTAGAGCCGGAATGGAGTTGGGAGGGAGATCGGGAAGCCGTAGAGCACCGGGGAGGGAAAGTCGTAGAACACCAGAGCACCGGGAAAGGAAAGCAGTAGAGCACCAGAGCACCGTAGAGAAATGTAGAGAATTTGTGAGGAATGAGTTGTGTTTGAAAAATGGGATTTTTGGCCTATTTATAGGAATTTTTTGGGGTTATTTTGGTAATTTTAGGCCAAAAATGACCAAAATACCCCTCCCAACGTTTTAATAACGGTTATATGGGAGGGGTATTTTGGTAAAAGAAACCCCCCCCCCCCCCCCCCAACGGTCAAATCTGGAAAAAAAAAATTCAAATTTTTCAGCCAACGGTCGGCTGGACCGGTCCCAGCGGGCCGGGCCGGGCCGGTCCAACCGGGCCTATAGCGGGCCGGGCCAGTTTTTTAATAATAAAAAAAAGGGAGCGGTCCGGGCCGGGCCGGGCTCGGGCTGGAGGGGGGCCCGACCCGAACCGGATGGGAGTGGGAGGCCGGGCCGGTTCGGGCCAACAGCGGGCCGGTCCGGGCTATAAGGGGGACGGGCCGGTCCGGGCTATAAGGGGGACGGGCCGGTCCGGTCCACGCGCGGGCCCGGGCTAGACCGGCCCAATGCACAACTTGAAGAACAAATCTCTCTGAGATTTCCTTTCTCTCTCTTACATCAAATCAAATAAATATGTCAGGAGGAGAACATGCTTGTCTCACCAAATTGGAATCTCCTCCAACTCTCTGACCCACTCCTCCTCCCCCATTCAAAGTACTTCATGGTTCCTAAGAGAAAGTTGGATCCCGGACCCGGATCCCCCTCGACACCTTCACTACGGCCGTCGGCTCCGCCTCGAACACCTTCACCACGGCCGTCGACAGCGGGCCAGTTGCACACAACCGCCTTGGCATTCCGAAATGTGTGGGAAAGCTTTCTTGCTATGGAAATGGAAGCTACATTGTCCTATTTCTTTGAGATTGCACATATGCTTTCTTATTGTTGTCAGCATGCCTGTGATTTCTTTGTATTGAACCAAAATATTGGTGAGATTATACCCAAAGTAATCTTGGTCTGAGTTGACCATGAGCAAGACTCAATAATCAAACTTTTATTTCCAAAGTGTTGATTCTCGTTTTTTTTTCAGTTTCCGAAGATGGGAACGTTTGTCCCTATTATTCATTGCCCATGTCGTTGGGCATATTTCAAATAATATATTTTTTCCCCTCTAATATTTGATTGACTGATTTGAAAATAAAGAAATTGGTTTACTTACATTAAGCATTAGTTCCAATTTGGTAGAGATTTGATTTTAAATCTCTACGATTTTTTTAAGAATATTTCTTCCTTCCAAATATAGAACACTAATGGTCTTCCAAATTTTTTTTTATAAAAACAAATCTCTACATCTTTCCTTTAAAATATTTCTCTCTCTCTTCCAAATTCGTCCGTAGGGGTACGTACTACGGTACGGGATCCTATGGCGCCCTAGTTGCGACCCAGTCCTGTAGGACATCTCCTGCTAGTGTGCATGGTCCACAGCCGTCCCAGGAGTCTGCCCGAGTCCACCAGATGATGGAGTCTCTCCGTGACGACCTGCTACGACGGATCGAGCAGCAGTCTCAGCATCCTACGGACGATCCTGCGCTGCTAGCACGATTGGATGCGCTCGACCGCGGCATTATAGACCTCAGGGAGACGACTGAGAGGACAGAGCGCGCCGTTGGAGGGTTAGAGCGCACGATGACGGAGTTGCAGACAGGACAGGTGACCATGGCCGAGACGGTGAGATTGGCGCAGGATTCGATGGTCCAGAGCAGTGGTAGAATGTTATCTATCATGGATTCATACAACCAGCGACTTACAGCGTTGGAGCATGCTGGTACTCTGGGTGCGCCTTCATCGTCGTCGACTCCGCCGCCTCCACCGCCTTCTTCTTCGACACCGACTCCACCGACGTCACAGCCTGGCGCTCCATCTGTATCGATTTCACTTGCGAAGTATGAGGAGTTTTTACGCCTTCGTCGCGGCGGTGCCCCTCCTGCACCAGATCACTAGTAGTCCTAGTTAGGACTTTTGTTTGTGTTTGTATCATCTTATGTTTGTGACTTATGATTGGATGTTTGTATTGGATGTTAGTTGTGTTTGTATCGAATTGACTTGTGACTTGTTTGGATTGGATGTTAATTCCTTCGTCGATAAATGTTAATTGTGTTTGGATTGGATGTTAATTAACTTAGATTAAAGCTATCTGTGATTTGGAATTGTGAGTGGGGGTTTGAATGCACTGTGATTTGGAATTGTGAGTGGGGATTTGAATGTGTACCTATATGTGTTTTATAGAATTGTGAGTGGTAATAAAGAATCTGTGTTTTATTTTTTTTATTTTTTTTACAACTTTAGCGACGTTTAGCGACGCTTACTGACGTTTAGCGACGTCGTGTTCCGACGTTTACCGACGACAAGCTGCAAATAATATATTTTTTCGACGTTTTACCGACATTTACCGACGACTAACTGCAAAAAAGTACAGCTCTCCGACGTATTTACCGACGTTTACCGACACTAGCTGCAAAAATGTACAGGACCTTTACCGACGTCTAGCGACAAAATTCACGTCGCTATATTACCGACGAAACGACGGTAGACGTCGGTAAATATTCCAGGTCTTTACCGACGTGTAGCGACTACATATACGTCGCTAATATACCGACGGAACGACGATAAACGTCGATAACTCACCGACGTACTGTTACGTCGCTGAATGTCGGTAATTGCGACGTTCAGCGACGTTTTTGTAATCAGCGACTAAGGAAACGGCGACAAAACCTAAACGTCGGTAAATACGTCGGTGATACATATTAGCGACGGATTTTGTTGTTTTTCCGACGTTTTTGGGCGTCGCTAAATCCACTTATTTTGGTAGTGGACTCAAAGTGTTATCATTGTAGCAAGAAGGGCCACATCAAGAGGAATTGTTTCACTTGGAAAAGAGAGAAGAAGGACGACAAGGGGAAGCAAGATGAGAACACTACAGTGGCAGCCTCGATACATGGAGGCGATGTGATCATCATAGGTGATGATATTATCAGAAACCTCACCTGCAATGACAATTCTTGGCTGGTAGACTCAGGGGCTTCAGCGCACGTATCTCACAACAGGGTACTATTTGCCACTTACACGACAGGCAACTGTGGAGTGTTGAAGATAGGAAATGGAGATGTGTCAAAGGCAGTTGTCATTGGAGATGTGCATTTGAGGACGAAGACGGGTGCAGTTCTTGTTCTCAAAGATGTTCATCATGTCCCTGATATCCGTTTCAACCTGGTGTCGATTAGAAGGTTGGATGACGAGAGATTCTTCAGTCTCTTCGAGAATAGTCAGTGGAAGCATTCCAGAGGTTCGATGGTGATTACCAAAGGAAGCAAGAAGTCTGGTCTCTACTATATGGAAGGAAGCGCACAGGGGGCACAAGAGGTGAATATAGTTTCTGACGCGTCTACCGAGTTGTAGGACAGGCAGCTTGGCCATATCAGCGAGAAGGGGATGAGCTACTTGGTGAACAGGAAAGTGATTCCAGGGTTCAAGTCTATAAAGTTGGAGAAGTGCATGCACTGCTTAGCTGGGAAGCAAAATAGGGTGTCTTTCCAAAGTCACCCAAGTTCAAGGAAGCCGGCGTTGCTCGAGTTGATTCACTCGGATGTCTGCAGTCCTATGAAGGTAAAATCTATAGGTGGTGCTTCTTACTTTGTAACTTTTATTGATGACTGTTCCAGAAAGGTTTGGGTCTATGCCTTAAAGACCAAGGATCAGGTGCTGTCCACTTTCAAAGAGTTTCAGGCCTCTGTTGAAAGAGAGACGGGCAAAAGTTATTGTGTGTTCGGTCCGACAACGACGATGAATACATTAGTCCCTTTGATGCTTATTGCAGAGACCAAGGGATATAACACCAGAATACTTTGCCCAAGACACCTCAGCTCAATGGTGTAGCGAAGTGCATGAACAGGACACTGATGGAGAGGGAGCGGTGTTTGTTGTCAGAAGCAAATTTGTCAGGCAGTTATTGGGGTGAGGCTCTTCTCATAGCTGCTTATGTTATTAATTTATCTCCTAGTGCTCCTTTGCAAGGTGATGTTCCTGACAAAGTATGGTATGGCAAAGAGCCGTCATACAATCACCTGTGAGTGTTTGGTTGTAAGGACTTCGTGTATGTACCGAAGGATGAGAGGTCCAAACTTGAGCCGAAGACGAGGCGGTGCGTCTTTGTCGGCTACGGTCGGGATGAGTTTGGCTATAGACTCTAAGACCCAGTGGGAAGAAAGCTCTACAGAAGCAGGGACGTAGTATTCATCGAGGATCAGACCATGACCAACACTTAGGATTCTGAGACGCCTTCTGAGGCTGAGGAATTGTCGTCATTTTGCTTCGAGCAGTTTCCAGAGGACATCGTAGAGGATTCAGTTATGGGGGAGCCAGTACATGGAGTTGTTCCCAACCTTGATCATCAGCCTGCTGATGGTGGTCAGGGTATCCCGCAGGAGGATGAGCATGCTGGGGAGGCAGTTCCTGAAGGGGAGGAGACTGTTGGTATACAACCAGCAACAGTGGCTCCATTGAGAAGGAGCGACAGAGAGCGTCAACCATCAACGAGATACTCACCGGGTGAGTATGTGCTACTGACTGACGAAGGAGAGCCCGAAAGTTTTGTAGAGGCTATGGAAGATGAACAAAGGCATGAGTGCATACAGGTTATACAGGAGGAGATGGGTTCCTTACACACCAATTCTACTTACGAGCTGGTGCGGTTGCCAAAGGGCAAGTAGGCTTTGAAGAATCGATGGAGGTTTAGAGTGAAGCTGTCACGCCCCGCTCCCGAATAATCGAGTACGGGTCGATGTCATGCCCGGCCTACACTATCGTTGACAGCGGTAGTGAGCCGTCTAGTCATCAAATACAAGAGTATCTCATCACAGCATCTAATCACGGAATCTATACTAACCATCACTGCAATCTACTATACAATTATTACAACTTATACATGAATGTCCGGGTATAAAGCCGGTAAAAGATAAATGATACAACAACAACATGTAATCAAATACACTCAATAAATCCCTATACATGAAACTAGATACATCAATATCAAGTGATCTCCAATCTCATCCATGAATGATAATCTATGATCTATCTCACCTGTAATCAACGATCCAGTCAGAAAAGGAGCAAAGTACAATGTAACTCAATAAAACTCACCATGAAGATCAATGGAACGGTATATCAATATAACTGAAAGACAGAGAAACAATATGTGAATAAAATATGCACTAGCTACGTGTACATGTGCAATTGAACGTTATCAAAATGTGGGGACTAATATGTAATCAGGCATATAAAATATGCTATAAGTCAATAAATAATCAGGCATGTCTGACGACAATGCTATCAGTCATGTAATAATTAGGCATGTCTGACGACAATGCTATCAATCATACACGAAATGGACTCAGGCATACAGAGTATGCTATCAGGCAATATTTTTCCAATATTAGTCAATCACATGTCTCTAGAACGTCCCCCACCCGACAGGAGAAACAATGCAATCAATCAATCAAGAACAGTAAAATATGACACGAGACAATGTGAGTGCAATGCATACAATGATGGTAATACTGAGTACATGTACTTGCCTTGATTTCGGGGTTTTGTCCGAGTCTTCTAAATCACCTAGAATAGGAAAACAATATTTAGAATATTCACGAAACCTTTCTAATCAAATCTAACCACTCTATTAGGCTAATCTAATCATACCTTGTATAAACTAACCTAGCTTGGCCTATAGCTGGTCCAACTCGAGTCATTAAGTTCTAAATCATCAAGTACTTGAGTCTAACATCTCAACCCACTGTCCAATCTCAATATGAGTCTAACCACACTCACTAAGCCATGTCAATATAACTCCAGAACCCAACTTAAGTCTGATGTACACAGGTTTCTAGTAAAATTGACTTATAAGACCTATGACTCAACTCTAGAGCAATGAATGACTCCATTCTTCATATAAGTTGAACAATTCTACAGCCCTAAACCAACGGCTACAATAATTTGAAATAATATGAAGCACAACTCTCAGTAGCAAAACTTGCCAAATTCCCTTGCAAAATAGAGTCTCCTCTGGAATCAGAGTCCTGAGCCCTCACAGTATTCCTTCCACAAACTCGATACCAAAAGTAATTTACAGACACAACGTGTCCTCCTCACAAGGACTCGCCTCATAAATATAGGATCAGAAATCAAACCTGTTACTACTTCAAGGAAGTATCATGCTGATTCGTGGTCTAAAACAGGGAAAGAGACTGGTTTAGACATTACGTCGAACAGATGATGTGCAAGAAAAGAGTACAGAAACATAAAATCAATTTGAATTGTTTTCGATCCAAAATTTTAGGAAATACTCAAGAATCAATCAAGAACTCACCAAGAACCAAATCAAGATCAAGAACACAGTTCAAACGAGAATCATGTTCAATCGAAGATGTCGCCAACACTTCACTAATTTGTTCCACAAAAATCAATCGAGAAAAGGAAAAATGGTAAGGATGTACCGATGATTGCTCTTGACTGTGTTGACGTTGCTAGCCTATCGTCGTACGATCGTCGTTGTCTCCCACGCTGGCTTCAGTTGTTCACCATTTTCGCCATGGCCGAAGCTCTACAAGCAATCGAGGAAGAAGAAGAGGGATTCATGGAGGAGAGAGAAAGGGCTTCGCGGGGATAGAAGTGGTAAGGAAGGAGGAGGAGGCTGGACCTTAAATAGGCATGGCAGCGGCGGGCAGGCGGTTGCACGGAAAGCGGGCAACGGCGAGGCGGTTGGGCACGCAGCGTCGGTCGGTGGAGATGGTTAGAATCGGTTAGTTACGAATTTGTTAGGATCGAAGGGTTGGAAAGGCCAGGGTGGTTAAGAATCTATGGTTCAGATGAGAGAGAAGCCTCTAGAAGTCGTCTATCCTCCGTGCGGCGTTGTGTCATCGTCGTTGTCGACTGCAGTAACAGAGAAGATGAGGGAAAGGGATTGAAAATTTGAATTAAGGGAATATAAAGTAAATTTGAGCTTATAACGGCTAAACGGATTAGGGTTAGCGGGTTTTGGATCCAATGTGGATCCGCTGGGATCCGTAGCCCAACTGAATTGATGGGCTGGGTTGTGCTGAGCTTTAATAAGCTGGGCTGAGTGTTTAATAGGCTGGCTGAGCTTAAAACAAGTGTTGCTGTGCAGCCCAAAATCTAATGTTGGGTTAAGGAAAATAATTAAGGGAAAATTCTAATTAATAAGTTTAATAAAAATCTAAGTAAATTAATTATTAAATGGAAAAATAATTTAGAAAATCATTAATGAAAAATAAATAAAATCTTAAGTAAATTACAGAAGAAAACTCAATCTAGAAAGTGGAGTTACAAATCTACCCACCTTAGAAAAATTTCGTCCTCGAAATTTCAAAGGAATTGACTAGAATACATGGCACGATAGAATTATCTAGGTACAACCGAGGATACAAGTTGGCACAATTTAGGAAAATAATTCGAAGATCGGAATCAACTAAGCATAATTATGAAAATTTATTTAGCACGATTCAGACATGATTAAGGATATTCAAGAATTTCAAAAGCGATGCAGTCATGATCAAGGCACGTTTAGAAATTATATTATCGTGATTAAGTTTTAATCACGACTAAGGATAATTAGGATTACGATCAAGGTCATTTGGAACGATATAGTTATGATTAGTAAAAAATCTATATAGTCACGATCTTGAATAGAAAATTAGAAGGATTTAGCATGATCCAAAACAAACGACATAGTCATGGTCAAATTTAGAGTCTAAGCACAATTAAGAATAATCAGTACGATCATAATTAATTAGGTATGAAATGAATCGAAGGTCAAAAAGATTTGACACGATCTAAAACAAAATCATGGTCAATTGAGAATCTAAGTTACTCAGGCATGATTAGAAGATGATTTGGGCACAATAGATTCAAATCATTTAGGCACAATCTACTCATAACTATGGAATCGTCTAAGCATGATTAAATTGGAGTCATGGTTGAAAATTAAGATAAATTCTGGTAAAGTTGTCAATGGTGATAGGAGGCTAATCATGAATTTAGTCTAAAAATATTCGAAACTCATGCATATCCGGAATCACTTTACCTAAAATTCATGCCCCGCCAGTGTACATCTGGCTGTCGTGAACTCTTGGCTCCGTGACTTATGAATGATAGGTACCGAATAATTTCTAAACTTTACCCATGGACAAAACAACTTCAAGGGATAGAAACATAATCTCAAGAATATTCGAAACCTATACATACCTGAGATCACTTCGACTTAGAGTCCCTGCCTCGCCAGTACGCTGATGGCTGCAGTGGACCTGCAGTTTTCATGATCCAGATAAATGGCTGCAGTGCACGGCTGCCACGCCATAGTAGGGTATCGAATATTCCTTCAATGGTTATTCACTGGAATTTCAAAGGAGTACCATGATAATTCAATTCAACAAGCTTTCTGATTTACTAAAAAGATTCAGTTACACTAGGAAGAACATGTAGTATAAATATCTGTTCTTGTGAAACAAGAGATTGATTATCAAAATAGAAGAAAAGGAATCATAAGGATGGATTTAAGCCGAGAGGCATCTGCTTCCCCGCTATCCTTTGATATTCAAGGATCGAGGTTAGAAGTTTAAAGATACTGGAGTAATCAAAAACTGACCAGAGATAGTATGGCTCTTCGGAGTGGAAGAATTATTCTTAGTCCTTGGAAGTAACTTAGGAAATATTAGAAAGTAATTCTATAGAAGTTGGAGAAGTCTTCTAGGTTGAAGTTGACTTTAATCTCTAAGTAGCAAGGAAACCCAGACCTTAAAGGGTGCTAGAATCCAATAATGTTGTAGAAAGAGATAATCCCCAAAAGTCATGGAATTGTAATCACGATTTTTGTAGGAAAACATTATGAGGCGGAAAGAGAGAAAAATAATCAGAATTTACTATAGATAGCAAAATACACATTATCACACAATCGGCCTATGCTGTATGAGTTTTCTATTTCGCAGGCTCCCAATGATACTCTAGTCCTAAGCACCATTAGATTGACCTGCATGGGCCACCACTAAAACATGTCACGCCCCGCTCCCGAATAATCGGGTACGGGTCGATGTCATGCCCGGCCTACACTGTCGTTGACAGCGGTAGTGAGCCGTCTAGTCATCAAATACAAGTGTATCTCATCACAGCATCTAATCACGGAATCTATACTAACCATCACAGCAATCCACTATACAATTATTACAATTTATACATGAATATCTTGGTACAAAGCCGGTAAAAGATAAATGATACAACAACAACATGTAATCAAATACACTCAATAAATCCCTATACATGAAACTAGATACATCAATATCAAGTGAGCTCCAATGTCATCCATGAATGATAATCTATGATCCATCTCACCTGTAATCAACGATCCAGTCCGAAAAGGAGCAAAGTACAATGTAACTCAATAAAACCCACCATGAAGATCAATGGAACGGTATATCAATATAACTGAAAGACAGAGAAACAATATGAATAAAATATGCACTAGCTACGTGTACATGTGCAATTGGACATTATCAACATGTGGGGACTAATATGTAATCAGGCATATAAAATATGCTATCAGTCAATCAATAATCAGGCATGTCTGACGACAATGCTATCAGTCACGCAATAATCAGACATGTCTGACGACAATGCTTTCAGTCATGCACGAAATGGACTTAGGCATACAGAGTATGCTATCAGGCAATATTTTTCCAATATTAGTCAATCACATGTCTCTAGAACGTCCCCCACCCGACACAAGAAATAATGCAATCAATCAATCAAGAACAGTAAAATATGACACGAGACAATGTGAGTGCAATGCATGCAATGATGGTAATACTAAGTACATGTACTTGCCTTGATTTCGGGGTTTTGTCCGAGTCTTCTAAATCACCTAGAATAGGAAAACAATATTTAGAATATTCACGAAACCTTTCTAATCAAATCTAACCACTCTATTAGGCTAAACTAATCATACCTTGTATAAACTAACCTAGCTTGGCCTATAGCTGGTCCAACTCGAGTCATTAAGTTCTAAATCATCAAGTACTTGAGTCTAACATCTCAACCCACTGTCCAATCTCAATATGAGTCTAACCACACTCTAGAACCCAACTTAAGTCTGATGTACACAGGTTTTTACCAAAATTGACTTATAAGACCTATGACTCAACTCTAGAGCAATGAATGACTCCATTCTTCATATAAGTTGAACAATTCTACAGCCCTAAACCAACGGCTACAATAATTTTAAATAATATGAAGCACAACTCTCAGTAGCAAAACTTGCCAAATTCCCTTACAAAACAGAGTCTCCTCTGGAATCAGAGTCTTGAGCCCTCACAGTGTTCCTTCCATAAACTCGATACCAAAAATAATGTACAGACACAACGTGTCCTCCTCACAAGGACTCGCCTCATAAATATAGGATCAGAAAGCAAACTTGTTACTACTTCAAGGAAGTATCAGTACTGATTCGTGGTCCAAAACAGGGGAAGAGACTGGTTTAGACATTGCGTCAAACAGATGATGTGCAAGAAAAGAGTACAGAAACATGAAATCAATTTGAATTGTTCTCGATCCAAAATTTTAGGAAATACTCAAGAACTCGCCAAGAACCAAATGAAGATCAAGAACACAGTTCAAACGAGAATCCTGTTCAATCGAAGATGTCGCCAACACTTCACTAATTTGTTCCACAAAAATCAATCGAGAAAAGGAAAAATGGTGAGGATGTACCGAAGATTGCTCTTGACTGTTTTGACATTGCTAGCCTATCGCCGTACGATCGTCGTTGTCTCCCACGCTGGCTTCAACTGTTCACCATTTTCGCCATGGCCGAAGCTCTACAAGCAGTCAAAGAAGAAGAAGAGGGATTCACGGAGGAGAGAGACAGGGATTCGCCGGGATAGAAGTGGTGAGAAAGGAGGAGGAGGCTGGTCCTTAAATAGGCGTGGCAGCGGCGGGCAGGTAATTGCGCGGGCAACAGGCAACGGTGTGGTAGTTGGGCGGGCAGCGTCGGTCGGTGGAGATGGTTAGAATCGGTTAGTTACGAATTGGTTAGGATCGAAGGTTGGAAAGGACGGGGTGGTTAAGAATGTACAGTTCAGATGAGAGAGAAGCCTCTGGAATTCGTCTATCCTCCGTGCGGCGTTGTGTCATCGTCGTCGTCGACTGCAATAACAGAGAAGAGGAGGGAAAGGGATTGAAAATTTGAATAAAGGGAATAGAAAGTAAATTTGAGCTTATAACGGCTAAACGGATTAGGGTTAACGGGTTTTGGATCCAATGTGGATCCGCTGGGATCCGTAGCCCAACTGAATTGATGGGTTGGGTTGGGCTGAGCTTTAATAAGCTGGACTGAGTGTTTAATAGGCTGGCTGAGCTCAATACAAGTGTTGATGTGCAGCCCAAAGTCTAATGTTGGGTTAAGGAAAATAATTAAGGAAAAATTTTAATTAATAAGTTTAATAAAAATCTAAGTAAATTAATTATTTAATGGAAAAATAATTTAGAAAATCATTAATGACAAATAAATAAAATCTTAAGTAAATTACAGGAGAAAATGCAATCTAGAAAGTGGAGTTACAGAAGCAGACGGATGATGCTACTCGCCCTCGATACAAAGCGAGGCTAGTAGTTAAAGGCTATGGTCAGCGGAAAGGCAAGAATTATGATGAGATCTTTTTACCAGTCGTCAAGCAGTCGTCTATTCAGGTGGTGCTAGCATTGGCTGTAATGCCCCGCTCCGTACGGTGTATTATGCTGAGTCGTTAACTCGAAGAGTTACATTGACCCGATTGCATATCGATGCAAATTGATACGAGAGTTACGTTGTCCCGAGTAACGCATCGAACTAAGTCGATACGAAGCGTTTCCTTGTCCCGAAGAATGCATCGAGTTGAATCGATGCAAAGCACCGCATTGCCCTGAAGGATAAGTACGTTGAATCGGCTCGAAGATTCTAAGGAATTGAATCGACCAAGGCGCAAGTCGGAATCGATGCAAGTATTAACTTTAGTTGGTTTCATGTGGAGGCTATACGTTTACGCTGAAATATTATAGGTCGGCATTCTACCTTATTCAGTAAGGGGTCCGCGAATGCAAATCGTCGCCTTGCGACGGACTGAGACTTGGGCACAGTAAGCCAAAACTGACGTATAATTCAGTGAAGCGTGAAGTGCTCGAATTGCTAAGTCAGAAGAGTTGCCCGTGCGACGAAGTTATGAAATCGAGCAGCATCGGCTCGACGAAACGACAAGGCATATCGATTCAAGGTGGGGGGACATTGACTCTCTTTTCCATTAATTTAAATGGCCTTAATATTACATAAATTAATCTTTAGTTTTATGTTTACCTTGGCAGGCATTGGTTCCTGTTGAGCTGCTTCTCCTCTCTCCAGTGCAGCCATTGCCATGCTATGGGCATTCTCCATGCCTTCTCTCATAATCGCCGTCTGCTCGCGATGAGCTTCAGCTTGAGTTCTCTGGACTTCTAGCACTCCTCTTAGCAGACCTATGAGGTCGGTGGGGTCCACAGGCACCGGTGGGGCAGCTGGAGTGGACAAAACCACAGGGGGCTGCGTCTGGGAAGATGATGGGTCCGCCGTTGTATTATGGGGATGGTCGGCCAGCTGTCGAGGTGTAGGATCCGGACTTGATTGGGGAGGTAGGGTGAAGATACCCCATCGCCAGCAGGATTGGTATTGTCAGTGGCCATTCTCTGGAAGGTTTAGGATATAAACATAAGCAAGGTAGCCTACCAGTCTATAACAAGCAAAAATATTTACATATATAATTCGGACCTATTATTATGACAAATCAATGTTCTAGTGTTCTAATTGTCTCTAGATAGATTTTCCTAAGTTGTTGAAATGACCTGCATGGGCCACCACTAAAAACATGTCACGACCCAGTCCAAATTACTTGGGTCGAATCGGATCATGCCTAGCCTGCACCGCTGTTGAGACGACGGCAGTAAGATGTATCTTCCATATGCAGGTAATCAATAACTCAATATAATTTGCCACAATCTTTAATATTCGATAAATTAAAACTTGTTCAGTACAAAGTACAATCTTAAAACCACCAACTGAATAACATTATTTTTAAACAAAACTATCAAACTGGAAAATAATATCTAAAAAGAAGCAACATCATCATCAGGTATGCCATCCTCAGGAAGCACAGTAGGGTATAGCTCAGGGTCATAGTAGCTACTAATGAGTAGCTCTGCATCCTCAACAGGACCTAAAAATATAGTCTCCAGTTAGGAGGGAGCAAAATACAAATTCATGATATTTTAACAATTGAAATTAATAATGGAATTATGCACTTTTAAACAATTTGAAATAAATGATTTTCCAACAGTTAAAACAGTGTAATATGAATAGGCAATAAATATGACCGGATTGGGTTTGTTACAGTAATATCCTAGTGATATGGTATGGCTTATCCCCGTGTGTTTGAGGGGTAAGCTAATACAATCAATTATACTATTGGATGTGGTCATATCCAATACACTACTCCCCCAGTCCCCAATAGTTACAGTAGTTACAGTCAATGCTCTCAAAGAGAGTTTCGTGTTGTATCGTGGTTTAAACTTGCATTAAAACAATTATTAACTAATTGTAATCTACCACAAAAATGTACTTACCTCAAATGATTTGACTGGACGGGTCGATACGTCGGGATGAAAATTCAGGTTCTTCCTTGAAATCCTACATTCGGGAAACTTGTCTCAGAAAACCAAAGTCGCCAATGTTACTATACTAGTTGCAATCTCTAGTTGTGTCCTAGTCAATTTTAGTCTTTTGACTACGTTATCACAAACAACACAATTTATCTAGTGAGTTGCAATTAATTAAAAAAGATAACTCTGTAACTAATTTTTGGGAAAAACTTTGTGTTTACCAGTTTATTGACAAAACTTTGTATTTTCGTATTTATAAATATAAAACTAAAACTTTTCTTTAAGTGAGAAATACGTGAATCATTATTTACAACTTAAATTTCTATGTGATAAAATATTCATTTTCTTTAATAAATAATTATTATCTTTTACTACGTTCTTACGACAAAATGATAACCAAAAATATAAAAGAAAGGAAAACAAAATTCTAAGCTATTACAATTTCTCACAACCAGAATAAATAAATGGGCTTATGCCCTTACAGACCAATTACATGAATTTAAATAAGAATAAAAGTTTGGTTAGTCCTGAAAATTATCCTACAATTTAATAAAATAAAATAATAATTTAAACTAAATTGAATTTATTTTATGAGTCTCAGATATTGGTCCAATCGTCAAAAATAACTAATGCCTCAACGTCCGGTAAAACCGGTTTCGTTTGCACTTAGCCAGGGCCCATTGACCAATACGGACATCGCCCAATAAATCCAAATATATTATTTTATTTTCCGAAATCCATTTTAAAATCATTTTTAAAATATAATTAAATTTTACGAAAAATCCGGCAGCATTTCCTCTATTTTTGGTCAACCCAAAAACTGGGAAAGTGTGCCAATATTTTTCTGTAAATCCCAAACCAGGGAATCCCAATATATATATATATATATATATATATATATATATATATATATATTTTTATATATATATATATATATATATATATATATATATATATATATAAAACAATCACAGACATTCCCAATAATAATTCGGGACGACCCGAAACGAATTCGGGAATCCGAATTTAAACGGAATACCCGAACACGAAAACAAATCTCGAAAATCCCGAGATTCTGAAAATCCACAGAAAATGACCAGAATAGTTTTCCCGAGAAAACTCGGAAGTTCCGAAGTTCTGGAAATTAGAAACATCACAAAAATCACAGAAAACATTTCGGAAAATCCGAAAATGTTACGTCCACCAAAAACCGAATTCCCGTTGCGGAATCAGGACCAATTTCATCATCGACAAAAAACCCAAGGGACAACTACTGAGATTAACAGAGGTTACCCAAAACTTGAAGGAATCTGAAGGGTAGCCTCAGACTCGGAACAGCAAGCCAGACACGGACCGGGCGGTCAGATCGGGAACAGAGTGAGCGCGAGGAAGCGCTGGGACAGCGGCCGGGAAGCGGCATGCAGGGAGGTCCAGGGACAGCGCGGGGAGAACAACGTCCGCGTGCTAGGGCACGGGAAGCCGCGGGGTCGCACTGGCCGGCGGCGATGGGGGCGCCGGAGCTGCGGGAGGCACGCCAGGGCTGGGCGCGCGCGGGGTGCTGGGTTCGGGCGCCGGCGTCTGGCGCGGCACAGAGGGTCGGGCGCGGGGAAAACGCACCGGGGAGCGGGGTTCGGCACTGGAGGCGCCGCTGGGAGGCCGGTGAAGGGGGTCGGCCTGGAGGGCGCGGCTGGAGACTGCGAAGTCGCCAGAGGGAACTCGGGGTTCGCCAAAAATTTGGGGGTTAGGGCACGTTTTTGGAAGTGGTGGAGAGAAAAGGTGATGGGGATGGTAATGGTGGTGAAGGGAGTTTATATAGGATGGATGAGCGGGTTAGGGGAGAGGAAGGGAAAGGGCGGCGGTTTCATGCGGGGAGGCCGACGGTCGGCGGCCGTTCGGGAGACCAAGGGTCGACCATGGCCGAATCGGTCAGGGGAGGAAAACTTTCTTTTTCCTTAACAAATGAAAGAGAAAAATAAATAAAGGAAAAATTATGAATGATGGGTTAATGGATACATAAAGCCCAGTAATAGTAAATGGATTATAAAATGGTTTATGTATGGATTTAAATCCAATGGGCCAATATTCCTGGACTTGGGTTTTGGCCAAATGGTTTGGGCTTCTAAGAAAAATGGCTAGAAAGAATGATGACTAATATAATATTTATTTTGAAAAAAAATATAATTTAACATTTTACAACCATAAAAATATTTTATGGTTCCAATTGGGTTCGGGTCTGGCTGACAAACAAAAGTCCAAAATTTATATTCTTGAAAAATAATAATTTTAATCTAAGTAACATAATATTAATTAATTAAAAAATTACATGTTTTGATAAAATTTTCGGTTTTAATAATTTTTCTAAAAATGTAATTTCCTAAATTAACAACTAATAATTAATTATATTAGCTAATTAAATTATATAAATAATTATCTAAAATTATGGGTTTCACAATATCATTGGATACGGGATGTGGTTGAGAAGAAGGACGAGGAGCTTGAGAAGGTTCATACAGATGATAACGGAGCAGATATGTTCACCAAGATTCTACTAAGGAGAAAGTTTGAGTTCTACAGGCAGATCGTCGGGATGACGACCTCCTCCACATAGTTGTGAAGGGAGAGAAATGTTGGAGTGGGTGGGTTTCCCAACCTATGTGGAGAAGACCCCGGAGTGCGAAGAGCGTCGTCTATGTGTCAGAGAACCTCGGGAAGGTGATGAGGCCATTCGGAGGCGAAGAAGAAGCTCGGGAGCTACAGAGACCATTCTGGAATAGGAGAGGAAGAGTTCGGGCCGAACTCTGCCCCAAGCAGAGTTCTGGCCGAACTCTGTATCGACGGGCCCAGGCAGATTTTAGGGTGATTTAATCACCGTTGGATCGTATCCTACGGTCCAGGTTTTGTTACGGGATTAGGGTGTTTAAATATGGTTTTTCCTAACCCTAATCACAAGCGTAACACAACACAACATTAAGAAAAAGAGAGAGGAAGGAGGCAAGAGTGCCATTGCAACTTTGGGAGAGAAGAAGGAGGATTGAAGGCCGTTTTTGAAGGAGATTCGTGTTCGGGTAATCTCTACTCGTCGTCCTTGTTCTTCGTAGCCTTGTAATCAATTATTCATGCTTCCAAGTGTTGTAGGGATCCGTATTGGATCGGGAGAAGTTTGTAGAGGGTGTACTCCTTTATTTCATTATTGAAGGCTTCTCAGGGTTGGACTCCGATCGTCTCGTATTTTTTTTTCGCAAGGGTTTTCCACGTCAAAAATTCTCTGTATCTGCGTGAATTGTGTTTGGTGTCTGGTTCGTGCGTTGTATTGCTCAGTTCTCTCGCGGGTACTCTCTAGTTTGGAGAAAGGTTTTTGAGCTTCTTTTCCAACATAACACGCCTAACCCGCTAGAAATTTTTCGTCTTTCTTTTATAGCGTCATTAATTATCTACTTTTATCATTCTTGTGGACTATGAATAAAATATTGACAACAGTTTTTTTCTCTCTTTGTGCGATGTTATGTTCATAAACATATAGTAATATTTTATGTAAGGTTGTCATTGATCTTAAACCTTAGAGGAAAATATAACAGATGTACACAGATTCAACAAGAGTACCTTTGTTAAGTAAACAATGTTTTGATGGTGTACAATTTTTTGATGGTGTTCATGCAAGTAGGAAATTTGTGTACTGCAATCGTTAGCAACTTCGCAAACTATAGCTATATGCAAGTAGGAAATATGTGTACTGCAATCGTTGGCAACTTCGCAAACTATAAGGACCATGAGCCCCTGCTCCTCCGTTCTATGGGATCCAAAGAGGGCCCCTGGCCTGCCGCCCATCGGACCCCTTCACCGATTTTCTTGACTCCAACGTGATAATTCTCTGCCTCGTTGTCGAGATCCTCTCCACCTTCTACTGGGCAAATATCTCGGTCTGTGCACTGCTAGCGACGACGAGGCTGGTGCTGCTCAAGCTGGCTCTTGCAGTGGACGATTTTCAAAGTATATTCGAATTTTCACGATAATTTTAGGGAAAATTTATGAAATGCCCAAATATTGTAAAAGTTTTATATAAAACCTACCGTAAAATAACGTTTTTTCGTGTGTCCAGAATTAGCAAAAAATATATAAAGCGGGTTTCGAATGACCTTTTTGCCCTTCTAATTAATTCAAAACACCCCTGAACCCTAATATTAAAAAAAAACTGTTTCGATTTTTCTTCTTCCACACGCTGCTCTGTTCTCAAACCTAGGTTATTCTCCTCCAAAATCTTCAAACCTTCTTCTCCATTCGCAATCTTCACACCATGTCGGCATCAGCGGCAGAATCATCAACGGCAGCATCACCAATTAGAGAATATGCACCAGTTACAGAAAATCCAAAAGAAAAAGACAGAGAACAACGAAAATCCTATTCTAAGAAAGTTGTATATAAGAAAAAAAAGGAAACGATGCTAAGCAAAAAGAAGTGCAAGAAGAAGTGCAAACAGAAGGTATAACTTTGAGTTTATGTTCGCAAATTCTGTATATATTACACGAAGAATGACATTCTCTGTCTTAAAACACATTTGAATGTTCATTCTCCCTGTCAAATTACACTGGAAATGTCATTCTCTGTGTAATTTAAAAAAATAATATCATTCTCCGTTTAAATTATCACGGAGAATGGCATTCTCAGTGTTAAAACACATGAGAATGCTATTCTCCGTGTTAATTTAAACGGACAATGACATTCTCTGTGTAATTTGAAACTGAGAATTCTATTCTCCGTGTTAAATTAAATGGAGAATGGCATTACAACTGTTAAAACGAATGAGAATGCTATTCTCTGTGTTTTTATAAACGGAGAATGTCATTCTCCGTTTTGAATTACACGGAGAATAGCATTTCCAGTGTTAAAACGAATGAGAATGTTGTTCTCCATGTAATTTAACCCGGAGAATCGTCATTCTCTATTTCAAATTACACGGAGAATAGCATTCTCAGTGTAAAACACATGAGAATGTTCATTCTCCGTTTAATTTGAAACGGAGAATGACATTCTCCGTTTAATTTGAAACGGAGAATAGCATTCTCCGTTTAATTTGAAACGGAGAATAGCATTCCCAGTGTTAAAACACATAAGAATGTTCATTCTCCTTGTTAATTTAAACGGAGAATGACATTCTCCGTGTAATTTGAAACGGAGAATGCTATTCTCCGTGTTAAATTACACGGAGAATGTCATTCCCGGTGTTAAAATGAATGAGAATGCTATTCTCCGTTTAATTTGAAAGGGAGAATTATATTCTCCGTGTTAATCTAGCATGGAGAATGGCATTACAAGAGTTAAAACGAATGAGAATGCTATTCTCTATGTTTTTATAAATAGAGAATGCTATTCTCCGTGTTGAATTATACGGGGATAGCATTCCCAGTGTTAAAACGATTGAGAATGACATTCTCCATGTAATTTGAAACGGAGAATGCTATTCTCCGTTTTAAATTAAACAGAGAATGTCATTCCCAGTGTTAAAACGAATGAGAATGCTATTCTCCGTTTAATTTGAAACGGAGAATTGTATTCTCCGTGTTAATCTAGCACGGAGAATGGCATTACAAGTGTTAAAACGAATGAGAATGCTATTCTTCGTATTTTTATAAACAAAGAATGTCATTTTCTATTTCAAATTACACGGAGAATAGCATTCTCAGTGTAAAACACATGAGAATGTTCATTCTCCGTTTAATTTGAAATAGAGAATGGCATTCTCCTTGTAATTTGAAACGGATAATAGCATTCCCAGTGTTAAAACACATGAGAATGTTCATTCTCCTTGTTAATTTAAACGAAGAATGACATTCTCTGTGTAATTTGAAACGGAGAATACTATTTTCTTTGTTAAATTACACGGAGAATGTCATTTCCAGTGCTAAAACGAATGAGAATGCTATTCTCTGTTTAATTTGAAACAAAGAATTCTATTCTCCGTGTTAATCTAGCACAGAGAATGGCATTACAAGTGTTAAAACGAATGAGAATGCTATTCTCGTGTTTCTATAAACGGAATGCTATTCTCCATGTTGAATTACACGGAGAATAGCATTTCCAGTGTAAAACACATGAGAATGTTCATTCTCCGTTTAATTTGAAACTGAGAATATCATTCTCCGTTTAATTTATCACGGAGAATAGCATTCCCAGTGTT
This sequence comes from Iris pallida, assembly GCA_029216955.1. Lineage (NCBI taxonomy): Eukaryota > Viridiplantae > Streptophyta > Magnoliopsida > Asparagales > Iridaceae > Iris > Iris pallida. The sequence continues at coordinate 174,413 of JANAVB010008300.1, read as the reverse complement.
AAAATACATGAGAATTTCATTCTTCTTGCTAATTTAAACGGAGAATGACATTCTCCATGTAATTTGAAACGGAGAATGGCCATTCTCCGTTTCAAATTACATGAAGAATGTCATTCTGTGTTAAAACGAATGAGAATGCGACTCTCCGTGTTAATCTAAAATGGAGAATGTCATTCTCTGTGTTAAAACGAATAAGAATGCTATTCTTCGTGTAATATGAAACGGAGAATTCTATTCTCCGTTTTAATCTAACACACAGAATGGCATTTCCAGTGTTAAAACGAATGAGAATGTCATTTTTTGTGTTAATTTAAACGAAGAATGACTATTCTCCATTTATTTTTACATGGAGAATGTCATTCCCAGAGTTAAAATGAATGAGAATGCTATTCTTCATTTAATTTGAAACGGAGAATGCTATTCTTCATTTAATTTGGAGAATGACATTCCTAGTGTTAAAACGAATTAGAATGTCATTTTTCGTCTAAATTTACACAGAGAATTTCATTCTCCATGTTAAATTATACGGAGAATAGATTCTCCGTGTTAGTACGACTGATAATGCTATTTTCTGTATTTTTATAAACGGAGAATATCATTCTCCGTGTTAAATTACACGGGGGAATGGCATTCCCAGACTTAAAACGAATGAGAATGCTATTCTCCGTGTTAATTTACACGGAGAATCTCATTCTCCGTCTTGAATTACACAGAGAATGGCATTCCCGGTGTAAAAACGAATGAGAAAGCTATTCTCCGAAACACGGAGAATGTTCATTCTCCGTTTAAGTTAAAACGGAGAATAACATTCTCCGTGTTAAATTACACGGAGAATATCATTCCCAGTGTTAAAACCCATAAGAATGGCCATTCTTCGTGTTAGTTAACACGGAGAATGATCATTCTCCATGTTAAATTGACGGAGAATGACTATTCTATGTTTTATATCGACGGAGAACAGTTGACAGAAACCTAATTTTTTTTGTTTTCTTTTGTTTTGTAGAAAAAAATCTGTTAGGAATAAGGAATCAAGACTTTTTCGTTCTAACTTCAAGCCAATGTTAAATCTTTTGGAGGAGGTCAATATAGATGGTGGCCATTTACCTGAGCCAGTTATTGATTCCTTAAAGAATACCGGTTTCTGGAATTTTGTCGAGATTTTCTACCAAAAAAGAGTCTACGTCTCCGAATTGGCCAAGGTAACGGAAGGGCTTGAGAATTTAATTACAACTTACAAAGAAGAAGAAGATGGCGTGGGGTACTTTGAATTGAGCACCATTGTTAAAATCGTGCCAAGCGTCGATGATATGACAGTCATCTTCGGTCTATCGCTGAAGGAAGAAAGCGATAATGATGTTATTTACAAAAAATTGATCATGGAAAAACAGAAGCAGCCCCCACCACCAGACTCTTTCAGCCTATGTAGAGATCATTTTACAAGATTGCTGACTAAGTTCAAGGGCACACAGTCGAAAGTCACTAATAATAAAGTGAGAGAGAAGTTCCTTGAATTGTTGCATCGGCTTCGTCGCGGAGATAAAGTTGTTAATCCAGATGATTTGGCCAAGATATTAATCTTCAACTTGTGCCAAACTGCATTCTTCATAAAGAATGGCGGTATAAATTTTCCATACAAATTCTTCACCTTGGTAGACAGTGTGGACGTCATCAACAGTATATGCTGGCCAAGGTTAATACTGGCATATGTAATGGATAGCATAAAGAGGACTATAAGCAAAACTGAACGGGGGATTACTCAAGTGATTACTCCAAAATGGAAGGTTGCACAATATACTTCCTCTATTGGTTTGCAGAACATAGAACATTTGTGAAAAGAAAGTTCGACCCAATTCCTGATTACCCAAGATTTTTCACATGGAATGGGTACGAAATCTCAAGCTTCCTCAGGCTCGATTATCACAGCAACTTGAAATCGAAGATGATATTCAAAGATCTGGTTATATCTGTTGGGGAAGAAGAAGGGCACAAAGAAGATGAGCCACATATACAAGAAGTTAAAAAGAGGGAGAGGAACACCAACAAACAGGTAGGGGTAATTTTGCTGAACAACCGATACCACATCATGATGAAATGGGCGCTGTGATGGAGGATTCAATGCAGGAATTGGAGGATTTGAGAAGACGTCATTTTGATATTCTTGTGCAGAATAAAGAATTGAAAGAAAAGTTAAAAGAGATGGAGGCACAAGAAGCGCAGTTACATGCAGCCAACCTTGAGAACGAAAAAATCAAAGAAAAGTTGGAAGAGCTCGAGGCACAAGAAGCGCAACAACGTTCAGCCAACGTTGTGATGGAGGACTCTGTGCATGAATTGGATGATTTGAGAAAGCAGAATTATGTTATTATTGCTGCTAAGGCACGGCTCATCGACAATGTTAAAGAGCTACAGGCACAAGGTAAATATTTTCTATTTCAAATTTTTGATTTGTAACCTTCCGTGTTATAGTTCAGGAGAATGGCCATTCTCCATGTAATTTAACACGGAGAATGACATTCTCCGTGTTATTTGAAACGGAGAATGGCCATTCTCTATCATTTTGACACTGGGAAGGTTATTATCCATTTAAATTATAATGGAGAATGCTATTCTCCGTGTTATATTACACGGAGAATGAAATTCCAAGTGTCAAAACGCATGAGTATGACCATTCTCTGTGTAACTTAACACGGAGAATGTCATTCTCCATGTAACTATCACGGAGAATGCCTTTCTCCGTGTAACTATCACGGAGAATGGTCATTCTAGTGTTAAAACGCATGTATATGACCATTTTTCGTGTAAATTAACACAGAGAATGCCATTCTCCGTCTTAAATTACACAGAGAATGGTCTTTTCCAGTGTTAAAACGCATAAGGATGACCATTCTCAGTGTTAAATTACACGGGGAATGAGCTTTTTTTTTTCTCTTTTTTTATTGACATTTTTCCTTTCATTGATTTTCTTTTATATCAGTGCAAATAACAGAGCACCTCAAAGAACCAAATAAAAGGCTCGTTAAGGAGAAAAGCGAGCATCAAGGGAAAGTTGAATTTTTGAATAAAGAAGCCATTGAAAAGGATTTAAAAATTGCTGATCTTCAAGCCATAATTGCAGTATTGCAGCTTAAAGAGCCTCAACAAGCTGCTGAACAACAACCTGCTGAACTTCATGATCCAGCAGTAACCAAAAAAAGAGGAAGACAGCAGCAAAAGAGGTTACCAAAACCAACATCAGTATTAGCCGTTGATGATTTTACTCCATTGGGTAAGAAAACATTAATGGAGGCTACTAAAAAGCGGAAGATTAATGCTAATCCGAAAGAAAAAACTCAGCCCATAACGAAAAGAAAGAATAAGAAGGCTGATGCGAAAGTCGAAGAAGATGACAGGATTGTTCAACTAATAAAGAATGGTGATATGCTAAAGGCATGCAAGGACCTAAGACTTTGGAATGATGCAGATGAAGAGCTGCATAAGCTTTACAAGAAAATCGTATTCCCAAACAAGAACACTCCATAGTATGTATTCTGAACTCTCTTTTTTTCTAGTCTTTTTTCACAATTATTTCTGACAAATTTTTGTTAATTTAATCTAAAATAAATTTATGTACAGTAATGTTGTATACGCGGCTACTAAAGATCAATATGGAGTTACTATCATCTTGACAGCAATACTTACAAGACATCTTCGATTATCAAGACATTAAAGCTGGAATACTCAATGTATTGATAAGCAAGATGAAACAAATTCAAGAAAGGAATAGAAGGGGAGAACGGTCAAGTACACAGGTGGTGCAATATAAGTGGGCTGCATTCATGATGCCTCAGACATTGGTAAGAATAAAAAAATAAAAAATCTCTATTCAGGTGTACACCGATGAAAGTAATTCATGATATTGTATTTTGTTTTTGACAAACAGTACATCATTGAACAAGCTCATGAAAAAGACGCAACCGCCGGCGCCCTTACCAATTTCAAAACAGATGTAGAAAACTTCATCTTGGATTTACAGGAAGACATAGAGTTGATTTTTATTACACTGTTTAATCAATCCAGCAAACACTACACGCTGCTCACATTCAACTTGAGCTCCTACGTGTGGGCACACTACAACTCCTTGGTGCCCAACACGTACGACAAGGGCAAGGAAGATGCAGAATACGTGAGGACGGTCTTGGAGCCTATTGTCAGGAGAAAAGTTGAGAAGATGAGGAGAAGTTGCAAGGCTATGGTAGAGTACGATAGCACATGTAACTCCTCTTCCCGAAATTTTCAAATTTGTGTTATTTATTTTAATTATTATGTTTACAAATAGTTTTCTCGATACTTCGTGAATAATATTTTGAAATTATTTCTTTATCAAAATTAGTCTAAATTAAATATTATGGGAAATGTTAATCTTAATATATTTTGTGATGGAAAAATATTTTATGTTTGAGAAAGTAGTATATATATATATATTTTAAGGGCAAAAAATAGTTACTAGTTTATTTTATAAAATGTACTTCTAAAAATAAGCGATCTAATATTATCATTTATCTTATTTCTATTTTTAAATTATAACAATAAGATTGAAAAAAAAATATTTTTGAATAATTATTTTGAACGGTTACTATATTAGATTTGATCAATCTATGATTTATGTTTATAGTGAAGAATCTCTAAATTAATTTATAGGAAATATACTTCATTTTATTTTGATGGAACTGACTATCGTTAAATTAGATTTTTGGAATTTATAAAATATCATTTGAATCATATTGGCAATATTAATTATTATTAAAGTTACTTGGTTATATTGTATTTAAATCTGATTTATTCTAACTAATAAAATGTATTTGTTTGATAATTATAGGAAAGTATTTTACAAATTATTTAATTATGATAATATACGTGTAGAGTTAATTGGTTCATCACTATCATTATTTTAAGAATTGATTTTATAAAACCTATATCAATTATAATTAGATATTATCTTAAATCATCACTTCATCTACTTAGATTTCAACGACTTAAATTCTTGATGAACGTTAAGTACTACCTTGATTTACTATCATTATCCAATACCATATTTGGATTAGATTTACTATGTTTTAAATAATTATTTGGACTTATCTTTCCATCTCCATGTAGGCATCCATCCCTATCTCTCATATGATAGAATCGACTCTCCCTATCAATTATGTTAATATATATGTATATGCATCTGTATCATCCCTCTGCCTCTATCCTTCTCCTTTTAGATCCAAAAGAAACCCTAAGCTCTCCATCTTCCTTATTCAAATGACTTATCTTTCTCCATCCGGAAGCAGCTCCTTGCGTGGGACTTTCCTCTAGTCGAGTCAGCCCCAAGGCCATTGTCGACCACCTCCCAAATTATCCCTCCACCGCCATCAGCATAGCCTCCATCACCATCACCACCACCGTAAACGTGATGGTCGCCACCATCAGCATTGCAGCCAACCCCATCATCACTACCGTGTCGGCGAGTCTGTGTCCTTGCCCATACTAAAATCATTCATCCTTGTGTCTAGCCTTTACACCAAAATACATAATTCTGGTGTCCAACTTGGACACGATCCATCGACATGTCCAGAAAAACAAAACAACAAAACCAAAACTCACCACCACCAAAGCCATCGACTACTACATGCCACTGGCCGAGAGCAGACCCACCCCGCGCCTAGTCTCGATCGTGACCGTCTCTAGTCGATCGACCATGGCCACCAGCCTCCACGTCCACCGCACCAGAGGCCAGCGTCCCCGAAGTTTCTGGCGACCAAGCCTGGGCCGCCACCAGCCACACCAGCCTGGCCATCCCCGTGCAGTAGCAGAAACAGATCCGCCCGACCCCAGCGCCACTTGGCCACCCTCCGCCGCCTTCGCTGGCGCCTTCTGCCGCCGGTCGAGAGTCGCTACGCCTAGCGCCTCCGCGTAGCCGCCCGTGCGTGCAGACCTCCGGCGCCAACTGAACCGCGTCGCCCGCGCGCCGTTCCATCGAGCACATCACCGACCACCAACCGCTCCTTCACGGCGCCTCCAGCGCCGGAGCAGCCCCATGGTCAACGACCACCATTGTAGCCTCTCGCCCTCCGCCGCCCTTGCCAGAACCTTGGTGAGCCCCTGGGAACCGCCGGCTCCGACCCGCGCGCGGAGTGATCTCCCCGCTGCAAACCGCGAACGCGCACCTGCCACCAGTGTTCACCCGACCGGTGCCAGCCGACTTCGAGCTCTCCTGCCGCTCAACGCAGTGAGGTGAGCAGCCCTCTCAATCTCCCACTATCCCATTTAATGCCCCTTTCTCTGTTCAGGAACAGTTGAGGGAAAACTTTTGACTTATATGGTTGAGTCATTCCATCCAACATGATGGGTCACTTTAAATGCCTATATGACAGTACATCCAGACTTCATGTATGGCTGAACTTCTTCACTATTATTAATTAGTATTATTTAACAACCATTGGTAGGAATTAAGTGTTTTTATTAACTACATTGTATTAATATATTACTATTGTTAGAGTACTCTAAATATGGGTTTTCACTAAGTTACACACAAAGTAATCCTAGATTGTTTTTTACCTATATATATATATATATATATATATATATATATATATATATATATATATATATATATATATATATGACAAAATGGAGATTTTCGTCTAAAATCGATTTTCTAAAGTTTTCCCAAATATGGTTTTTACCTAAAAGTGCATACCTATAATTTTCTAATAGTTAGCTAAACATATTGTGATAGTATTTCGAGTATTATAAAGTAAGTATTTCTTTAAAAAATATAAAACCTATTTAGCTTTAAAATGTATATATATATATTGTCGTACTATCGTGGTTTTTGACCTAAAGTATATTTGACAAAAGAAATAATAAAAATCTAGTTTTTCCAGAAAGTATATAATATTGCCTAAACAGATTTCTTAAGTTATATATATATTGGGATTGCAGGGATAACCTTCTTAGATCAAATTTTCCCTAGATTGTACTTGACCTTGACTAATCGAATATCCATATTTTCTTGTCGATTTGGGACTGCTACATATCGCACTTGGCTAATCAGGACTAATCGGGACCTAATGTAATTGTCGGTTTCACCAGCTAAGGACCACAGGCAAGTGCACTTTCTGATTGCTTTCGATTCATAGTAGTCTTTTCATTTCATGCTTATACATATGTCTTTCTGTTTGTTGACACGCTCGTCACACGGAGTAGTCGGGAGGGAAAATATCTTAGTAGACATTTGGACTACCCAAAACTATCCCCCGTGTCTTTCGTGGAGAATAGCAGCTGCACACGACACGTGCAGGGTACCGGATTTACCCCCTAGTCGTTCACATGTCGAAACGGATATTTTATATCACATAGATAGTTGTCTTTTATTTATTTTCCTTGTCTTCTCCACCGTGCCATGTCATCAGTATCTTCTAGTTTTCACCTCTCATATGTTATTTTCATGTCTTATTAATTCTATTGTGTTTTCGCATTGCCGTCGGTTTGTGTGCTTGTTCCATTCCTGACTGGAAACCAACATTTTTCAGGTTAGCTGGGGCTTCACTTAGCTTTGGGAGATACGGGTGTACTTGCAGACAGAAACCTAGAAATTAGATAGAAGTGGTATCATTTTCATTAATTGTAAAACTTTGTATTTTTTCCAATATAAATCTTATAATTGTTGGAATAAATCTTAGAAATGTGAATAAGCAATAAATGTATATTTTGTGATTTTGAGCATATTGGCCGTGACAGCGTTCTACCACCGACTCTGCGGCGTAGGATGGCTTGGACACGTCTCGCATCCGAAAAAGCGGGTGCGGGTCGTGACAGCACACATACGATTTTTCATACAAACTGCCCACAACAGAAAGCACCCAACTGCCTCTTGTACACGACATACTTTATGAAGTGCTTGATGAGTTCTCCCTTCACAGTACCAACAAAAGAAAATGATGATGAAATTTACAAGAAAATTACAACGGTTACGTTGAAATAGGCTAAGAGGTTGCTTCAAAGTGAAAATGTATCAGCTGAAACCATTATGAAAGTTACATCATAAATGGGCTAATAACATCTTTGTATTCTGATATTTGACTTTTATTCTTTTGTGTCTGCGTCTTTTGTTACATCTTCTGTCTTTTACATTGTTCTATATATATCATTTTTGAATGGGTGTATCGTCTTTTGTTACATCTTCTCTGTCCTTTACATTATTCTATATATCATTTTTGAATGGTCATTCCCAATGTTAATTTGAAACGAAGAATGCTATTCTCCGTGTTAAATTACACAGAGAATGTTATTCCCAGTATTAAAATGAATGAGAATACTATTCTCCATGTTAATTTACACGAAGAATTCCATTCTCCGTTTATAAAAACACGGAGAATGCTATTCTCCATGTTAAATTAAATGGAGAATGGCATTCTCAGTGTTAAAACGAACGAGAATGCAGTTCTCCGTGTTAATCTAAAACGGAGAATAACATTCTCAGTGTTAAAACGAATGAGAATGCTATTCTCCGTGTCTTTAGAAACAGAGAATGTCATTCTCCGTGTTAATCTAATACGGAGAATGAAATTCTTCGTGTTAAAATGCATAAGAATGTTTATTCTTCATATAATATAAAACGGAGAATGTCATTTTCTGTTTATGAAAACACGGAGAATGCCATTCTCCGTTTTATATTATACGGAGAATAGCATTTCCAGTGTTATAACGTACGAGAATGTTCATTCTCCGTGTAATTTAAAATGGATAATGACATTCTCCGTGTTAATTTACACGGAGAATGGCATTCTTAGTGTTAAAACGAATTAGAATGCTATACTCCGTGTAATTTGAAACGAAGAATGTCATTCTCCGTCTTGAATTAAACGGAGAATGATATTCCACGTGTTAAACGCATGAGAATGCCATTCTCCATGTAATTTTAAACGGAGAATGACATTCTCCGTTTAAAATTACACAATGAATGGCATTTTTAGTGTTAAAACGAATGAGAATACTATTCTCCGTGTAATTTAAAACGGAGAATGTTATTCTCCGTATTAAATTACACAGAGAATTCTATTTTTCGTGTTAAATTACACGGAGAATGGCCATTTCCAGTGTTAAAACGCATGAAATAACCATTCTCCGTGTTTAATTATACGGAGAATGCCATTCTCCGAATATAAAAATACGGATAATGTCATTCTCCTTTTTTTTAATTCTCCTTGTTAATTTACACGGATAATGATATTCTTCGTGTTAAAATGTATAAGAATGACTATTCCTAGTGTAATTTAAAACGCATGAGAATAACCAATATCCGTTTTAAATTACACGCAACGGACCTATTAAATGAGGAGTTTGCGGCATGGCATCCACCTGTAACAACTCTTAAATGCCACCTTCTTTATTAGGGAGGAGTTGAGGAGTTTGCGGCATGGCATCAACCTGTAACGAACCTATTAAATGAGATTCATTATGCTGACTATTAGGTTCATCTGCATTTATTAGACAATATGTCCTATAAAAGAGCTTTCTTGAGGAGCAAACTCCATCATCTTCATAGCATTCCCATTATGCACGACCCTAACTTAGCTTTAAAAGGAGAATGGCCTGGCATCAGTTGGCTGTTGGTTGTGGATCTCTTCGTTCAAAGTAGTTATGTCCTTGTAGAAGAACACGTAGTAGTAAATCTCGAGATGCATTGGAACACCTTGTTCAAACCTGAACAACATCTTGGCAGTCCTCGTGCTTTGTCAAAAAGTTGGGGTGTCATGCTATGCCCTTCTCAGTAACGGTCTATCATTCCCTTATGCTGGCAGAGCCACAGCTATGCCGAAAGAGCCACAGGTTGTGCTCTATCCTGCTCATTCGGGCATTCGGGGTTGCGCATACAAGAAAGGAGGAATATGCTTCGATGGAGATCAATCTTCTAGTATGTGCACCAAGAAGAATAAGGGTTGCACTTCTGTTAAGATTAACCCCATTCTAGACTTCTTTAGGCCTTTCTGAATTTGTAATAGATGCTTTCTATAGGAACAATATGAGTCTTTGTAATAGATCCTTTGTAGAAGAATAGTATGAGTCTTTCTGAATCTGTAATAGATCCTTTGTAGACATATTAATAAAAGAACTTCTTTTTATAACTTCTGTTTGAATTTTATTTTTCTCTGTCTGTATATTTTGTAACATCTGTGGTGTCTTCTATAATAAAATCACGGAGAATATGATATTTTCAGTGTTAAAACACATGAGAATGTTCATTCTCCGTGTTAAATTACACGGAGAATGTTCATTCTTCGTGTTAATCTAACACGGAGAATGGCATTCTCTGTTTTAATTACACTGATAATGCCATTCTCCGTTTACTTAACCACGGAGAATGTCATTCTCTGTGTTGAATTAAACGTAGAATGTCATTCACAGTGTTAAAACGCATGACAATGTTCATTCTTCGTGTAAGTTAAAACGGAGAATAACATTCCCTGTGTTAAAACAAATGAGAATGCTATTCTCCGTGTAATTTGAAACGAAGAATTCCATTCTCCGTGTTAATGTAACACGGAGAATGGATTTCCCAGTGTTAAAACAAATGAGAATGCTATTCTCCGTATAATTTGAAACGGAGAATTAGATTCTCCGTCTTGAATTATACGGATAATAGCATTCCCTGTGTTAAAACGAATGAGAATACTATTCTCCGTATAATTTGAAACGGAGAATTCCATTCTCCGTGTTAATCTAACACAGAGAATGGCATTCTAAGTGTTAAAACGCATGGGAATGTTCATTCTCCGTGTAATTTAAAACGGAGAATGTTATTCTCCGTATCGAACTACACGGAGAATGGCATTCCCATTGTTAGAATGAATGAGAATGCTATTCTCCGTGTAATTTGAAACGGAGAATATCATTCTTCGTGTAAAATTACACGGAGAATTACCATTATGCAGTCAAAAAACTGTGAAATATTAGATATAACAGACTTCAAAATAGTACCATTGATATCAAAAATGTAAGAAATGTGTTCCAAAAACAATTATATAAAAGAAAGAAGGGCTGAATATGTATTAACGAGGGGGCGCTGCCCCCTCGACCCCCGTAGAAGGACGTAGGGGGAGAGGACAAGTGGTACGATTATGATTACCTAATTCAAGGCAATTCTGGCACCTCATCTTCCTCTTATTTTTTTTTTGTTCTTATAGTTGTTCTTATAACGGTCCGTTGGACGGTCGGGGCCCCGTTTCGGAACAGGTGGTAGAACCAAGTCAGTTGGATTATTTTTAAACTATTTTTCACAATCTGGAACTGGACTAATTGCACATGAATATAGCTTCTTATAGAAATCTGATGTCCAATACTGCTCCACAAAATCATAAACTGATTTGCCCGAACCAAATCTGATGCATTGGATTGCATGGCTGCATGGGAATCCATATACCTTCCATCTGCGACAACTACAATGCCAATCAAAAAGATTCACCAGGTGTGAGGAAGTATCTGCCATCACCTCAAACTCGAAATCACCAGACCGATATACCTTATAAGACATGCCATCATCTGTAAGCTGCTTCAGCATATTCTCGGCGTATTGAGTCAATTTGCTATTTAAATCAATTGCATCCTTGTGGCGATCCGAAATCATCTTCACTCGGATAACGTTGACAAGTGCTGAAATAGGCATTTTCTTCTCAGCCTTTATCCATATATTGAATGACTCCGCACAACTAGAAGCAACCTCGCCGTATCTACATCCGGGGAAGAATATATTTGACCAATGTTCAGGTTTTTGTTTATCCATCCAATTCACAACATGACCATAATTCAGATCATATATCTTCTTAACTGCTTGTTTATAACCACCTTTGTACAGAAAAAAAAGAAATTAATTAAGAAGGAAGTCAAGGCACAAGCACATGAAAAAGGGACCATTCTCTGTTTTATAAACACGGCGAATGGTCATTCTCCGTTCTAAACTAACGGAGAATGCATATTCTCCTTGTTAAGGAACACGGAGAATGCCATTCTCCGTGAGACTTAAATGGAGAATGGCCATTCTCCGTGTTAAAATAATAGAGAATGTACATAAAAGCTCCATATATGTCTGACTTACACACCTGGCGTTAAAGCATATACTGCTTGCCTCCAAGCTTCAAGTACATACGGATACTTGCTTTCATTTTCTTTCTCCTTCAGCGGTATGCTATTCTTCATGTGATAATAGCAATAGCTATGGTAAGCAGTAGGGAACACTTTAGGAACTTCAGAAACTAAATCGGTGCCTTGATTCGAAAGAAAAATGATACGCCTACTACATCCAACAACATTCTTGAGATTTTTAAGGAACCATTCCCAATTGTCGCTATCTTCGCTCGAGACTATACTGTAGGCAAGAGGATAGAACTGTTGGTCACCATTCTTCACTGTAGTAGACATCAAACATCCTCTAAACCTCCCTGTAAGGGAAGTCGCATCCAAATATAGCATCGGACGACAATATTGAAAACCTTCGACGCAAGCCCCATATGAAAGAAAAAGCTGCTGAAACCTCATTGACGTATCATCTTTCTGAAAGTCAATAACAGAACTAATATTGGTTTCCTTTACCTTGTTGACATACCAACACAAGTCGGTGTAAGCTCTAACATCATCTCCGTACATTTCTTGGTGCACCAGCCTAATGTCGTAGTATGCCTGCCCGTAGGTAAGAGATAAACCGTAGTCAACCTTGAATTCATCGACAACTGATTTTGCCGACTTTTTAGGATCCATCCGAACAATGTCACTAACCAAACTTTTCACAAACTTTGCTGGAACAACTAGATTACCTTTATCCATATAGCCAGCTCCACAATTGTGTTCTTCCACATATGTCACTTCCCGTTCCCGGAATGCATATTTTTATACATGTACAACTCATGTAATATTTATTTAGTATTTATCATGTATTATTCTGTATTTAAATTCCTTTAAATTTTCATGTTAATTAATTATCTGCTCTTTAAATTCCATGTTAATTTATTTTCTGCAAATTTTATTTCTGTTTTTTCTTCCTGCTTTTATTTCCTGCTTTTAGTCTTGCTTATTTGGTTCGGCCTTATTAGGTTTCAGATTGGTGGTGGACAACCCGGCCCAACTCCCACCTACCACCACCCTTCCTATTTAAAGCTTCCATCTCTTTCTCTCTCCTCATTACTTCATTCTCACCATTACTTCTTCTTCCTCCTCTCATTACTCTCCACCACCTACCAGCAGCAGGAGAAGGCAAGTGCAAACTTGCTTCTCAATCACCCATTTTTATGGATCATTATTCTTTCTCTCATGATCCTGAGAGAGTTTAGTGTTTGGTATTTGTGATTTCTGTGGCTTGTTTCCTCTAGATCTAAGTTTGCATTTTCGGCCGTTCATGGGTTTTTGATCTCCCAACTTTGCGTGTATTTCTCTGACACTGGAACAAGGCTCCATAGGGCGAGTTCGGGAGATGTTGTACGCACACATTTTTACGTGCTCGCGTGAAACATCAGCCCAGTCACGCACGCGTCTTTACGTGTTTACGTGTATTTTAGTCACGCTAACGTTCTCATGAGCGTGCGTGTATTTTTAGGCACGATCATGTCTGTGCGTGTTTGCGTGACTTTTGAGTTACGTTCACACTGTGCGTGTTTGCGTGACTTTTGAGTTACGTTCACTCTGTGCGTGTCTGCATGACTTTTGAGTTACGCTCACACTGTGCATGTCTGCGTGACTTTTGAGTTACGTCCACTCTGTGCGTGCGTGTATTTTTAGTCACGCTCGCGTTTGCGTGCATGTATTTTCAGTCACGCTCGCGTTGTCTGCGTGAATTTTGAGTCATGCTCCTGTCTTTGTACTGCGTGCGTGACTTTTCACGCTCATGTCCCTGAGCTTGCGTGCGTGACTTTTCATGATCACATTGTGCGTGACTTTTCACGATCACATTGTGCGTGACTTTTGGCGTGCGTGACTTTTCACCCTCACGCTGAGCGTGCGTGCGTGAATCACTTGTCACGCCTCACTTTTCACGCTCATGTTTTCCTGAGTGTACTACTTTTTACGCTCACTCCTTCATGCCAGACTTGGCGTACTTTTTACGCATACGATTCTTGCGTGACTTTTGGACTTAGCTTAGACTTGTTAGCATGACTTCCTGACTTGGGAGTTTTATTTGTTCTATATTTTATTCATTTAATGTTGGCATGATAATTCCCTATTATATCCTTACGCCTTTTGCATGAACCCGAAAATCTTAGCATGTTAATATTTTAATACCTATGGTTGTGTATTAGTGCCAAGTGTCTGGATTGGTATATGGATATCCAGTGAGACTGGAACTTGACCTCGAGAGTTATAGACTCGACCCTATTTGAAGCTAAATGACTTTCATGCATTGTCACCATTAATGACGATGGTTATCTTAACTAATTGATCATGCGTTCCTAGTTGGAACTAAAAGACTGGCTAGTCGTCTTATTGAAATGAATGAATGAGACACGTTCATGTTATGAACTATTACAATCGACTGGCTGATCCCGAATATTGACATACATGCACATGCAGGCTTCAATCTATTTATTTAATTAATTATTTATTTATTTCTCTACAAAGAAGCATGTGTACTTATGGTCAAGGCATGATTACCGTGGTTAGATTTGATTGTTGTATTACGCTATGTAAAACCTGCAACCTAACCGCACGGGTATCGTTGTAGGGTTGTGCATATCGTACCCCGTACGAAAGTACTCATTGAATGACCATGATCCACGGCATGGAACTTCACTCAACGTAGAGACTATTAAGTTAAATAAAATAATGATTGCATGGAGAGAATGGATTCCCGAGTTCTTACATGGCAGCCCCCTTGGAACGAGTAGTACCCGACGGGCCGGCTGGTACCTACAGATACTGTAAATCTGCCACACGGGCAGGGAACAGTATCTGCTTTTATTATTATTGTATATTGTATATTGACGGGCGTCCTGCTAGGACTCGTCTAATTCATGCATGGCGCACATGATTGACTGGATAGACTAGCCTTGCTCGCACATAGTAAGAACTGAGGGATCTTTATTGCATTATTCCAGGATAACTTGGAGTTCACAATAGCAAGCCGTAGGATTTGATTGGCCGTTTAAGATGATTTGTTTGTGTACTGTACTACTCTGTTACCTAACTGGGATGATCAGAATGTCAGGACATGACGGGCCAACTTCTGTCCTTGTTTGGCTGGGAGGTTGGTTCGAAGTGTCGTGATGTGATGTAAATCCTAGTAGCAAGCAGAGATCTATTATTATATTCTTCTACTTACTGGTTTATGTCCTTCATATCGTCCTTCCTTGTGGTACTTGCTATTAGAGGTCTAACCTCTCTGGTTTTGTATGGCCAGATTTAGAGCCGGTTCCCGAGGACTCAGCGTACTTCTACCTTCAGGATGGTCAATACTAGAGGAATGATTGCAGGAGGACTCGAGTGGGTTCCTTACTTCACCGCTCGTTTTGTTATTTACCTTTATACTTTGTCGTTTGGCATCGACATGTTAGTCGGATTGTCTTGTACTTACTTTTACATAATTGTAATTAAGTCAGACTGCAGCTGATAACAATTGTGTATACTTGCTATATCATCTGGCTATGTTTTGTAAAGCCAGATCTCAAAAACATTTTGACTGAGCGTTTGGGATGCCTTACTGCTTTATCTTACATGTTCTCTATTACTGTTTCTTGCTTGAATGATTGAGACAATAGATGTGAAATGACCATAGTAAGACTTTTATGTAGTATGCACCCCCTTGTCGGGTTAGACAGTATTGATCATATTATACGGTATTCATCTACCCGTAATACGCAGCTGGCTGAGTCATTCCTCCGCTTTCCAGTATTCTGGTTCTGGGGCGTGACAAGGTTTTAGTGGTGGCCCATGCAGGTCTGATTTCAGACTTGTGGGGTGTTTTGATTTATAGGATGTCTCAATCACACATGTTTCCCCTTGATCTCCTGATTCGTTATTCTCAACTCTTGCTTGATATTCCGGTATCCTTTGACTTCATTGATCCTTCATGTCCGGTCGTTTGATTGTTCTCATGTCCCTTTTCTTAGGGGCACTTCGTCCGCATCGGTCAGAGCTGGACAGCAACAACAAGGGCAACATGGGCAACATGACCAGGTTGGTCAGCAACAAGGGCCAGTCTCACCTCAGGAGACTATCCAGGAAGAAGTGATAGTAGAACCAGCAGTTGGACCGCAGTATCCGGAAGTTCCAAACCCACCCATAGTTCCATCTACCCTTGTGGAAGTGGACACACCAGCCCTTCTGGAGATCATGAGAGGAATGATGGATGCTCAGCAACATCAGATGTTGGCCCAGCAGCGCATGCACACTCAACTACAAGAGCAGAATGTGTTGCTCAACCAAGGATTGCAGACGGCTTTAGAAAGAGGAGTGAGAACTGATTCAGGAGCATCAGCCAGGTTTTGTAAGTACAATTCTCGCCGTTTCGAGGGCACGGAGGATGCCATCTCAGCATATGCATGGTTTAAGGATATGGAGGCTATTCTGACAGCGGCTAAGGTACCGGCGCAAGAACGTGTGGATCTAGTGAAGTTGTTACTTCAGGATCTCGCACGTGATTGGTGGGAATCAGAGGAAGTGGGCATCAGACGTCCTGTGGCTTGGGACGATTTTACAGCAAGATTCAAGACCAAGTACTATGGAGTTGTGGCGCAGTTTGAGCTACAACAGAAGTTTATCAACCTCAGGCAGGCCGACAAGACTGTAGATGCTTATGCAGCAGAGTTCTGCAGATTGAGTAGATTCGCCCCAGAGATGGTAGCAACAGAGCGCCAGAGGGCCATGAGGTTTCAGCAAGGGTTCCATCTCGAACTTTTGCAATTGATAGAGGGGCACAATTACCAAACTTTTGGTGAGATATTGACGGCAACTCGAAGGCATGAGCTCACCATTCAGAGGCTTGCGACAAGGACTGGAGGTCAGAAGAGATCCCACAGTCAGATTGAAGGAGGAGGGGGAGCAGCGCCCCGAACAACAGCACCATCTACTGGCATTCGTATCTACGATGTGGCGATACGAGAACCAGCACCACCCAGGCAGCAGCAACAGCAACAGAAGAAGAACCAGCAACCCCCGGCGGGCTACACTTATTGTGGGAAGATGAGACACACTAGAGATGTGTGTCGGATATTGAATGGACTATGTCTGATATGTGGAAATCCAGACCATCGGGTTACCACATGTCCCATGAATTCGAGGTCAGGAGGACCAGGGCAGCAGTTTTATGCTCTGCCAGCACCAGGGGCAGGCCAGTATCGAGGACCAGCGGTGGCAGTTAGGCCATTGGCGCAGCGTCCGTTAGTACCGCAGGCTCAGATGTTTCGGCAGCAGGGACCGCCGATGCAGCAACACCAGCATAGACCACCCCAGCATCATCAAGGTAGGGGCCAGCAGCAGCACCAGGCTAGGCCGCAGTATGGAAATCAGCAAGGAGGTCGAGGGCAAGCATTCACTCTGTCCTTGGAAGAGGCATTAGCATCGGGAGATGTTGTGGCAGGTAACATTCTCGTCGCCTCATATCCCGCAGTAGCATTGTTTGATTCAGGAGCATCCCATTCATTTATATCTGCACGATTTGCGACACGACTAGGAATGGAGTTCGAGGCATTGCCAGGGAGGTTGAATATACTCACTGGTAATAGGCTCGTAGGGGTTAGTAGAGTTATTTTAGCGTGTAGCGTTGTAGTTTGCGGGCATTCTTTACCCGCCCGGTTGATAGAATTTCCTGTTGGAAATTTTGACGTTATCTTAGGCATGGACTGGCTGAAAGACAGTTATGCGACAATAGATTGTCGTAGAGGGAGTGTATCTTTTGATATTCCAGGCATGAAGAGATTTACCTTAGTCAGATCAGAGGCAACTCAGCAAGAGCAGGGAGTAGTGGCGGCAATGGAGGAAGTTCAGATTCCGAAGGTAGTTGAAGAATTTCTAGACGTATTTTCTGAAGAACTTCCAGGTCTACCACCAGTTAGAGATATTGAGTTCAGTATAGAATTGGCACCAGGAACTAAACCGATATCAGATCGAGTTTACAGAATGGCGGATTCAGAGCAGGCCAAGGTTTATCAGCACATAGAGGAATTGAAGGTGAAGAAGTTCATCCAAGCTAGCGTGTCACCATGGACAGCACCAGTGGTACTTGTGGGGAAGAAGGATGGGTCATCCAGATTGTGCATTGACTACAGAAAGCTTAACGCAGCAACAGTGAAGAACAAGTACCCATTACCCAGGATCGACGACTTATTTGATCAGTTGAGCAAGGCTAGAGTTTTCTCCAAGATAGATCTTCGTTCAGGGTACCATCAGGTGAGGGTTCGGAAGGAAGATATTCCCAAGACAGCATTCCGGTCGAAGTATGGGCATTACGAATTCTTAGTAATGTCGTTTGGTATGACCAATGCCCCAGCAATATTCATGGATTTGATGAACCGCATCTTTATGCCATATTTAGACCAGTTTGTCGTTGTGCTTCTTGACGACATTCTCGTATACTCTGCTAGTGAAGAGGAGCATGAAGACCACCTCAGGAAAGTGTTGCAGGTTCTGAGAGAGAACCAGTTGTATGCCAAGCTCAGCAAGTATGAGTTTTGGTCGGATCACATTTCATTTTTGGGTCATATCATATCAGGAGCTGGAGTAGCAGTAGATCCCAAGATAGTAGAAGCGGTAGAGAGTTGGCCAGTACCCAAGACCGTAGCAGATGTGCGGAGTTTCTTGGGGTTGGCAGGGTATTACAGAAGGTTTGTGTCAGACTTTGCAAGGCTTTCAGCGCCCATGACCCGCTTGACCCGGAAGGATGTGCCATTTGTTTGGTCGGCAGAATGTCAGGCATCATTCGAGACTTTGAAGCAGAAGTTGATATCAGCACCTATTCTTACATTGCCAGTTGGACCCGAAGGTTTTACAGTATATTATGATACGTCAGGTAAAGGACTTGGATGTGTCCTTATGTAACATGGGAAGGTGATAGCGTATGCATCTAGGCAGCTTCGGGACCACGAGAAGAATTATCCAACTCATGATTTAGAGTTAGCGGCAGTAGTATTTGCTCTGAAGCTATGGAGGCATTACTTATATGGTGACCGAGTGGAGATGTACACAGACCATAAAAGTCTGAAGTACATCTTTACTCAGAAGGAATTAAACATGAGGCAGAGAAGATGGCTAGAGTTGATTAAGGATTATGACGTGGAGCTTCAGTATCATCCAGGCAAGGCTAATGTAGTGGCAGACGCTCTCAGCAGAAGAGGCGGCGCATTTATGTTGACAACGCAGAGGCATATCTTAGAAGACCTTCAGAAGATGGGCATCAAAGTTATATTTCCTAGTGATGTAGGTGTTCTAACTAGTCTACAAGTTTAATCCGACTTGGTAGGCAGGATCAAGGCAGCTCAGGCACAGGACCCGAGGATTCAGAAGCTTAGGGCAGAATATGAGTCAGGGCTCAGGAAGGAGATGAGAATTCATGAAGATGGTACACTTAGGTTTGGATCACGTCTATATGTGCCTAGTGGAGATATCAGACAGGAGGTTATGGCAGAAGTTCACAGTTCTCAGTATTCCATTCACCCTGGAGGGACCAAGATGTACCTAGATATCAAGCAACATTTCTGGTGGAACGGGATGAAGAGGGAGATAGCTAGATTTGTTTTCCGTTGCTTTGTATGTCAGCAAGTGAAGGCAGAACGGCAGAGGCCAGCTGGGCTATTGCAACCGCTTTCTATTCCGGAATGGAAATGGGAGCACATTACAATGGACTTTGTGACCGGTTTACCAAGATCGCCAAGTGGTAAAGATGCTATTTGGGTGATAGTAGACCGACTTACGAAGGTAGCACACTTTCTTCCTTTTAGAGTAGGACAATCTACAGAAAAGTTGGCAGAGTTGTATATGCAACAGTTAGTCAGGCAGCATGGAGTCCCTGTCAGTATTGTGTCGGATCGAGATACCCGCTTTACATCACACTTCTGGAAGAGCTTACATCATAGTCTGGGTACCAAGTTAAGGTTTAGCACGGCTTACCATCCGCAGACGGATGGGCAATCAGAAAGAACGGTTCAGACCTTAGAAGACATGTTGAGAGCTTGCACTCTAGATTTTGGAGGGACTTGGGAAAGTCACCTGCACTTGGTCGAGTTCTCATACAACAATAGTTATCAGGCCAGTATCCAGATGGCGCCATTCGAAGCATTATATGGTAAGAAGTGCAGGTCATCGCTAGCATGGGATGATATTAGAGAGAGGAAGATGCTAGGCCCGAAAATGATTGTTCAGACGGTTGAAGTAGTTAAAGGGATTAGAGAGCGACTTCGAGTTGCGCAGGATCGGCATCGTCATTGGGCGGACCAGCATCGTAGGCCGTTAGAATTCTCTGTTGGGGACCACGTATTCTTGCGGATCTCACCTACTCGTGGGGTCATTAGATTTGGCGTTCGCGGGAAATTGAGTCCGCGGTACGTGGGCCCATTTGTTATCCTTGATCGGATAGACGATGTTGCTTATCGTTTATCCCTCCCACATTCGTTACGAGAGGTGCATGACGTGTTTCATGTATCTCAATTATGTAGGTATGTATCGGACCCAAGCCATGTCCTCGAACACTCTGAGCTGGTTGTTGGTACCAACCTGTCTTACGAGGAACAGCCTATGTCCATTTTGGACCGAAGAGAGAAGATACTCAAGAACCGAACAATTAGTCTTGTCCGTGTTGCTTGGGGTCATCACTCCTTGGAAGAGTCAACGTGGGAACGTGAGGATGATATCCGATCACGGTATCCACACCTGTTTGACTCACAAGGTATATCTCTTTCTGTATACCATGATTGTCTTGATTTCTCATGCTTATCACCTTATGGATAGAACTACCTGATATCGTAGATTGATGGATATACATATATAGTACTTGCTTTTGATATGGTAACAATGATTGCTTGCTCACTAGAATTGCTTGTATTAGTTTAGCTCCGATGTTTCTATCCTGCTTGGATTTGAAATTCCGAGGACGGAATTTTTCTAAGGTGGGTAGAGATGTCACTCCCCGTTCCCGGAATGCATATTTTTATACATGTACAACTCATGTAATATTTATTTAGTATTTATCATGTATTATT
This sequence comes from Iris pallida, assembly GCA_029216955.1. Classification (NCBI taxonomy): domain Eukaryota; kingdom Viridiplantae; phylum Streptophyta; class Magnoliopsida; order Asparagales; family Iridaceae; genus Iris; species Iris pallida. The sequence continues at coordinate 153,216 of JANAVB010008300.1, read as the reverse complement.
CTGTATTTAAATTCCTTTAAATTTTCATGTTAATTAATTATCTGCTATTTAAATTCCATGTTAATTTATTTCCTGCAAATTTTATTTCTGCTTTTTCTTTCTGCTTTTATTTCCTGCTTTTAGTCTTGCTTATTTGGTTCGGCCTTATTGGGTTTCGGATTGGTGGTGGACAACCCGGCCCAACTCCCACCTACCACCACCCTTCCTATTTAAAGCTTCCATCTCTTTCTCTCTCCTCATTACTTCATTCTCACCATTACTTCTTCTTCTTCCTCTCATTACTCTCCACCACCTACCAGCAGCAGGAGAAGGCAAATGCAAACTTGCATCTCAATCACTCATTTTTATGGATCATTATTCTTCCTCTCATGATCCTGAGAGAGTTTAGTGTTTGGCATTTGTGATTTCTGTGGCTTATTTCCTCTAGATCTAAGTTTGCATTTTCGGCTGTTCATGGGTTTTTGATCTCCCAACTTTGCGTGTATTTCTCTGACACTGGAACAAGGCTCCATAGGGCGAGTTCGGGAGATGTTGTACGCACACGTTTTTACGTGCTCGCGTGAAACATCAGCCCAGTCACGCACACGTCTTTACGTGTTTGCATGTATTTTAGTCACGCTAACGTTCTCATGAGCGTGCGTGTATTTTTAGTCACGCTCATGTCTGTGCGTGTTTGCGTGACTTTTGAGTTACGTTCACACTGTGCGTGTTTGCGTGACTTTTGAGTTACGTTCACTCTGTGCGTGTCTGCGTGACTTTTGAGTTACGCTCACACTGTGCGTGTCTGCGTGACTTTTGAGTTACGTCCACTCTGTGCGTGCGTGTATTTTTAGTCACGCTCGCGTTTGCGTGCGTGTATTTTCAGTTACGCTCGCGTTGTTTGCGTAAATTTTGAGTCACGCTCCTGTCATTGTACTGCGTGTATGACTTTTCACGCTCATGTCCCTGAGCTTGCGTACATGACTTTTCACGATCACATTGTGCACGACTTTTTACGATCACATTGTGCGTGACTTTTGGCGTGCGTGACTTTTCACCCTCACGCTGAGCGTGCGTGCGTGAATGACTTGTCACGCCTCACTTTTCACGCTCACGTTTTCCTGAGTGTACTACTTTTTACGCTCACTCCTTCATGTCAGACTTGGCGTACTTTTCACGCATACGATTCTTGCGTGACTTTTGGACTTAGCTTAGACTTGTTAGCATGACTTCCTGACTTGGGAGTTTTATTTGTTCTATATTTTATTCATTTAATGTTGGCATGATAATTTCCTATTATATCCTTACGCCTTTTGCATGAACCCGAAAATCTTAGCATGTTAATATTTTAATACCAATGGTTGTGTATTAGTGCCAAGTGTCTGGATTGGTATATGGATATCCAGTGAGACTGGAACTTGACCTCGAGAGTTATAGACTTGACCCTATTTGAAGCTAAATGACTTTCATGCCTTGTCACCATTAATGACGATGGTTATCTTAACTAATTGATCATGCGTTCCTAGTTGGAACTAAGAGACTGGCTAGTCGTCTTATTGAAATGAATGAATGAGACACGTTCATGTTATGAACTATTGCAATCGACTGGCTGATCCCGAATATTGACATACATGCACATGCAGGCTTCAATCTATTTATTTAATTATTTATTTATTTATTTTTCTACAAAGAAGCATGTGTACTTATGGTCAAGGCATGATTACCGTGGTTAGATTTGATTGTTGCATTACGCTATGTAAAACCTGCAACCTAACCGCACGGGTATCGTTGTAGGGTTGTGCATATCGTACCCCGTACGAAAGTACTCATTGAATGACCATGATCCACGACATGGAACTTCACTCAACGTAGAGACTATTAAGTTAAATAAAATAATGATTGCATGGAGAGAATGGATTCTCGAGTTCTTACATGGCAGCCCCCTTAGAACGAGTAGTACCCGACGGGCCGGCTGGTTCCCACAGATACTGTAAATCTGCCACACGGGCATGGAACAGTATCTACTTTTATTATTATTGTATATTGTATATTGACGGGCGTCCTGCTAGGACTCGTCTAATTCATGCATGACGCACATGATTGACTGGATAGACTAGCCTTGCTCGCACATAGTAAGAACTGAGAAATCTTTATTGCATTATTCCAGGATAACTTGGGGCTCACAATAGCAAGCCGTAGGATTTGATTGGCCGTTCAAGATGATTTGTTTGTGTACTGTACTACTCTGTTACCTAACTGGGATGATCAGAATGTCAGGACATGACGGGCCAACTTCTGTCCTTGTTTGGTTGGGAGGTTGGTTCGAAGTGTCGTGATGTGATGTGAATCCTAGTAGCAAGCAGAGATCTATTATTATATTCTTCTACTTACTGGTTTATGTCCTTCATATCGTCCTTCCTTGTGGTACTTGCTATTAGAGGTCTAACCTCTCTGGTTTTGCATGGCCAGATTTAGGGCCGGTTCCCGAGGACTCAGCGTACTTCTACCTCCAGGATGGTCAATACTAGAGGAATGATTGCAGGAGGACTCGAGTGGGTTCCTTACTTCACCGCTCGTTTTGTTATTTACCTTTATACTTAGCCGTTTGGTACCGACATGTTAGTCGGATTGTCTTGTACTTACTTTTACATAATTATAATTAAGTCAGACTGCAGCTGATAACAATTGTGTATACTTGCTATATCATCTGGCTATGTTTTGTAAAGCCAGATCTCAAGAACATTTTGACTGAGCGTTTGGGACGCCTTACTGCTTTATCTTACATGTTCTCTATTACTGTTTCTTGCTTGAATGATTGAGACAATAGATGTGAAATGACCATAGTAAGACTCTTATGTAGTATGCACCCCCTTGTCTGGTTAGACAGCATTGATCGTATTATACGGTATTCATCTACCCGTAATACGTAGCTGGCTGAGTCATTCTCCCGCTTTCTAGTATTCTGGTTCTGGGGCGTGACAACATACCTCTTCACCTCAAAAATTTGATTATCTTTCGAAATGGATATAGCATGAAAGCTCCACAAACAAGCATGGGTCTTATAATTCTTGCAGCAAACGGTGTACCTCCCAAGCTCAGATTTTAAAATATGAAATGGATGACGAGATTCAAAACATACCTTCCTAACAGCGTGCCTAACTTCTTCAACACCATTTAGAAAGATCTGACCAACGCCGGTAATTGATCCAGGCCACATATCTGATTTCCTCTTCCTTACTGTCTCAATTGGGCCCTCATAAAATTCTACTACTCGTTTATCCTTTACAGTAGGAGAACATCTACTCAAAGAACTAACAAAGGAAGACGAAGGTCCCATGGGAGTGCTTTGACAAGGAAAAGATGTCGATGAAGAACATTGATAGTATACTTGCTCCATAAATAGATCAAAGCTCACGTCATAGGTACCATGGAAGCCCCCAACCAATGACCGAAGCCAAAAATCACTGTCAACGTACAGTTCAGTCCCATCAAAATGCAAAAACTTCAAACGAAAGGAAAGTGGATCCAAAGAAGTCCATCGATCGCACACTTGATACTTTAAAAAATCTACGGTACTTTCATATGTGATACGACAGGAAACTATGTCTCCCTTGAAACAAAAATTAACTAAACAACTTGAATCCATTCCCCCTCCTGATAACACAAAACAGAAGAGATCACAAACAGGACAACACATTTCTGATCATTCTCCGTCTAAAACTAACGGAGAATGATTATTATCCATCTAAAACTAACTAAGAATGCCATTCTCCATATTAAATTATACGGAGAATAGTCATTCCAGTGTTTTAACGTATGAGAATGACCATTCTCCGTTTATTTTAAAATAGGGAATGTCATTCACCGTATTACATTACAAGGAGAAGTTCATTCTCCGTATTAAATTATACGAAGAATGGCATTCCTAATGTTAAAACACATGAGAATGTCATTCTTAATATAATTTAATACGGAGAATGCCATTCTCCGTTTTATATTAAACGGAGAATGACATTCCCGTGTTAAAACACATGAGAATGATTATTCTTCGTCTAAATTAATACGGAGAATGCTATTCTCCGTTTTCTATTAAACGGAGAATGACATTCCCTGTGTTAAAACGTATGAGAATGATCATTCTCCATCTAAAACTCACGAAGAATGATCATTTTCAAGGAAATTGGCCATTCTTCGTCCAAAACTAACGAAGAATGAGCATTCTTCGTCTAAATATGACGAAGAATGCTCTTTCTCTGTGACAAGTGAACGGATGATGATAATTCCAGTCATATTAACATGGTGAATATCATTCGCCTTCATATTCTCACAAAAGAACGAGATTAAATATCTCTTTAATCATTTCTCAGTTATAAATCTTCATAACAAATTCAAATTCAACAAAAAATTCGAGATATGCAAAGATGATGAATAAATTTCTACATATCAGAATTCTCACCATGTTTTAAGATCTATAAAAAGACAAGAAGAAGATCTTCTCTCCACAATTGACCTAATCGCTGAAAAACTTCAAATCTCTCCATGATGATGATGATGATGAGCGATGATGGTGAGCGATGATCAAAGTTCGACTGAAGAAAATCACAGTGAACTACGAACGATCTTTGCGATCTCTGCTGAAGATGAGAGCAATGGAATTCAGGTCTCTCGTAAAGAAGAAGAAGAAGAAGAAGACGAAAATCGAAATCCAGATCTGACTTTTTAATTCAAAATCATATATATATATGACCAAATTTGCGCGAAGGGGTATTTTTGGTACTATGAAAATGTCAATTCTGTAAATACATAGCATCTAAAGGGAATCTTTGAATATTTGACGTGGAATTATATAATTCTGGGCATTTCATAAAACCCATCCTGCGGGTGGGTCTTTCATACAACCCAACCCCGAAATTGGGTTTCTCAGCAATTTCCAGTTAATTTTAATATCATTTATCGAAAATTGAATCTAATATTATAATTTTGACTTTTAATGAATATCATGATATATTGAGAAAAATATTAAAGCATGGTAATCTAATCTCAATATCATTTATTCATTTAATATTAAAGCATATTCAAGAAAATCTGAATATCATTTAATCAGGCTTCCACTATTTATTTTTATTTTTTTAATTTTTAACGCATGTTGCTAACGTATGTTGTTGTTCAGTAATTGAATTTTTTTTGGATTTTAAACGTATCTTGCTTACTAATTAATTTATCTATTTTTGGTTTTGTAATGCATGTTGCTCACTAATTTATTATTTTTTAACGCATATTTTACTCATTAAAATAATTTTTTTGTTTAAGTTGTATTGAACGCCTACTGCTCACTTATTTTTTATAAAAAAATCTGTTTTGATTTTTTCACGATAATATTTTTTTACTTTTCTAACGATAATATTTTCGAAGACAACAGATGTTTTTTATTGTGACATTTTGTCATATTAACCATTTTTCTAATATTTACAGTATTTTTAATATTATTTTTTCAAAGTATATTCAAATTTTTACGTTCATTTTAATATTATTTATCGAAAATTTAAGCAAATATTATAATTTTGACATTTAATGAATATCATGAACCCACTATCATATTGAGGAAAATATTAAAGCATGGTCAATCTAATCTCAATATCATTTATTCATTTAATATTAAATCATGTTCAAGAAAATATGAATATCATTTAATCAGGCTTCCACTATTTAATTTAGTTTTTTGATTTTTAACGCCTGCTGCTAATGTATGTTGTTGTTCAGTAATTGAATTTTTTTTTTAAACGTATGTTGCTTACTAATTTATTTATTTATTTTTGGTTTTTTAATACATGTTGCTCACTAATTTATTTATTTCTTTAACGCATATTTCACTCATTAAATTTTTTTAAGTTGTATTGAACGCCAACTGTTTACTTATTTTAAAAAAATATGTATGTTTTGGTTTTTAATGATAATATTTTTTACTTTTCTAATGATAATATTTTCGAAGAGAACGAAAAAAAAATTTATTGTGACACTGTCATATTAACCATATTTTTAATATTTACAGTATTTTTAATATCATTTTCTAAAGTATATTCGAATTTTTACGTTAATTTTAATATCATTTATCAAAAATTTAAGCAAATATCATAATTTTGACTTTTAATGAATATCATGAACCCACTATCCCATTGAGAAAAATATTAAAGCAAGGTCAATATAATCTCAATATCTTTTATTTATTTAATATTAAAGCATGTTCAAGAAAAATCTGAATATCATTTAATCAGGCTTCCATTGTATGGCTGCACAAAATTTGAATATTATTTAATCAGGTCAGGTGACGGCGACAACGACGGTGGATTGTTGTTCTTCAAAATATTGAATGTAGCAAGGCTGCAAATTAAATCAATCAAATATGAGTTAATTTAGGATATTTTGTAAATTTTTATCAGTTTAAAGAGAAAGCAAATATGAGTTAATTTAGGGTGTTCATTAAAAAATTGAAGTCAAGAATGACCTACACTAGCAAGTTACCAAGAGGTCAAAAGTCAACAACTGCATTAAATGATGTTCCCTACTCTATTAATAATCCAAAAAAACTTATTTAATAAGAACCATTGAATCAACAACCAATGATTCAGATTTGGGATGTATCAATACAAATTTTTAGATGTTTGTATTGAAGAATTTTTCGTGTGTGTGTGTGTGGACTGGATTCGAAGCCCTGTCCGCGGAAGTCTCATCGCCCTCAAACGTTGGATCGAGCGGCCGCGTGCGCGGGCCCTGTCACGCCCCAGAACCAGAATACTGGAGAGCGGGGGACAGACACAGCCAGCTACGTACATTGAAGTGCAACCCACCTTGCAATACGGTCACAGCTGTCTAGATGCATGAGGGTTTATCTATAAGCCATCAGTCTCTTATGGTCAAGAACAAGTCTAGTGTCTCAATCTCAAGCAAGCAAGTAATAGTTAAAAGATATTAGATCATCAGACATACAAAGTAAGGCATCCCAAAAATTACATATTCAGATGATCATGAAGCTAGTCATACAAAATGCGTAGACTAGCAAGAGTTCAAGTCATACATGATCAATCCTAGGATTTGTCAATCATGTTACAGCCCTTAGGCAGACAAAAGTAAGTTTCAATACGAGCTAACACTTGCTCGGCGACTAAACGCCTCAAAAGAATAATTTACAAGAGAGCGGGAAACAAAAGAAGAAACCCACTCGTTGCCAGGGTTACGCTGGTATTCACCATCTGGCTGGAAGATAGGTAGATCCTCGGGTGCTACTCCAAAATCTGGACATACAAAACTAGTTGGGTCAGAACCCAGAAGAGCAAGTGCCACAAGGGAGGCTTCACTTAAGGACTAAAACCAACATATTAGCACATAAAGATATAAATGATAACGAAAGACATGAGTTAGAGAAAACAAGGTGATAAACGATAAGATAACTAAAGGACTATCCCGGTAACCAAGTTACAACCCGTAAACCAAACAAGGACCGAGGTTGTAACCCTTCACCTGAACAGAGCTTAGTCTACAATCATTTATCGATAAGAGTAAAGCATAACAGTAATATACCAAAGTAATCATAAACTGGCACTGTCTAGACAAGACTAGACTAGACTCCATCCATCAATCACGGCCAAGCAATGAGTACGGCTTGATACTTTAACTAACTAGGGTTATCACAAGCGTAGTTACTACAAGATGCAATGAGATGTTCCAGCAGTCACAAGCCCTATAGACTATCCAGTTATCCTTCCGCAGGTTGAGAGAGTTGATTAGGTGACTTTGTGGTACAACACATGACAGTGTGCTAGAAATGTGACATACTCGTCGGCAAGCTACAAGTCCACTTGAGGCACCCAGATAACGGGATTGCCTGTGACTGGGAATTCTCTTTATGATCTACATGATCAAACTAGTCATTAACTTAGTCAGATTCAGTATGAATCCCTGACCGTGAAAATCAGGAATTCATGTCCTAGACATGATGCAAGACGAGACATATAGTTTGTACAGACACAATCAAGAGAAATCACCCACGGTGTCAAGATGAGAGTTACTAGTTACTTGTCAAGATTACTTGTCAGGAGTGCGCCACCATGGGCCACTATCAAGCTTGTACATGTCATGTTTACTTGTTACTTGTTAAGAGTGCGCCACGATGGGCCACTGTTAGAGTTATCATGTCAAGGGGCTTGTCAAGAGTGCGCCTCAACGGGCTACTATTAAGAGTTATCATGTTAAGCCATATTGCCATGTCGTGTTCATGTTTATCATGTCGTGCTCGTGTATGCCAAGAATTTACTGGTTAAGAGAGCGCCACGATGGGCCATCGAAGGAGTTATCAAGGGGTATACATGTCATGCTAATATCGTGCTTAAAGCCCAGAGTACATACGAAACACAGATAATACATTATACATGGTCATCATGGAAGACACCCATCATGCTCAAAGGTCACAACTTACACTAAGGACCATGGGGACAAGCATGGGTAAAGCAACACGAATTATCATGGCAAAAAGAAGGGGTCTAGGAACAACATGCGCCCAAGGGCAGCATGCGCCCAAAGTATCATGCGCCCATAAACAGGCATGCGCCCAAAGAAGCATGCGCCTAAAAAGCATGCGCCCAGGGTGCATGTACTATGGAAGTCATGAGCCCAAGAGTGCATGTGCCCACATGCTGGGGACAGGGTGCACTGGAAGGAAAGCAAGAAAACTATCTTCCATGACTAAGTGGGTGCATATCTAGAGCCATGCACCCAAGCTGAAGAGCCATTGGCGCATATCAAGAGCTATGCGCCCAAGCTGAAGAGCCATGGGCGCATATCAAGAGCTATGCGCACAAGCTGAAGAGCCATAGGCGCATGTAAATAGCCATGCACCCAAGCTTAAAGAAGTAGGGTGCTTTGGGCGCATATATAGGGCTATGCGCCCAAAGGAAAGGTTGTTGTGGGCGCATAAAAAGAGCTATGCGCCCATCACTATTCTTCTTCTCCAGGCCGAGAGCATGAGTTCATGGAACCCATGAATTAAAAATGGCCTAACTTGCTCAAAACAAATCAAAATCTGGGTTTTCAAAGGTCCATTTTGGGTAAAATCAAATTCTCTACAACATAGAACAATCAAAACATGAAAATAATGAAGTTTGATAGATCAAAACCCAAGAAAACCAAGATTTGAGTAAACTTAGATCTACAAGATTTAATCCACCAAAACTAAAAATACTAAGTACTAAAGAGTCAAAGAACTATGTAAGGAAGACATTGGAACAATAAAACATGAGATCTCCCATGAAGCAAGATTGCACTTGCCTAAGGGTTTGGGAGAAAATAAAAGAAGAAGAAAAGTAGATGAAGAAGTAAATGAAAGTAAAGGAGAAGAGAGAAAGGGGTTGGGTTATATAAAGGGTTCACCATGATGAACCATCTTGACCCAAACCAAACCAAAATAAACCAAGCCAAGCTAAACCAAGACCAAACCATGCTAGACAAGTCAAAATACGGGTCGAGAATCCGTACACGTATACTGAAAATACGTATAATAGAAAACGGGAGTGACATGCCCCACACGGAACCCCAGATTTGATGGTGCAAGGGGACGGGACTTTGGCGGGGCTCCGCGGACGAAACTTTTAATCCGCGCTTATATATATATATATATATATATATATATATATATATATATATATTATATATATATATATATATATATATATATATATATATATATATATATATATATATATATGTATATGGAACTTGTAGTTGTGTTGAACACCCGCCCACTGGAATTCGATCTCCTGACCACTCGGGCCGTATGTCTCACCACTACCACTAGGCTAAAGGGTTATATATATATGCTCCTAATTTTTGCCTTTATTGTAGTTCTTCTGATTATTCCACTCATGTTAATTAATATTGGCTTAATTTTAACTTGATACCCTCAACTTACAATTTTTAACTTGAAATATTAAAAAAAAATTACTCGACAACTTGATACCATCAACTATTGAATATTTTCAACTTGATATCCAAAAATAAAAAAGGATAAAAATATCTCTCATTTTTACCCAACCCCCCACATCCCCCTCCGATTGTCCCAACCCTCCACCCCTACCCCCAAACTAGACCACTACTGTCCCCTCGCCCTACCCCACCCCTACCCCCAGCTACACCCTCCACCTCTCTTTGCTCAGTAGCACCAATGGCAATGACAACATGTAAGGAGAGAGGGGGCGGTGGTGGGGCAACCGGAGGGGAGGGGTAGAGAGAGAGGGATGGACAAGGGCGGAGCCAGGATTTTGGAGTAGGGTGGGCTAGCTAATAGTTATTATAAAGTTCTAAAAAAATTTGCAAAAAAATTGCCAGAGTTTCCTTTGTAAATTCGATGATTCAAAATCTGTAATAGACAATAAACTTAACGAAATATGCATTCATCATAAATATAGATAACAAGTACTCAATTCAAAAGAAACACAGTTGGATGCATATATCAGGTGACCATACATTGGGTTCACAAAAAAAAACACAGTTCAAGACCAAAAGGAACCACAAGCATTACAACAAAGCTACTAGGATATGCTAATGATAAATTTGTGCAAAATTCTAAATGGTATTTGTACTTGGCAAAGAGAACACATTGTTGAAAGCTCCACGGGAGACCAAACAAGCTTTCAGTAATCGTAAAACCTGCAAAATAAACAAAAGAGTTGGCTTGAGGGTCAATAAAGAACATATGAAAATCACCACTTAAAATCTTTTCTTGTTTTCACTCCAAACTCAAATTAACTTGCTTTTAAGAGTTTTGGAACAAAATATAAGAGTTACCATACAAAATATGAGAGATTATATATTGCTGCTAACATCATAAAGAATATTATCAGCTACCTGCAGGAAAAAAGGTGGTCATGTTGAAGCAAGACATATTAATAACCTTAGACCATAATTAAAATTAACATATATATGACTAACATAGAGAAGAAAGATACCCTATCGAAGTTGCACTCTTCGGTTCTTTAGAAAATAGAATTCGTCTATGATAGAATCCGAGTCAACATCTTTAGCAATTTCTCGTTCAATGTAAATAACCATAGCATCGGCTAAGAACTCATCGTCCGTTTTACTTCTCAGATTAGTTTTAATAAGCTTCATAGCTGAAAATGCTCGTTCTGTAGTTGTTGTGGACACATGAAGAGTTAAAACAAGACGTATCAACTTGTCGATCAGATTGTAGTACTGTGACTTGTTTGTTTCAACTAATATCCGGCATAACTCAGAAATAATTGATATATTTTGGAACTTCTCATGGTGAAGTACATCAACCTGATAATGCTCCAACTGACATCTCAAATAATGCATATCTTGATCATTGAAATCAGCCGGGTAAACCTTCTCTGCAAGAGTGCACAGATGGTCAACATCAAATGATTTGAAGTGATCATTTGGTTGTAAAGCAGAGCTCAACTTGAGGATATCTATTGCCTCATCATTGAATCTATTATTTAACTTTTCCAATTGAAAATCAATTGTGGAGTTGAATATATCAAAGTGATGCTCAAATGTAATGGAATCTCGTTGCTAGCAAGAATGACCTCTATCCCCTCTGTAACAAGCATTCATATCAGGTATATCAATATCATATTTTTTGCAAACTGATTCCACATAAATAAGAATACAACCAAAACCATCCTCTCTTAAAGTTTGAAGCAATCTTTTAGTAGAGGACACTAGGTCCATTGCATTCAAGATGTCCAAAGTTTTTTGTTATAAGGACCGACAAAGCAAGTTTGTAATCCCATGACTTTATGCATAAAGTACAATATGAATATGAAATCAAAAGACTTCATCACAAGCAAAGAACCAGTTGCTTTCCCACGCATAGAATTTGAGGATCCATCATTTACCATGCTTTCAAGCACTTTAATAGTTGATTGATACATATCAATTAAGATGCAAATAGAATCAAAATGAGAGCTCCATCGAGTATTTCCAGCCCTTTGTAAACTACCAATCTGATTAGCCACTCTACTAGTATCACATTCACCGCTAGCCACCATATATGCAATCTTAAAAACTTGAGCAGATTGTAACTCAGTATGACGCTTAGGAAAAGCATTAACAAGATTGACAATAGTAGTCAATTTTGAAAAAAAAAAATAGCCAAACTGAAGTCTCATTACTAGCTACTGCAACTAGAGCTAGTTGTTCTGTGTGCAAAACAATGAACAAAATATGCATTTGGACAATCTCTAAGAAACAAGGCCTGTAATCCATTCCATGATCCACGCATATTGCTAGTACCATCATATCCTTGTCCTCGCATATTGTGGATATGTAAGTCATACCAAATAAGTACATCAGATATTTGTTTCTTCAGGGTTGAAGTAATGGTGTCCCCAACATGCACAATCTCAAAGAAGCGCTCCTTTAGAATACCATGAACATCAACAAATCTTAGAATAATAGCCATCTGCTCTCTGTTAGATGCATCTCTAGCTTCATCAACCAAAATATAAAACTTTGCATCCCTAACTTCTTCATGAATTTTACTTCTCACCATGTTGGCCATGATATGCAAAATCTCTTTTTGAATAGTTGGTGAAGTATATTGTGCATTCTTTGGAGCTTTCTCCAATACAACATCATCCATGTTGACATTCAAACTCCCCATCAATTTTATCATCTTTATAAAGTTTCCACGATTATTAGAAGTAGGTGATTCATCATGACCTCTGAATGCACATGCTTGCAAACTAAGCCACTGAATACTAGCAATTGTCATCTTAAGCCGTAATCGATTCTTCAAAACTTCTTCAGAAGATTGTGCATTAATCACTTTATCAATATATTGAGTAACATTTGATAAATCTTCCATGGCTTTTACAAAACATATATGGGTAGATGTGGGACCTACCATATGTGTCAGAAACGCACCTCGAGTCCCCTCATTAACTCTCTTCCAATTTTTAAACCCATCGACAGTCAATGTGCAATGGAGAGCATTATCATTTTCAAAAAGATAACATGGGAAACAAAATGCTACATCCTTTGAAGGAGAGTACTCTAACCAAGGAAATTGTTGGAACCAAGAGTATTGAAACCGATGAGACTGTTTTTTGAACTCAGACGGTGGAAATGATGCCAATTTCGGCTGATATGGGCCCATTTTGATATATGTCCGTCTGATTTTATTCCTATAATTAACAGGATGCCCACGTATCAGAATTCGTAAACCTAGGTCTCGTTCAAGAGAATTTAAATCAACTATAACCTCATCCCTATGATCAACACTTAGGGTTGAAACATTAACATTCGAAAGAGGGGGAAGACTTTCACTTCGTGATGTTTCATCCCCTTGGTTTAAAGAATGAAAATAAGGTTTTCTTTCTCTTCCTTCCTTGATTTTCCATTATATACTCCAAGTCCTAATAAATAGTGACGTAATTAAGATCAAATCAAACATCAAAAATTTAGGAAATATGATTTTACAAAAATTAGGGGGTTAGGGTTTTACCATAGTAGACGGTCGGGCTGGAGAGGGTCGGGGGACGGGGAGCAGCCGATGGGTCCTATTAAGTAGTGAATTAATTAAGATAAAGACTCGTAAAATCAAACACAAAAAATTTGGGGGTTAGGGTTTTAGAAAAAAAAAATTGGGGGTTAGAGTTTTACTAGACTGGAGAGGGCGAGGCGAGGGAAGGGAGGAGCAGCCACCGTCCGTCCCGTCAGACTGGAGAGGGTCGGGCTCGTCGGGCGTCGGGGAAGGGGTGAGTGAGCGGAGCCGCTCGGCTTCTGTTTTGCTTTAATTCTGTTTTGCTTTGGCTTTGCTTCTGTTTTGCTTTAGCTCAGCCAAAGTTGATCGTCAAATACAACTTGTATACTACATATGTCTACATATGTCACTGGGCTGAGCCATCTCAGCTGACCATCTATTTAAGTATTTGACTATAAAAAAAAATTGGCAATTTTTTTTTTTCACTGGGCTACAGCCCAGTGCACCCTGTGAGTCCCTCTGCCCCTGGGGATGGATGAGTAGAGATATTTTCGTCTCTTTTTTTTATGGTATCAGTTGATGTATATCAAAGTTTAGAGTATCAAGTTGAAAATATTAAATAGTTGAGAGTATCAAATTAAAATTAATGGCCATTCAAGGAATCTTTCTTCCTAGGAGATGGAAGTACTGAAAATTCATCAGCAAAGATGCAAGAAATGTTTTTTTTTTCCTTCTATATTTATTAGCTATTACCTAACATTATTGAAGTCGGGAAGTAGAAGAAAGGATGTTGCTTCTCGTTTACATGATGAGGCTATCATTCTCATAAAATGTTATTCTCTATGGATATTGTTCCCACATGGAAACACAAAGATCAGAAGAGTTCATTTTGTTCTTTTATTCTTGTGGTTCCCTACAATTGGGAAATAGCAATTGGAGCGGCACTTGATTGGGCATTTTGTCGAGCAATTGGTGGTGGCGTTGGAAGAAATATTTAGATGTTTTGTAGCAAATGAAGTTTTGCAGCTTGAATTTTTGTTGATTTTTAATATTGTTTACATTAGAGATGATTTAAAAAGAATATTGGAAGCTTGCATATAAATTATTTTTTCCACGAGGAATGGAGTGGGCAAGGAATATTAAATTTTCTTTTTAATATATATACGAGTTTATCTATAGCCAGTCTATTCCAACCTAATCTAGTTCATCCCGATATAGAATTCCAGCTCCGTCTCTGATTATTGGAATATTAAATTATCTAATTAGAATTTAAATATTTAGTGATATAATATTAAAAAATATTAGTTGAATATTTTAATAACTAAAAATATTTAGTTGAAAACAAGTCTTTAAAATTTAGAGGGTAATTTTATCTGGGAGTAGTTTTAGACTTGAAGGGACAAAAATCCTAGAGGAACTCATGAGTTCATAATTTTAAAAACTCAGTTCTTAGTAGTCGTTGAAGGAACAGTCCGACTATATAAACTTAAATAGGAACTTACAATATAATTATGATACATGGTATTATTTTTATATTTAGGTTTTTTATTATTGTTTTTTGCTTCCTTAGAAAAAGTTAAAAAACTGTGATGCATGTAATGAATCTTTCAGTGCATCATGTATGCACTGCTTTGACCTTTCCATATCAAATTTAACTGCAGTTAGTTACAAGAAGAAGTAACTTACATTAGGGGTGTGCATCGGTCGGTAGTCGACCTATTTGGTCACAACCGAAGTCGAATCGAAGTTAATCGGTTTGAAAATAATCACAGCCGAACCAAATCAACCAATTGGTCAGTTCGGTTTTGAAACCGACCGACTTGGTTCGGTTTGGATCGGTTCGGCTGATCAGACAAAAAATTTCAAGTATATAAAAGTGTTTCACAAAGTAAATTCACACAAAAATAAATTGTAACTATCTTTTGTTTGGAAGATGTTTGTATGAGATTCCAAAATGGACAATAATCTTCTAAGTAAATCACTTGCATAATAAATTTTTTCACAAATCCAAAATGATTCTCGAAAATAAACCATAATCCTAATAAATCTATGAGTTGAAGATGGAAAATAAACAAACAATGAGATGGATAGGTTGGACCGGATATAAACCTAACTTTAGGTTGTTACTAACTAGGTTCGGTTTAAGCGGTTTTTGGAATAACCAAACCGTGAACCGAACCAAATCGATCAGTTTTTAAATAGTCAAGTCGAACCAATCCGACCGGACCATCGTTTCGGTTAAAAACCGACCGATTTGATTTGGTTTGGTTCGATTTGGTTCAAATATGCACACCCCTAACTTACATACCCAAAGAAAGCTATCAAGTTACATACCCAAAGAAAGCTATCAAGTTGTGTGTGTATATGTGAATAATCGAAAAAAGAATTAAAGATTTGATAGAGAATTTGATCGAGAATTTTCCGGAAAACTTAGATGCAAAAATAGAAAAAGGATTCCGTTGCCGGGATTTGAACCCGGGTCGTCTGGGTGAAAGCCAGATATCCTAACCGGACTAGACGACAACGGATGTTGTTGAAATCAGTGGGAACGGATCAAATTAAAACGTAGACAACAGAGTTCTAAATCAGGTCTAATAAACCAGAGTAGGTTCAAAGTCCCTAGAGATAAGAGGTTTGAGGAAAATTTTCTCGGTATATCAAACTGATAATTTTGGTAAATATTTTAGTCAAACTTGAGAACTTTAATTATCTGTGCATCTTCGTATAGAGAGAGGATCCCTCCTAACTAAAGAGAAATTATTAGGTGCTCCCGGCACACCACTGGATATGCTGAGTGGTGAGCCCGGTCCAATAAACAATGGACACTTGGCAATAACCAATTAATCTTAATATTAATATTAAGATTAATCTTAATCTTAATATTAATATTAAGATTAATATTAACAATAAAATTAATATTAATAATAATATTAATATTAACATTAAATTTAATATTACTCTTAATATTAATTTTAATCTTAATATTAATGTTAATCTTAATTGTTAATATTAATATTAATATTAATATTAATATTAATATTACTCTTAATACTAATATTAATCTTAATATTAATGTTAATATTAATATTAATTTTATTGTTAATATTAATGTTAATCTTAATATTAATATTAATTTTAATGTTAATATTAATATTATTGATTTTGTTAGCTTTTTCCGTTATCTTTTTCTATCTGGTTCTGATGTGGTTAATATTAATTAATTGGTTATTGTCAAGTGTTCATTGTTCATTGGACCGGGCTCACCACTCAGCACATCCAGTGGTGAGCCGGGAGCACCTAGTAATTTCTCCTAACTAAGACTCCTTAGATCTATCCCTCCCTCTATAAATCTCATTGTTTGAAATAATGTAATCAATATACTTATGCAACATATGCTGTTGCAAAAAAGGAGTTGTTTGGTTATTTTAGCGATAGTTTCATACATATGTTGCAAAAAAGGAGTTGTTTGGTTATTTTAGCGATAGTTTCATTATTCTCGCTAAACATATTTTATTTATTTTATTTTAGCAATAGTTTCATTATCACTAATTTAGTTGTACAAGAATGTCTACGGATTCGGTCCGGTTAAACATATGCTGGCCCGGTTTGTCCACGGGTCCGGTCCGGTTAAATCCGGTCGGGCCGGCTCGGACCAGCCCAGTCGAGGCTAGACCAGTGTTTTTTAATATTTCAAGTATACAATTTTTGCCTTAGTAGAATGACAACTTTATCATGTTAATTAGATGTGCTTGTATATATTATTAATTTAGTTGTACAAGAATGTCTTCAAAAATTTCAAACAAATTTAGAAAATCTTAGACTACGTTTACAGAGTTTGAACACTTCTGCAAGTAGGCAACAAGCTTTTAAAATTTTATGTGTACAATATGGTATAACTTTTAGAAGATTTGTTAAGGATACACCACATAGATGGAATTCTACTTATTTAATGTTGAAATCTTATATTAGATTTAAAGATGTCATTACTCATTATTGTAATTGTTGGTCCATTGGTTAATGATTACACATAATTTTGATAATCAACGTCAACTTTGGTCGATACGCAAAAGTCATATACTGCTACAAGCTTACAGGTTTCAAGTCAGAAGAATGTTTGCATCTTAAATCTGCGTCCTACTGCTACAAAGTACAAACATCGCGTCGTCATCAAGAACATAAAGCATTGGAATCAAGATCAAGTATTTTTTATATTTCTTCTGTAATTTTCTTTTTATTGAGTCTGGGAAGAGTACGTAAGATTGATCATGATTGGTACTAGCTTAGGTTTTTATCAATCCACAAAAATTAGCATAGATATCCATATATACATAAATCCAAAAGTCCACATTCTAAAAAGCCCAAAACCCAAGCAAATTTGGCCCAAACTGTTCTTTTCTGACCATGGCAGAACTCGACCAGAACTCGGCTCGAGTTCGGTCTAGGTCAGTTTCATATTTCTTTTGTATTTCCTCCAAAGCTGCATCCAACGTTCGAATGCGAGATTTCTGCATCCGAACTATGCCCGAATTTCGCCCGTATTCGGTCTACAAAACACGATAAATAGAGAAGAACTTTCGAATGCGAGATTTCTACATCCAACGTTCGAATGCGAGATTTTTACATCCAACGTTTGAATGTGAGATTTCTACATCCAACGTTTGAATGCGAGATTTCTACATCTGTACAACATATGATAAAATTTGGAGACTTCTTGAGGTAACTCATGAAGGGACTTCCTAAGTGAAGGAATCCAAAATCAGTAGATTGACTCAGGAATACGAGTCTTTCAAGATAAAATTCGGTGAGTCAATTACACAGATGTTCACTCATTTTCTTGATATTACTAATCCTTTGTAATCTCTTGGTAAGGATTATAGCAATCATGAGAATATCAGGAAGGTACTGCGGGCTCTAACAAAGAACTGGAATCCGAAGGCCACCGCGATCATAGAAGAAAACGACCTCACCATGATGACATTGGAGACACTGATGGGCAAGCTCATGACTCATGAGCTGAACTTGGAAGAAATTGAAGAAGCAACTCCCAAAGAAAAATCAATTGACTTCATAGCTCAAGCCAAAAGAGTCTCATGTAATGATTCCGATGAAGAAGATTCCGATAGTGATGAACATGTCCTGTTGGTCAAAAACTTTAGAAAATTTTTAAAGTTTGAGAGATCAAACCAAAAGTGTAACGACCCAGTCCCAAAATAGTAGGACTAGAAGATCGTATACATGCCAACTACATATCAAGTGGACTCCAGCTACTCGAATACGTATAAGCTGTATTGGTTTCTAAATCAATCTATCAAATCAATTAATATCTATCTCAATCCACTGAAGATAAATTCTTGTACAAACCTATCCACTAGAGATAAAATCTTGTACAAACCAAGTATACTAATGCTGGTCAGAAATTAATATATTGGTTCCTACAAGTACAAGAAAAGACAATATGCAATAAAGTGGACCAGACTCTAGAGCAATTATCTTGAACAAGCTTCTGAAGAAGAATTAGGCTTGCAAAACTAGGCTATACAGCAGCATGGTCAAAGTAAAATAAAAAATAGAATTGGACGAATATGAAAAGGTAATAACTAAATATATACCTGAAATCTTGGAGAAACAAGGCTCCACATAAGGCTCCACATAAGGCTCAACATAAGGCTCCACATAAGGCTCCGCTTGGAATGCTAAAGGTACAAGCCCTCCGTGTGCGGTCCATTGGTAGTAATTCGGAAGTAAACACTTTGTGTACAAGTGATACGTCACATCCAATTCTGGTTGAAACTTCATGTTCCGACATTTTGCACACGGGAACTTAATGTCCATGCCGTCCATGGATTGAGGAAACGCCTTCGCGAATTGGAGGAATTGTTCTACTCCGGCGATGTATTCATTTCGCACACCGTACCTGTCATCTCGAATGCGGTTGTACATCCACGAACGGTCTAGCAGATATATGGATATAGCCATTTCTAGATATCTGCAAATATGAATAAACTTCAAAACTAAAACAAATATACTACGTACTACATACATACATATATACTGCGAGCCCCCTAGGGGCCCCACCCCGAGCAGCAGACTCCCCAACCCCACGAGCAGCAAGAAGGTCCTAACCCGACGTACGGTCGTGACTCGGGACCATTCCTATGCGTATCGGGATCCAGGAAAATAGACGACGGCAATAACCAACCAATAAAACTACGTGTTACAAATATCGGCACTATCGGTACGTGGTTTCTGTCACGTTCCGATCCGGGAAATCGCTCGTCCTCGCTAGATTTCACCCGAATCATCGTCCTCGCTGGGGCATGATGCCGTACAAGCTTGGAGTTGCGCTCGTGCAAGGCAAGATAACAGTTTCACATAGTGTTTATCTCAAATTGATAACATAAGCAGCGGAAGAAAACAAAGTATAACATAAGAATCTCTTTTATTGATCACAAACTGAAGGTTACAAAGGCTCTGAATAGCCCAACATATATGCCAATTGGCTACAACGCTCATGATCTCTCTAGCTCACAAAGGATTACATTGTTCCATACATTATGCCTCCTTATAGCCAACAAGTAGTCTTCGGCCGAACATCTTCATGTCGCAAGTCCGAACGCCTATGCGGTAGCTCCTCTTGAACGCAAAGGACTCCATGCCTCGGCACGTCCAAACCAAGCCCCGCCCCGAGCCGATCATAACCTGAGCCTGCACATAAACTAGTGGGGGATTAGTGCTTTCGTCCTCGCTTCGCACTGATCAAGACCCGCTCGCACCCAAGCCAAACACTAAATATATTTAGTGAAACATGCATCTTAATTTGTGATCTTTCTATTTAGCCTAGGATCAGTTTCATGGCAATACTTAAACGTAGCACCTTATCATAAATGTGTCCAATACCGTGTCCCTGCGGCAGATACAGTTAGACATAATATGAACATAACATAGTGATCGTGCTCATCTCCGTCCCGTTTTGCCTAGCCTGCAATGGTTAGAACTTTACCTAAGAAATCATTCAATTCACGCAACCAACCATAACTTAACCATATGCATAAGGGTAGCAGGCCCTACGCCTGCACCCAACACTTAATCTCAGCCCACCGGCCCTATCTATATGAAGGTCACGGTGTTTCGCACCGTAATAGACTTGGCATCTCTTATGTGTAAGCCCACGATCGCTTCGATACGGGTTGCTAGTCCAGTATCCGAAGGATCCCAAACTTACGGATATCATAGCTTATCACAGCACTGGACGGTCACAATTCGTCCGAATGATGTGAACCATAAATACCACACATAATTCCCTCCTAGGCCGAACGGTCCCGGTGCCCCGACGTAACCGTCCGAGGGAAGCCGCACCCGTGCACGGGCCATCCGAGTCCATTGACCATGCAATACTCGCCATAGCAAACACACATAACATTCCATCCAATCCTCCGTTCCATAAACATAATCTCGTTCCATGAACAGATTCACGTTCCATAAACATAATCCACCATCCTTATCTCAAGCTCCATCGGCGTTATGCCCCAACACATCCATATTGATGCACGACGCCCAACGGCTTAGTCATCTCGTACTCATATTCAGCGCGTACCATTCGTAAGCTGTTCTCATAGCCTAATCCCGTAGTTACTTAGTTATTCCCTAGCTTTCGTGCACGAGGGCACGCTCAGCGCCATAATCAATGTTCTACGCCTAGTGTTCAATGTTCTCGAAGTCGTGTACGTGATGTACATCTCGATATTGTCTTTCAATGTTCTACCATCACCGCCCTACCGCGACCCGTACACTTGATGCACGTCGCTTCAATTGTTCAATGTTCAATGTTCTATCTTAGTGTTCGACACATACTTGGACCCGTAACCGTCCGAGCCATGCTCGCTTACTTAATGGTAACTTACGCACGCATACAAGGATATATTTTATTAGGCATGAAGGAATAGGGAGAGAGAGTCAAGAACCCGCCCACCTTAAGCCGATACGCCTCGTCGTCTCGCCGATTGCAGCGGCTCGCTTCCATAACTTGGTCGCATAGCTAACTCTCGGACTTAGCCATTCTTTTGAACTACTCGGTTGATTTGGCCTATCGCACCCATGCCACAATCCGTTGTAAGGCCACGATTTAGTTTCGTGGACACTTCACTGCATAAGGCAAAATGCCGACCTCTTATCGTCCAGCGTAAGAGCATAGCCTGCACACCAGATCAACTAAAGTCAGCACTTGTTCAAATGGGACTTATCCTTTGCATCGATTCGATTCATAGATTCCAACCGACTCAAAGCTTACCTTTGGCCAACGTAACTCTTGCATCGATTCGCATCGATACTTCATCGGTTCAACGCAACTCTTCGAGTCAACGACTCATCGTAATGCACCGTACGGAGCAGGGCGTTACATAATATACCACTCAAAACAAGGTTCGTCCTCGAACCGAAACCAACACTTAAATCCAAGTGTCTCGCTAGATCGTTTCACGATCTCGTGCTACTATCGTTGGAATCATACAACTTAGTCTGGATCATACACATATTTTAGGCGTCCCACCAATATATGCATTTCAGCCAAGCTCAGTTGTAGGATATCGGGACAACTAACAAGCTCAACTTAAATCTCAAGCACCAATTAGTCCGTACTCGACTTAGTCAGACCTTAACACATATTCCTAGAGTCCTGCTCGCAAACATCTTCGCATATAACTTGATCCAAACCATAATTTCGATCTCATAAATTTCTCGATGGCCATCTAACGCATGCATTGCATTAAGCCGTCGCACATCCGATCGCAATAATTTTCCGCAATGCCTACTCGCCCAATCGTTTCCTATCTCTCACATAATTCAAGTCATTCATCCAATCATTCATAACATTTGGCCTTAACGATATGGACTAAGTCGAACATGTCACAAATTCCTTTGCCTACAATCCGTACTAAGTCTCGCACACAACTATCCCAACATGATCCACATTTTTGAACTACCTACGCATTGCGTCGGGGGCTACCCCCGCTAGGTAACTTATCCAGACATCGTGCTTAATCTCTTCTGACACAAGAGGTCAACTTGAGTCTACGATGCTCAAAGGCAATAATCTTTCTGACCCAAGGCCTCTTACGATACGTCCATCTCCTATTCTCGACCGAATACGAATCCTTTACTCAATTCTCGAATCAATTCCGACTAGTTCATTTTGTAACATAGATAGCGTGCTCAACACACATAGCCTAACCGTCACTCAAACCGATCTACGACGCAACTCTTAGGGTCGTTCTACTATCCGTCGCTCTCGCGTATTGCAGAATTCTCGCAATCGCCTTACCGCATCACCATACTAGGCACGTTCCTCAACATCTACTCGATCATCGACTAACCAAGTCTATCTACGTATCCATTCGATCAATCGTAAACTTTCTAACCATATCGGTCTAGTCGAAGGCTACTCGCTAACTTTCGAAACACGATACTCACTCGCTTAGACTTATCCTCGACATGCACTACATCATCCCTCCTCCTCGATAAAATTTCTTACGCGACTTCTTTAGGGTCATCCTATGGGACTTCAACATTCATTTGATTTGGTGGTCAAGTCTTCTAGGGTCATCTGCCCCGAAACTACGCTCGATAATTGAAGATTATCAACGAGGGACAGTTACAACGAACCATGCTATATCCTATTGCGGGGCCAAATCAATTTCCGACACTTCCTATGAGACTTTATCCAATCCGACATAATTTACCAATCCACAATTTCTCTACTCCCGCGCAACCGATGCGCCGTTACTACTCGAATGACTCATGCGCTTGCGCGCCGTTACTACTCGAATCACTCATACATTACCGCCGACTATTTTTGCTAGTCGTATGACATCTACTCGCCTCAAGTCCGAGTTTACCTATTCGTGATCATAGTTAACACATTCCATACTCATCAAAACCATCCTCGAACAACTTTCGCATCAAACCACAAGTCGAATTCGATTTGCCACGCCATGTAAGTTTGATCATCCCCGTTGTATGAATCACCATACCAGCGCTCACGCAGAATGATCGCCCTAATTTGGCGTGACGCATGTGCGATGCTGGAGTTGCACTCGCATAAGACAAGAATGTCAACATTGTGGTTATCCTCAAAATAATCAGGCACTTTCGTTTTCATCCAAGTAACATCCATCCACTCTTAAATTTTCCGAAGCACTCCTACCGCTATCACCCCAATTGCCATAACTTAACTTGCATCTTATTCATCCAACAACAATGCTCAACACAATTTTCGTTCATTCGATCAGATTATCCCCGAATTATTGCATATCGTCTTTGATACGCCTCAATACCATCGTCGATATGCATAACTTGAACATCTTCCTTTCTCATAAGCTCAAATTCATTGCAATCACTATTATCATCCGAACTCGAATACGAATCAAGTCTTGCACACATCAAGATTCATTCTGTTATAACTAACTACCATAATCGTGACACAATTTCCAATTCGTATATTCATTCTCATATCCCTAACTCGCACTTCCAAAGTCGTGCTACCGACTCCTCGCGCTAACTCAAATTCGTTCGTACGATTTCTTTGTACCTACTCAACACGTTCCGAACAAGTCTTCGTACCAACTCAACGTAATTTCGACCGGCCCAACTATTTCCTCAACGCAACATTCCTTCGTTATGCTCTGCCTATCGTTCGACTTACGCTTAACGAATCCTCGCCCGACGTATCATCCTTGGGTACGACTCCGTACATACTCGTTCAACTCAATTCATCAAGGCATACTTGCATCGACTTCTATCAAGTCATTCCCACTCGAGTCTCGGTACTACTCCGTCCGTTGAGGACGAACATATTGTAACAACATAATCGTCTCGACGAAATTTATCACAAGTCACCAAACGGCTTAACATAGCTATCGCTAAGTGGTATTCCATATACCACTCAGGATCGAGCCTATCGTTATCGATACAATACTTCGCTACACTTGCTTGCACAAGTGGTATTGCATATACCACTCAAGAATCGAGTCTTTTACTCGGCATCACATTCCGCATAGGTCCGACATCTATTTCTCAATCATCTATCCCGTATGGCGATCCTTTCCGATCCCAGCTCTAGCGTTTGCTTACTCGAGTTAGCACAGCAACTGAACCAACATGATAGTCGTTCGTCCAGGTTTGACATACATTCAATCTAACCGTACATTGGCAATCATATCGATTACACCCGCAACATTCGGCTAACATATACGTTCGCCTACTTCGAAACTCGATTCAATGCGGCCAACTTACAAGTTCGCCTACTCAACTCGACTCGTTATTATCGCATCCACGATTTTCCAATCTCGCTCAATACAACTCGTGCAACAATTTATTCTCGATACTTAAGGTCACAATCCCGTTCGACATATTGCTATCCATACGCATAGCCATACAACACGCATCATACCATATCGACTCGTTGCGCCAATGCAACGAACGATTAACGACGTGCTGCACTCCGTCCAACCAACAACACATAACCGTTCGTATAGTAACATAACACGCATCGCCTCATATATCGACTCGTTCCACTTCGTGCAACCAACAACACGTATCTCTTCGCACTTCGTGCGACCAACAACACATAACTCCTCGCACTTCGTGCGATCAACAATACGTATATCATTGCACTTCATGCAACCAACATCACCATATTCGTTGCACTTCGTGCGACCAACATTCCATAACCCGTTGCACTTCGTGCAACCAATATTCTCCGATGGCACCCGGAGAAAGTGCGATAGTCACGACATACTTGTGGCAAACGTACTCACTTAATATAGACTTATTGTATGGAACATCCAATGTAGCGTCGAGCAGATCCATGAGCCATGCGGTTGCGAAAACAACTTAAAGACAACTGAATTCGATAGCGAAGCAACTGAGGGTCAAAGAGATTCATGCACGGTCCAAAGGATGGAACCGCTCTGATACCAACTTGTCATGCCCCGATCCGGGAAATCGCTCGTCCTCGCTAGATTTCACCCGAATCATCGTCCTCGCTGGGGCGTGATGCCGTACGAGCCTGGAGTTGCGCTCGTGCAAGGCAAGATAACAGGTTCACATAGTGTTTATCTCAAATTGATAACATAAGCAGCGGAAGAAAACAAAGTATAACATAAGAATCTCTTTTATTGATAACAAACTGAAGATTACAAAGGCTCTGAATAGCCCAACATATATGCCAATTGGCTACAACGCTCATGATCTCTCTAGCTCACAAAGGATTATATTGTTCCATACATTATGCCTCCTTATAGCCAACAAGTAGTCTTCGGCCGAACATCTTCATGTCGCAAGTCCGAACGCCTATGCGGTAGCTCCTCTTGAACGCCAAGGACTCCATGCCTCAACACGTCCAAATCAAGCCCCGCCCCGAGCCGATCATAACCTGAGCCTGCACATAAACTAGTGGGAGATTAGTGCTTTTGTCCTCGCTTCGCACTGATCAAGACCCGCTCGCACCCAAGCCAAATACTAAATATATTTAGTGAAACATGCATCTTAATTTGTGATCTTTCTATTTAGCCTAGGATCAGTTTCATGGCAATACTTAAACATAGCACCTTATCATAAATGTGTCCAATATCGTGTCCCTGCGGCAGATACAGTTAGACATAATATGAACATAACATAGTGATCGTGCTCATCTCCGTCCCGTTTCGCCTAGCCTGCAATGGTTAGAACTTTACCTAAGAAATCATTCAATTCACGCAACCAACCATAACTTAACCATATGCTTAAGGGTAGCAGGCCCTGCGCCTGCACCCAACACTTAATCTCAGCCCACCGACCCTATCTATATGAAGGTCACGGTGTTTCGCACCGTAATGGACTTGGCATCTCTTATGTGTAAGCCCACGATCGCTTCGATACGGGTTGCTAGCCCAGTATCCGAAGGATCCCAAACTTACGGATATAATAGCTTATCACAGCACTGGACGGGCGCAATCCGTCCGAATGATGTGCACCATAAATACTACACATAATTCCCTCCTAGGCCGAACGGTCCCGGTGCCCCGGCGTAACCGTCCGAGGGAAGCCACACCCGTGCACGGGCCATCCGAGTCCATTGACCATGCAATACGCGCCATAGAAAACACACATAACATTCCATCCAATCCTCCGTTCAATAAACATAATCTCGTTCCATGAACAGATTCACGTTCCATAAACATAATCCACTATCCGTATCTCAAGCTCCGTCGGCGTTATGCCCCAACACATCCATATTGATGCACGACGCCCAACGGCTTAGTCATCTCGTACTCATATTCAGCGCGTACCATTCATAAGCTGTTCTCATAGCCTAATTCCGTAGTTACTTAGTTATTCCCTAGCTTCCGTGTACGAGGGCACGCTCAGCGCCATAATCAATGTTCTACGCCTAGTGTTCAATGTTCTCGGAGTCGTGCACGTGATACACATCCCGATATTGTCTTTCAATGTTCTACCATCACCGCCCTACCGCGACCCGTACACTTGATGCACGTCGCTTCAATTGTTCAATGTTCTATCTTAGTGTTCGACACATACTTGGACCCGTAACCGTCCGAGCCACGCTCGCTTACTTAATGGTAACTTACGCACGCATACAAGAATATATTTTATTAGGCGTGAAGGAATAGGGAGAGAGAGTCAAGAACCCGCCCACCTTAAGCCGATACGCCTCGTCGTCTCGCCGATTGCAGCGGCTCGCTTCCATAACTTGGTCGCATAGCTAACTCTCGGACTTAGCCATTCCTTTGAACTACTCGGTTGATTTGGCCTATCGTGCCCATGCCACAATCCGTTGCAAGGCCACGATTTGATTTCGCGGACACTTCACTGCATAAGGCAAAATGCCGACCTCTTATCATCCAACGTAAGAGCATAGCCTGCACACCAGATCAACTAAAGTCGGCACTTGCTCAAATGGGACTTATCCTTTGCATCGATTCGATTCATAGATTTCAACCGACTCAAAGTTTACCTTTGGCCAACGTAACTCTTGCATCGATTCGCATCGATACTTCATCGGTTCAACGCAACTCTTCGAGTCAACGACTCATCGTAATGCACCGTATGGAGCGGGGCATTACAGTTTCGAATCGGAGTATCAGATTTTTCGGTGTCGAAAAACAAATAATTATTACTAAATTATCAGATTTTTCGGCACTATCGGTGCCCCTGACCCAGCCCCGCACCCCTCCCCCCCTACACCACCCCTAACCCTAACCCGAAGCCTATCCCTAACCCCTCCCCCACCAGCCCCCCTCCCCTCCCCAGCGCCCCCCACTCCCCCCTGCTCCCCTCCCCCACCAACCAACCCTAACCCTAACCCGAACCCTTACCATAACCCTCCCCTCCCCCCAACCCCCCGCCCTCACCCCCTAGCCGCCCTCACCCCCTAGCCGCCCTCACCCCCCCCCCCCCGCCCCTCACCCCCACACACCTACCCCTAACCCGAACCCTAACCCTCCCCTCCCCCCAGCCCCCCCTCCTCACCCCCAGCCTCCCTCACCCCCCCTGCCCCACCCCCCCAGCCACCCTCCAACTATTCCTCACCCCCAACAACCCGCACCCCCTGCCCTTCCCCCCAAGCCACCAGCACCCCCCAACCACTAACAACCAAAATAGAAAGAGAGAGAGAGAGGGAGTCACGTACCGGAGAAGAGTCGCCGGAGAGAGTGAGAGTCGCCGGAGAGAGTGAGAGTGAGAGCGCCGGAAGAGAGAGAGTGAGAGAGTAAAATGGATGGGGGGAAATGAATCGGGGGGAAAATGAATCGGGGGGAAATTTAATTTAATTAGAATTTAGCGACGTTCATACGAACGTCGCTAAATTAGTCGCTATTAGCGACGTCATAGCGACGACTAGCTCATGTAACTAATATACGTCGTTATCACGTCGCTATTTTCGTCGCTAGTAGCGACTGTTAGCGACGTTTCAATTATATGTCGCTAATGTCCATAATTTAGCGACGTTTTGCCAACGATGCTAAATTTACGTCGCCAATTGAGCAGATTTTAGTAGTGGACATTGAACTAAGACACCAAGATCTAAGACACAAGGAACCAAAGACACTGGCATGCCATACTAGAAATGTGGTACTAAATGTGACTACAAGTAAATTGGGGACTCCCTAACCGCATCCCGATGGGAGCTCATAGTCCTATAGTTAGTAGGCCGATAAGGACTCCCTAACTATATAGTAAGATTCGCACTTGATGGGAGCTCACGAACGAGTTGGTCAGGTAAGTCAACATCTAATAACAGGTCAGGGTCAAGTCAAGACAAATACAGGTAATCAAGTCAAGTCTAAGTGATGAAATCAAATCAACGCACTAGACACGAAGGTCTAAACTAGCATAGTGAAACATGGATCCACTAGATAATATGAAAAGGAAAATATGTAGCATATAAGGAAACATGTAAAGAGAACATCATGACCATGTACAAGAATCATGTGGTAATACAAAAAAGACATAGACATGAACAATAAATGAAAATAAATTCATGTCTGAAAATAAACATGCATAATACTGTACAAGTTGGCAAGGTATACTTGCCTGGTGGTAGCCAAAAATATCCCTCAAATAACTCGTCAAATCAAAAAAATCATGAAACTTGAACTCCCGCAAACGCCTTCAGATGCTGAAATAGACATCACCAACATTCTTGTCATAATAAAAATGTCTATGTTTGACTACCCATAAGTCTAATTCTGAAGACAAGGGAAAAACGATAATTTTGGGTTAAAACAGTGTCCGCCATTAGACCCGTTTTGCACCGAAAAATGTGCCAAAATCTATGGTCTCTCTAAAGTCGATAAATTATATACCTATGAGTCCATTTTTTGACAAGAACTTAAGATATGTCCATATTTGGATTTTGATGAACCATGCATAAAATCGCCCGTTGAGTCGGACTGTGGGCCCGTCAAAATAGCGTTTCGGTCAATCTAGTCATCGGACCAAACTTGGCTCATATGACCAGAAAAAATATACGAGTCCAGTGTTACAAGTTTCATCGCGAGGTGACAAACACGCATAAAGTAATTTGGGGTTTCTATAAAGGGGCCGATACGGTGTACCTTGACCGATACGCCTCGAATTCGCTGCGCACTCGCAACCAATTCGAGTTTTGTCAATGCCCACACGTCCGCAACATCCATACGCATCTTTCGATGCTCTCAGATTGTGATAAAGTCGTCCAGTTTGTCGGGACGGACCCCGTATCGGTATTTTTCGGGTTTTAGAAAACTACTTTTCTTTGGTTTTTAAACTAATTTTTAACCAAACTTTATTATCAAAATAGTTTATAACTAATATAAAATAAATTTCTGGAAAATACTTATAAAAATATTTATATTACTAGTAATATTATTTTAATTGTAGAAACTCAAGCATAATAGTCCCATGTCGATACTACAACATTAATATCACAATTGGCCTACTAGTTGAGTCCTGAAACAACAAATAATTAAAAATATTAAATTCTGGAAAAAGTATATAAATTAGTTAAAATAAGGATTTTAACTTTAAACCTTGCACAACAAATAGTTTAGTAGAGTTTTATGAAGTATCAGAACTTTGGACACAAAGAACGTAGAATTTTTGGAGTTACGGTGTTACGACAAATATCGAGAATTTTTTAAAATATCAAACAAACTCAAAACCAAACAAATAGATTGTAGGAACGAAATCGTAAAGCAGAATACTCTAGAAGGGGGTGAATAGAGTAGGCAACAAAAAATTGCTAATTAAAAAACTTGTTAGCAGTTAGATCACAGATATAATAATATTCACAAAATAAGTAACTGTAATGAAAAAGATAGATCAGAAGGCAAACACAAACACAGAGATTTATACTGGTTTTCCTCTTGTGAGGACTAGTCCAGTCGGAAGAACTCTAGCTTCCAGTTTAATCCACTATTAGAAAATCCCGCAAGTTTTCATACAAAGTCCTTGAAACTTCTACAGACGCGAGCTTTGATACGAAGAACTCGACCAACTTCAATTGTGAAGAGTGTATCTTCAATCAAGCCTCTGATTACAATCGCTCTAAAACTTCTAGATCGCACCGCATTGGCAAATCGACTAGAGGATTGTAACTGGTTTGAGATTTGAAAATAGAAGCTTTTTAGAACTCTTTGGAAGAAATATAAGCTTTAGAAGAGAAGAGATTGAAAGTGAATTGGTGTGTTGAAATGATCGAAATCTTTCTCTATTTATAGTTTTTCCAAAGGCAGAACTCTGACAGAATTTGGGCAGAATTCGGACAGAACTCTTTGTAACAAACCGCAACTGAAGGGAGACCAAGTTCAAAATCCAACGTTCACATAACGTTCAACTTGGCCGAACTCTGGCCGAGTTCTGTCAGGGTTTGGTCAGTTGATTTTGTGAAAAATAAATTTTGGCTTTTTGAAAAGTCCTTCAGAAGCTTTTTGTAAAAATAGATGTTTTTCAAAAATACAGGTCATTTTGAAAAGATAGGTCAGTTTTGAAAAACGATTTTGGATAGCCTATTTGCCAGTACGACTTGGTGTACAATGTATTCCTAGACTCAATAAAAATGAAAATTATATTGCTTTGAAAGAAATACATTCTTGACTGGAAAACAGCTTCGGTCTTGAACTGAGTAGATATTCATCTTTGAGTAGTGTCCAAAACGTCATAAGTAAACATCTGAATTCATTAGTATATCGAGACAGAATTTGATCAATTATTAAAATCAGGTTTGACCATGACCAATGGGCTAACATAGACATGCATTCGAAAAATATCGATGTATAGTTTCTGAATAAAAATATTAGAAGGATCAAATCTGACCTTAGGTAGGCAAAAAGTTGCTCGTAACAGATCTCGTCGATTCTGGATACCTTGTCGTAGAATCGATGTCGTGGACAAACTGCTTGGAACTGTGTGATCTAGCGATCAAAGATTGAAGTAGACACATAGAGGTAACATTTAGTTTTTGGTTTGAGGACAATCAGACGAGAAAAAGTAGATAAAACCTAGTTTACAACACGACTAACCCACTGTGATGAATTCAACACAAGTTCGGTTGACTTCGTGTGCCTTCCACGACTCATATCGACCACATTAGGGGCTGAGGCTCCTCGAAAAGGTATCGAGGTGTTAGAAGGTCTTAAGAACGAGTTTGTGGTAGTAGAAGGGTCGGAGGTGGTCGGAAAGATGGATTTCTGGTGGTTGGAATAAAAAGTGCGAAAATATAAAAGAAATATGATAGATTTCTGGTGGTCGGAAAGGTGAATTTCTGGTGGTTAGAATAAAAAGTGCAAAAATAGAAAAGAAATAGGAGGGCACTTGGTTTTACCTAACAATACATAATCAGTACAAAATAAAGGTGAGGGGTTATGGGATTCTTGAAAGAAAAGAATTTGGGATATTTTAGATTTGGTTTGGTGGAATTTGGATGAGATTTGATGGTTTAAATCAAAGGTGTATCTCAAAGAGATTTGATCGGGTCCAAATTAGAAAAATGGTTATAGAATATGATTTAAATTAGATTTAATTAATGTGGCTGCATATTAATCCACAAAAATTAATCTAAAATAGGTGTAAGAGCTTAGGTTACCCTAGAATAGGTTATAGAACCATACTTGGACTAGTTTTGGATCGGTGAAATTTTTGTAATCGATTTGAGTCCAATATGTCAATAGTTTTGACTTGTGTGCCATTTGAAAATAAATAGTACATGGAAACTCAATTGAGTGACACACCATTGGCATGTGCGTCGTAGACTCAAAATGAGTCAAAACCATATATTGGTTCAAGTGGTTTTGATCGATGTCGAGTTCCGAACTCACGTTGGAAGCTTGGTCTAGAATTACGGTAAATAGTCAAATAGCCTATATTGACCCGAAGTTGTGCGAAGTCAAAAGAATATTGAGGGACAAGTTTGGATGGGATATGATATATCAAATTGAAGGTGGACTGGTCTACTTCAAAACTCATGAATGACGAATCGAAAGATTGACGCTTCTTGTGCTCCAAAAATCGAAGTTACGAAAAAGTGCATCTATAGTCATAATTAAAAATAAAAATATAATTTAATAAATAGAAATCATATAAAATAAATAATAAAATAATTCCCAAAAATCAGGGTCCTTACAATATACCCACCTAAAAGAATTTTATCCTCGAAATTAAAATAAAGCTCACTAACGAAGAACCGCGCTAGCGTAACTATGAATAGTTCAAGAGATACACTTGGTCACTACGGTGTCTCCTAATAACTCAAGTAATAATCAATTCTAAATAATTTGGTTTTGCAATATCTCTATTGTAAAACTATAGATGGTTATCTCTAGTCACTCTTCTTGGTACTGACTGTCTTGCAACGATCATGTTGAAGGCTTGTCCTTCTTGACCTTCAAGCTAAGGACTATATTACTAGTCCCTCAACCACTATATCCTCCTAACCATATTATTGTCATAATTATATAAGTCTCTTTTTACCTGACCAAGCCAATTGATACCTACCATTCTGTCTAATCCTAACTATACAACCTGATAGGGCATAATAGTAAATGGGTTGGGTTAGGCTATGTTTAGGTTCTTCTTGTAGAGGTCAATCTCTACTAAAATTACCACTCTATTCTTGATCAAGTGACTACCATAAGAGTGTAACCTAGTATGATCATATATTTATTTCTATATTGAGGATGTCTACCCACCTTTGGTCACACTATCTCATCAAACACATGCTACCCTAAATTTTTATGACCCTTGCACATTAGTTGTAAAAATTACTACCACTAGATACCTATGGCATATGGCATCTTTAATTCCCTCCTATCGATCAAGCAACCAAAATTCAATAAGGAAACTAACTTACACTATAACTTAAAAATTTCTGATAAGTTCTATAAAGCACGATTATTCGTCACTCTAAAATAGGAAGGGACGAGAAACAGTGATAAGAGAAAGGAAAGGAAGAATAGTCGAAAGCAAATACGAAGTTCAAGGACGGTAGAGAAATTTCTAAAAGAATTTCAAGGCAATTGTGGATTGAGATTCCTAAGAGTTTAATGATATTTGCAGGCCCGCTTGGTACAGTAACATAACCGAAAAGGCTAACTCGACCTGCATGGGCCACCAAAAAAACATATAACGACCCTGTCCCAAAATACGTAGGACTAGGAGATTATATACATACCAGCTACGTATCAAGTGGACTCCAGCCCTACTCGAATACGTATAAGCTGTATTAGTTTCTAAATCAATTTATCAAGTCAACTAATATCTATCTCAATCCACTGAAGATAAAAGTCTTGTACAAACCAAGTGTACTAATGCTGGTCAGACATTAACATACGAGTTCCTACAAGTAACAAGAAAAAACAATATGCAATAAAGTGGACCAGACTCTATAGCAATTTTCTTGAACAAGCTTCTGAAGAAGAATTAGGCTTGCAAAACTAGGCTATACAGCAGCATGATCAAAGTAAAATAAAAAATAAAATTGGACGAATATGAAAAGGTATTAAATAAATATATACCTAAAATCCTGGAGAAGCAATCATCAATCCTCTAATACCTTGATAACTTCGGCTAATACCTGGAGAGATCACCAGGTCCTTAGGGGACTAGCAAGATACATATAAATATGCCAAAATGTAACAATACAACATATGCAGAAAAATAAGAAATAATTAAGAGAAAATTAACTGAAGGACAATGGACTAAGATACCAAGATCTAAGACACAAGGAACCAAAGACACTGGCATGCCATACTAGAAATGTGGTATTAAACGTGACTTCAAGTAAATTGGGGACTCCCTAACCGCATCCCGATGGAAGCTCACAGTCCTATAGTCAGTAGGCCGATGGGGACTCCCTAACTATAGTAAGGCTCATTCGCACTCGATGGGAGCTCACGAACGAGTTGGTCAGGTATAGTCAACATCTAATAACATGTCAGGGTCAAGTCAAGACAAATATATGTAATCAAGTTAAGTCCAAGTGATTAAATCAAGTCAACACACTAGACATGAAGGTCTAAACTAGCATAGTGAAACATGGATCCAGTAAATAATATGAAAATAAAAATATATAGCATATAAGGATACATGTAAAGAGAATGACCATGTACAAGAATCATGTGGTAATACAAGAAACTCATAGACATAAACAATGACTAAAAATAAATTCATGTCTGAAAATAAACATGCATAATACTATACAAGTTGGCAAGGTATACTTGTCTGGTGGTAGCCAAAAATGTCCCGCAAACAACTCGTCAAATCAAAAAGTCACGATACCTGAACTCCCAAAAATGCCATCGGATGCTGAAACAGACATCACCAACATTCTTGTCATAAAAAATGTCTAATTTTGAGTACCCATAAGTCTAGTTCTGGACACAAGGGCAAAATGGCAATTTTGGGTCAAAATATTGTCTACCGTTGGGCCCGTTTTGTACCGAAAAATGTGCCAAAATTTATGGTCTCTAAAATTGACAAATTATATACCTACGAGTCCAGTTTTTTATACGAACTTAACGATATGTCCAGATTTAGATTTCGATGAGCCGTGCACAAAATCGTTCGTTGGGTCAGATCGCAGGCCCACCAAATAGTGTTTCGGTCAACCTTCTCAGAATCAGACCAAACATGGCTTATAGGACCAGAAAAATGATATGAGTCCAGTGACACAAGTACCGTAGCGAGGTGAGGAACGTGCATAAAATAATTGAGGGTTTTGCAAAGAAGTCGATACGATGTACCTTGACCAATATGCCTCGAATTCGTCGCACACATGCAACCAATTTGAGTTCCGTCAAAGCCCACACATCCGCAACATCCGTACGCATCTTTCGATGCTCTCGGGTTGCGACAAAGTCATCCGGTTTGCCAGGACGAACCCCGTATCGGTGTTTTTTGGGTTTTGGAAAACTGTTTTTCGTTGGTTTTTAAACTGATTTTTAACCAAACTTTATTATCAAAATAGTTTATAACTAATACAAAATAATAATTTAATTTCTAGAAAATACTTATAAAAATATTTATATTACTAGTAATATTATTTTAATTGTAGAAACTCAAGCATAATAGTCCCAAGTCAATACTATAATTTTAATATCACAATTGGCCTACTAGTTGAGTCCCGAAACAACAAATAATTAAAAATATTAAATTCTAGAAAAATTATATAAATTAGTTAAAGTAAGGGTTTCAACTTTAAATCTTGTACAACAAATAGTTTAGTAGATTTTTATGAAGTATCGGAAGTTTTGGACACAAAGAACATAGGATTTTTGGAGTTAGGATATTACGGCAAATGTCGGTAATTTTTAAAATAGCAAACGAACTCAAAACCTAATGAATAGATATGCGTTGGAAAAATCTCGATGTCTAGTTTCTGAATAAATGTATTAGAAGGATCAAATCTGACCTTAGGTAGACGAAAAGCTGCTCGTATTAGATCTCATCGGTTCTGGACACCTTGTCGTAGAACCGATGCCATAGACAAACTGCTTGGAGCTGTATGATCCAGCGATAAGAGATTGAAGTAGATAGATAGAGGTAACTTTTAGTTTTTGGTTTGAGGACAATCGAATGAGAAAAAGTAGATAAAACCTAGTCTACAAGTGGACTAACCTGTTTTGTGAATTCAACACAAGTTCGGTCGACTTCGGGTGCCTTCCGTGCCTCGTATCAACCAAATTAGGGGCTGAGGCTCCTCGAAACGGTGTCGGGGTGTTAAGAGAAGGTCTTGGGAAGACGTTTGAGGTGGTATAAGGTTTAGATGTGGTCAGAAAGATGGATTTCTGGTGGTTGGAATAAAAAGTAAGAAAATAGAAAGGAAATAGGATGGATTTTTGGTGGTCGAAAAGATGGATTTCTGGTGGTTGGAATAAAAAGTGCAAAAATAGAAAAGAAATAGGAGGGCACTCGGTTTTCTCTAGTAGTACATAATCAGTACAAAATAAAGGTGAGGGGTTATGGAATTCTTGGGAGAAAATAGTTTGGGATATTTTAGATTTGGTTTGGTGGGATTTGGAGGAGATTTGATGGTTTAAATCAAAGGTGTATCTCAAAGAGATTTGATTGGGTCCAAATTAGAAAAGTGGTTATAGGATTTGATTTAAATTATATTCAATTAATATGGCTGCATATTAATCCACAAAAATTAATCTAAAATAGGTGTAAGAGGTTAGGTCACCCCATATTAGGCTATATAAACCCTACTTGGAATAGTTTTGGGCGGTAAAAATTTTGTGATCGATTTGAGTCCAATATGTCTATAGTTTCGACTTGTGTGCCATTTGAAAATAAATAGCACATGGGAACTTAATTGAGTGGCACATCATTGGCATGTGCGTCGTAGACTCAAAATGGGTCAAAACCATATATTAGTTCAAGTGGTTTTGATCGATGTCGAATTCCGAACTCACGTTGGAAGTTAGGTCTAGAATTATGATAAATAGTCAAATAGCCTAAATTGACCTGAAGTTGTACGAAGTCAAAAGAATATTGGGGGACAAGTTTGGATGGAACATGATATATCAAATTGAAGGTGGACTGGTCTACTTCAAAACTCATGAATGAAGTATTGAAAGATTGGTGCTTCTTGTGCTCCAAAAATCGAAGTTACGAAAAAGTGCATATATAGTCATAATTAAAAATAAAAATCTAATTTAATAAATAGAAATTATATAAAAAAATTAAAAAAAATTCCAAAAATTACGGTCCTTACAGAAAGATGAAAGACATCTATGAAAGCAACAAAGAAAAAATAATTTGCTTCGGATGCAAGAAGTCAGGGCAAATAAAGAAGGACTGTCCACCAACGAAGAAAAATAGTCCATATGACCGATCGAGATAGAGCAGAAAAGCTACAATTGGTTCTAAGTACGCAAATACCAGCATCTGGCACGAAAGTGAGGCCAGTGAGTCAGAGAAGGAGGACAGACCCAGCAGTAGTGCAAATGTCTGTCTAATAGCATACGATAAGGTATCTGAGAACCCTCTATATGATGATTTTACTTTCGATGAATTACAAAATGACTTGAGTGAACTACTTGAATAGAAAAGAAATGCGTTAGACAAGTATAAGCAATCTCGCAAAAAGATTAAGGCATACACAATCAAAGTAGCTAGATTGTCTAATCTTATTAAAGACATTAAAGAGACATCTACTACCGGTAACACCGAAGAGATAACCAAACTTAAATTGGACTATCATAAGGCTATCCTCACCATAGAAATGAAAGAAAGAGACTATATCAAGGTGCAAGAACTTTATGACATAGAGAAGAAGAGACATCTAGTCAGTTAGCAAAGACTCACGGATATGACTGCTAAATTCAAGGAGTCTTGTGCAATCTCTAAGAAGTTAGAGATCAAGTTTGGCAAACAGGTCATCCCTGTTATACGGCCTAAGGTTAGTCCTAATACCAAGCATATACCACAAGGGACTAAACCGAAGAAAGCACATAGATAACACGTTTCTCACAATCATGCTTTCACATACAGGTTTCCAAGAAAGACACACAAGAAATTGGTCAACACATAAACTAATAACACAATTTCAAAAATTGCATGCACATATTATGGTACACACGGGCACATATCACAGTACTGTAGAGCTAGAAAGCTAGTTGACACAAATATACTTGCTTGGACTTCTAAGACTAATAATAATGGACCATTGAAGAAATGGGTACCAAAGGTTACATATACTCCTTTTATAGGTGGACCCTCAACCCTCTCAAGCTAAAAGTAAGTGGATACTCGATAGTGGATGTTCGCGACACATGACAGGTGATGCATCCTTATTCGCTACGCTATCGATGAAGAGAGAAGGATATGTTTCCTTTGGCAATAATCTTTGAGGTAATATTATAGAATATGTACTGTTGGTATGTCTTCCTTTGGCAATAATCTTTAAGAAAAACTAGGCTTTTTGTCTACTTCAAAAATTGTTAGAACATAATGGTCTTTTGATTTATTTATTGATTAATTACGACTTGTAGCTTTTTGTGTTATTTTGAGTTTTAGCTGTGTTGAACCCCATCCCTCACTAGTGTAAAGACCCTAGAAAGTTAGTTAAAGTAGTGTATCACCCTACATTGGTCTCCTACGCCAAAGTCATCATTTTG
The DNA here is from genome assembly GCA_029216955.1 of Iris pallida. NCBI lineage: Eukaryota > Viridiplantae > Streptophyta > Magnoliopsida > Asparagales > Iridaceae > Iris > Iris pallida. Next base: position 114,591 of record JANAVB010008300.1, on the reverse strand, counting down.
GCTAGGTGCCCAGTCACAAGTCGTGTTTCACCAATTAGTGTCCTAGTGTTTTAGCTTAGTGTAAAAACTAAGTTATTGTATTTACTTCTACAGTGACGAGTTACCGGACATCCATAGCACTGTTATCGCAGCTTGTTTCGTTTTGCTTTGCTAGAGGCAAGTACTTTCTACGAACTTTACATACTGCTATAAACCATAAAACTGTGAATCACCAACCATGTTAAATGCTGATCCTTGGGGTAGCAAGTTAGAACTTTACATGTTGTATTACTTTCAGTCTCTACCATGTTTATACCGTATTTCATATCTCTCACATGTTTAAATAACGGGTTAAGGGAAAACTGCTAGTAGTGTACGTGATCATGACCCCCTTCTCCGTATGTATTTACCGAGCACCGTTACATTCTATATGTATCTGTGTCGTATGTCTGGTCCCACGTTTGTGTATGGATATACACCGATGCCGTTATGTGTACGTATGTGCACATCAGAAAATTGATATGTACCGCTGTACATCCTGATTACCTATTGACTGATCACTAACCTACTACAGTTTTAAACTTTAAAATGTATATCTATTGCCATGATAAAATGTACCTAAAAAAACTGAACCAACATGATATGTCATTTCCTTTTCATCACATGATCAGTATTATATGTTTGTTAGATTTAGTACTTGCTCCCGTCCTGACAGGATAACGTTGTAGGTATCCTTACTGAGGAGGAGTTACTCTGCGACACATACTATGGAGATACTGTCGAGGACCCGGCTTTGCTTTACGAGGATGTTCCTGCGGGGAACCTCGTCTAGTTGTCTTTTGCCTTAGACTTTTGAGAGTAGACATGTATTAGACTATATCTTTTTGTAACTGGACATGTATCCAGTTTTACTTTTCAGTTCACTTGTACTTGGACATTTTACTATATACGACGACTTTTGTGTTTGGAGCATTTATGATTCTTCTTCACTTATAGAACTGTTAGCACATTTAGTCTTATCCTGTTGTCTTTAGAACAGCTTACTACATTTTATCTCAACGTAGGCTGGGCATGACTCGGCCTGGCCCAACAATTTGGGTAGCGGGTCGTGACAAGTGTTCCTTCACTCGATCCTCATATTCATAAGATCCTTTATTATCCAATTAAAATTCCAAACTTACTTCTCTGTGAAAGAGCTTATCAAATCTTATTCTCTCTTTAACGTCATCTGATTACTTACGAATTTTTTTATCATTCCATATAATTCCTTTTTCTTACCTTGAATCATAAAACATCATAATCCTTTACAAAATATCACTACTAACGATTCTTCCATCCTCCTCCTGAATAAGCCATAAACTATAAAGTCTCTTAAAATTTATTGCCAAACCTGTTTACCCATAGTCTTATCCTATAACCATTCTACTTTTACCTGTCTAACTATGAGTCCCAAGGATGCCCTTACTAGAAATGAGCTAATATGGTTGATAGGTAACTATATATGCTCTTGTCTATGCTCCCATGTATACATAGCTACTAAAAGATATATTCATAATCATCCACCACATGTACATTTGCTATCTAGTATACATAGCTATTTACAAACTATTTATATATAGCTATCAAAAATAGGTAACAATCAACAACATAGGCAATACATCCGAGTTTGAGCTATGGAGAGATTGGGGCAAATGGTATTTAAAATGGTCTTAATGAACTCTAAAAAAAATCAAGTAAAAATTCTAGAGGAATCCTTATTCCTATTGGCTATGGTATTAGAAGTGACCTCTGAGAGTTGCTTAGGAACACAATCTTCCGGTTAGGACAACATCAAACAGACCAAAGCTAATTATGATATGGTTTCTCAATGGTGATAAGAGACCAAACAATGTAAATTCAGGATATGGATATAGTCTCAATAGTATTTGGAATCCATGCATATCCAAAATCACTTTACTTAGAATTCATGCCCCGCCAGTATACATCTGGCTGCAGTGAACTCTTGGTTCCGTGACTCAAAGAATGATAGGTATCGAATAATCTCTTAACTTTATCCATTCATAAATGATATAGACGAAACAATTTCAAGTGATTAAAACATGATGTATCTAGAACATAGTCTCAATAGTATCCCAAAACCTATACATATCTGAGATCACTTTGACTCAAAGCCCATGCCTCAGCAGTGCGCTGCTGGCTGCAGTGAACTTATGGTTTCCATAATTCGGATAAATGGTTGCAGTATGCGGCTGCCACGCCATAGTAGGTTATCCATGGAATTTCAAAGGTGGAATTCAAATTCAAGCATGTTTCCTATCCACTAAGAAGATTTAATCACAAAGGAAAGGAATCGATGTAATATATGTTCCTGAAAATCAATTAATCCATTATCGATAGGAAGAAAGAATCATAAGGACTGATTCAAGCCAAAAGTAGTATCCATTCTTCAACTGTTCCCCAATACTCAATGATCAAGTTTAGAAGCTTAGAGACACAAAATTGATCAAAATCCGACTATGGCTAATTGAGTCGGAATCAGGGTGAATAGAACCGGTGAATTTTTGAGTGGAAGAACCCAATTGATGGAATTGTTATTGCTTAGGGAAAATTGTCCTATATTGGAATTATTTTGGGAAAATAATTCTTACGACCAATGGAGAGTTTTGGAAAAAGATTGGGTCAAATAGTTAGTATATGAGCTCTGTGGCTCTAAATGAAATACTTGGGCTTTGATTGAAATTGTTAGAGAAATCAAATAGGATTCTTAACCAAAAATCAATGGAGAATTAGCTATTTTAAGAGATTCAATAAACTTGCTAAATGAGGAGTTTAAACTCTAGATAGAGAGAAAATAGAGAAGTTCAAAATAGTTTATTAATAGGTTTGCTTAAAGGACCTTATAGGAGGAGTTTTGAAAGAAGTACTCTTAGTCTCGAAAATAGCATAAATCCTAAAAGATGGAAAAATAAAAATTCTGTGAAAGCCATAGAGCACAACCTTCTACAGAACACTAAAATATAGAATACACAATATACAATTATAAATCGGTCTATACTGTGATGAGTTTCCTATTTCTAGCAGGCCTTTAATAATACCCGAATCCTAAGTACTATTAAGATCAGACCTGCATGGGCCACTACAAAAACATGTCATAACTAGCTCCCGAATAATCGAGTACGAATCGAGTCATGCCCGGCCTATGCTGTCGTTGACAGCAGTAGTCAACCGTCTAGTCTAGTCATCATTAATAATACTGTATACTCATCACAGCATCTATCACGATATAACTACTAATACGACCATCACAGATCACTATGCAGTTATTACAGCCTTATACATGAATATCCGGGTATAATGCCGGTAAAGAATATAAAGACTACCTATACTTGCAACATCCTCATTCTCAAGACATCCAATCAATCCTATACATGAATCTACATTTCAACATCCGGAGTGAGCTCTGCTATTAGGTGTCCCTACTGGCCATAACACTCTAAGGGATCAATCTCACCTGTAATCAACGATCCAGTCAGGAAAGGAACAAAGCATAGTGTAACTTAATAATACATACCAACAGCATATCAAGGAAATAGATAAAGCATAAGCGAATGAAAGACAGGTAAATACGAGATAATCAGAATATGTACTAGCTATGTGAACATATGTAATTGGACATCATCAGCATGTGGGAACTAATATATACCAGGTATATTAAATGAATAATATGCTACTAGTCATGCAAGAATCAGGCATGTCTCATAGTAATGCTACCAGTCACGCAATAATCAGGCATGTCTTATGACAATGCTATCAATCACGCATGTAATGGACATCAGGCATATAATAGTATGCTATCAGGCACGAGAGTTGTCCAATATTAGTCTATCACATGTTTTAAAATGTGGCACGCCCCGATCCCAAATTGTTGGGTCGAATCGGATCATGTCCAGCCTGCACCGTTGTGAGACGGCGGTAGTAAGCTGTTTCTATGTGCAGATAATCTCAACAACATATATACATTTTGTCACAACATTAAATTTACGAACATTAAAAACTTTAATTATTCAACACAGAGAAATACATCTGAAAATAAAAAGTCTGAAATGGAAAGTCTTCATCTCCAAACATAAAGAAACTAGAAATGAAGATAACAAATATCTAGACGACCGGCTCATCGGCCTCAGGATCTGTGTCCTCTAAGTGGGACTCTGGGAGCACCGCAGGATACAACACAGGATCATAATAGCTATTAAATAGCTCGGCATCATCAATGCTACCTAGGGAGGGGGGATCCAATCAGGAAATAAGCAAAGTACGAGTATATCTAACATTTCAAATAATAATGGAAATATGCAATTTTAAACAGTTTGAAATACTTGAATAATATTTTTCGACAATTTTCATTAATTCAATATTTGAAACAATGTGATTTGAATAGGTAACGTATATGACCAGCTTGGGTTGTACAATAGCATCCTAGCGATACGATACGGCTTATCCCCGTGTGTAAGAGGGGTTAGCTCACACAATAATGCAATATGAGGGTATTGGTCATAAACGCTATACTACTCCCCCAATGTCTCCACAATCAATAGTTGAACCCTAGGAGAGAGTTCCGTGTAGCAATGTGGTTTAAGCTTGCAAGATAACAATTACTAATTAAAATGCTAGAAAACATAACCGTACTTGCCTTTGTTTGATTGACTGGATTTGGATGTTGATACCAGGAAGGAGATCAGATATGTCCTCGAAACCATACAGTTTGAGAACTCTGACTTAGAAACATACGGAAGCCATTTCTAGGTGTGCTAGTTACAATCTTTAAAAGCAGGTCCTAGTCAAGTTTTTAAGTTATTAATTATACTACCGGAACCGACTAACGTCGCAAATACATTCGTTGTCAATTAACATAGCAAAACCGATTTACTGATTAATTAGGGAAAATCGTATTTTTCGGTTATTTAGCAAAACTTTGTATTTTTATAATATATATGCAAAAACTAATTTTTTCTTTAAATGAGAAAAACATGAAGTTGTTTATTAGAAATCTTTATTCATTTTATCTTAATGTGAGAAACTCTTATTAATTTTTCCTATATAAAATAATTAATAACAATTTTTAATTACGCGCCTACTACGAAATCAACAATCCCAGAAAAGAAATATAAAATCTATACTACACAAATACATGGCCGCAGAAAATAAAATTAAAAGCTGGGCTTATGCCCTTACAAATTATTACATAAATTAAATAAAAATAGCTGAGGCGAGCTTTGAGTGCCGTGAAACGGTCCAATCAAAAAGGCCGAGACCCTACACCCAAAATACTATAGGCCAGTAACAAGTTCTAAATAATAATTTAATTATAAAAGTATAAAATATGGTAAGTCTCAGACTTGGTCATGCAATCTCACGTTGTGTTTAGCTTATGCCTCAACGTCCAAAAAATGCCAGTTTTGTTTGTATTTCGCTAGGGCCCATAGACTGATACGATCGTCGTCTGAAAGTGGTATCCGAAAGCCAACCAACACAAAAACCGTCAAATTTTAGGAACTGAACTCGAAAAATAAACCAAAAATGTTTTCAAAATATTTTATAAAAATCGGGCAGCATCTCCTTTGTAACTAGGATGATCTAGCCACATTGGCGAGTCCCACACAAAATCCAGTATAACTCCAGCCTTCCAAATTCCATCCACCAAAATACATAACCATTTCCTAATCATTTATATAAGCTAAACCAAAGGAAACACCACAAAAACTCATAAAAATATAGCCACAGGTGTATAAGAAAATATCCACAAAACCCAAACTAGAATTAACTAGGCCACAGAATGATTCCGAAAGGAGTTCGAAAAGTCCGAAACCAAAACTACCACAAATCGAGCCGATTCCTATAGCGATAACGGAGACCGTGTCATCATCGACTCTACGGGAGGGACGAACTACTGTGATTAATCAGAAATTACCCAATATTCGTTGGTCGGAGAGCCGCGGGATAACTCGGGAATACCGAAATAGCGTTCGAACAATGAATCGGTGCTCGAAACAGTAATGGACAGCGGGCAGCGCTGTCACGGGGTCACGGAGCACGGGATCAGGGAGGCGGAGACGGGAGGCGGCCGCGAGGGGGTCGCCGGGCTCAGCGCGCAGGGGGTCGCCTGGCTCGGTGCGTAGGGGGTCGCGGGCGCACAGGGGGGTCGGGCTCGGGTGCTGGCCGGGGTCGCCGGGCTCGGGTGTTGGCCAGGATCGCCGGGAGGGCACGATCGGGGTCGCCGGTGGGCACGGCCGGGGGTGCCGAGAGGGCGGAGCCGGGGGAGCTCGGGTTAGGGCTAGGACTTTTAGAAAATTGGGGAAAGTGAGGATGAGGATGGAGAAGGAGATGGGGGTTTATATAGGTAGTGAAGCTAGGGGTTACGGAAAGAGGAAAAGGTGAGGTCGGCGCTGGTTACGGGAAGGGGAAGGGGGTCATGGCGATTTCGGAAGGGGAATGGAAGGAGTTCGGGTGTGAACAGAAGGAAAGGTTCTGAGAAAGGAAAGGAATTCTTTTATTTCCTTTAAAAAGGAAATATATATATATAAATATACAAAAGGATTAAAAGTTGGTTTAAAAAAAAAATCGAGATTGGGTTCGATTTCGGAAACGAATTCGAGACGGGTTCGGGACGGGTTAAGCCAAATAAAAATTTTATGAATAATTTTTAAAAATATGATTTTCCAAATAATAATAATAATAATAATAATAATAATAATAATAATAAACTGACCGAACTAATTAGCAAACAAAATCCAACAATTAAAAAAATAAATCTGAAATTTCCGGGTTTTACAACCTTCCCTCCTTAGAAAATTTCGTCCTCAAAATTAAAGGCAGGGTAGGAGTTACCTCAACCTTCAAACAGATACGGATACTGCTCCCGCATCTCATCTTCTCGCTTCCAAGTAGACTCGCCTAGGGAGTTGTGCCGCCACGTCACTCTGACTATCGGCATCACCGAATTCCTGGTTCTCTTCTCTCCTCTGTCTAATATTGCCACTGGCTTCTCTAACACTGTGAGGCTGGGTCCAATTTCCAGCTCCGAATGGTCTAAGATGTGGCTCGGATCCGGAATGTAGCGTCTTAGCTGTGAAACTTGGAAGACGTTGTGGACACCTTCAAGACTTGGGGGTAGAGCCACCCGATAAGCTACTTCTCCAATCTTGTTCAGTACCTCAAAAGGACCGATATACCTGGGGCTTAGCTTTCCTGCCCTGCCGAATCGGATGGTTCCTCTGGTAGGTGAGATCTTGACAAAGACACTATCTCCTACTTCAAACTCCAACTGTCGTCGGCTGCTATCGGCCCAATGCTTCTGTCTGTCCTGAGAAATCCTGAGCTTGTCTCTGATCAACTTTACCTTCTCTGCTGCATTGGTCACCATCTCAGGTCCAAGCAATACTCTGTCTCCTATGTCGTCCTAAGCAAGTGGAGTACGACAATGACGTCCATAAAGTGCCTCGAACGGAGTCATACCGATACTAGCTTGGTAGCTGTTGTTGTAAGAGAACTCTACCAAGTGCAAGTGGTCTTCCCAAGACCCTCCAAATTCTAAGACGTAAGATCTCAGCATGTCTTCTAGCGTCTGGATTGTTCTCTCCGATTGTCCGTCAGTCTGGGATGGTAGGCGTTGCTGAACTTCAATTGTGTTCCCAAACTGTCGTACAAGCTCTTCCAGAAGTGAGAGATAAATCTGGTATCACTGTCAGATACGATACCTACCAGAACTCCATGAATCCGGTAGATATGCTGCATGTACAATACCGCCAACTTCTCGGTGGATATACCAACCTTGAAGGGGATAAAGTGAGCTGACTTCGTCAGTCGGTCCATAATAAACCAAAGGGCGTGCTTCCCTTCTTGGGGTCGAGGCAGTCCTGACACAAAGTCCATCGTTATGTATGTTCCCATTTCTACTCCGGGATGTCTAGTGGCTGCAATAGTCCAATGGGTCTCTGTCTGCTAGCTTTCACTTGTTGACAAATTAAGCATCTAGCTACATACCTGGATACGTCCTTCTTCATTCCATTCCACTATACTAAAGTACGCATATCCCGATACATTTTGTTAGCTCCTGGATGTATGGAATACTGCGACTGATGTGCTTCTTGCATCAATTCGTTCCTCAGTTCGTCAGTTGGTACGCAAAGCCTCGTACCATGCCTCAGTGCTCCATCGCTGGCGATTGAGAATCCTTCAAGTGTTCCTGCCAGCACTTGATCTCTGAGTTTGTAAAGTGTCTCGTCTTGGAATTGTGTCTCCTTGACTCTGTCCATCAAACTTGAACGTACTTGCAACTGCATCATTGATGAATCAGCTCCTGGTACAATGGCTTCTCTTCCCAGTTTCTTCATTTTCTCTTCAGGTAGTACAATCTCCAGTCCAAGCTTCTCTATGTCTTCCAGCAAGTGCCATTCTTTAGTAAAAAACATTGCCATAGGGTATCGACTAAGTGCATCTGCAACAACATTAGCCTTACCCGGATGATACTGCAGGTCGATGTCGAAGTCTTTCATCAGTTCCAGCCATCGTCTCTGTCGCATGTTCAGCTCCTTCTGAGTGAAAATATATTTAAGACTTTTGTGATTTGTGAATATTTCCACACTCTCTCCATAGAGGTAGCGCTTCTACAACTTCAAAGCAAATATAACCGCTGTAAGCTCCAAATCATGCGTAGGATAGTTTTTTTCATGAGTCCGTAATTGCCTAGATGCGTAAGCAATTACTTTCCCATTTTGTTGAAGAACACAATCCAATCCTTTACCGGAAGCATCACTGTAAATTGAGAAACCGTCGGTACCTGAGGATAGCGCAAGTATCGGCGCCGTTGTAAGTCTCTTCTTCAGTTCCTCAAATGCTGACTGGCAATCTTCGGACCAAATAAATTCTTCGTTCTTCCTGGTGAGCTTCATCATTGGCTCAGCAATTCTGGCAAAATCCTTTACAAATTTTCGGTAGTAGCCAACTAATCCCAAAAAGCTTCTGATTTCTGCAACTGAGCTTGGTGTAGTCCACGTCTCAATAGCAGCTATCTTCTTTGGGTCTACCGAAATTCCTTCTCCTATGACAACATAGCCTAGAAAATCCACCTTGTCTAAGAAGAATTCGCATTTAGATAGCTTACCATAGAGCTTCTCCTTCCTTAAAATTCCTAGAACTTTCCTCAGGTGCTCTTCATGCTCTTCTTCGGTCTTCGAGTAGATCAGGATATCATCGATGAAGACCACAACAAACTGATCCAGGTATTCATGAAAGACCTTGTTCATGAGATTCATGAATACCGTAGGGGCATTAGTTAATCCAAACGGCATGACCAAAAATTCATATTGTCCATATTTGGTGTTAAACGTCGTCTTTGGAATATCCTCCTTTCTGACCTTGATTTGGTGGTAGCCAGATCGGAGATCTATCTTCGAGAATACCTTTGCTCTACTTAATTGATCAAACAGGTCATCGATCCGGGGTAGAGGGTATTTGTTCTTGATGGTGATGTTGTTCAGTGCCTGGTAGTCGATGCATATCTGCACAGTTCCATCCTTCTTTGGCACGAAAAAAACTGGTGCTCCCCTAGGTGAAGCTCCATATCTGATAAATCCCTGGGCCTTCAGCTCGTTAATCTGGTCCTTCATCTCCTTAGCCTCCTTGGGGTTGACTCTGTAGCATCCTCGAGAAATAGGAAAAGAGCCGGAAACTAGGTCGATGGTGAATTCCACACCTCGATCCGGGGACAATCCCGGAAGACTATCAGGGAAGACGTCCATAAATTCTGCTATGATAGGATGAGGAGGCCCGGGTTCTTCGGTGATAGAGGAGTAGATAACACTCTCCAAGTCTTCCGGAGTTCGAGAGATTTCAAACTCCGGTTCTCCTGGTGGGCTGAAAACTACACATACACTGTGAAAATCTATCAGTGCATGCTGCTTACTTAGCCAGTCCATCCCTAGGACTACATCATAGTTGGGAAAGGGTATCACAAGTAAGGGTGCTAAGAATTTGTGGCCTGAGATAGTTATGGGGCAGTTACAGATCTCGATGATGGGTATGGGTCCACCAACGGTCATAACTCTACATATCATCTTGCTAAATCCCGTAACTAGGTGGTGTACAAAAATGAACTTTGATGATATAAACTGTGTGATGCACCCGAATCAAAATGCTAAAGCAGGATGTGAATGCACATAAATGGAACCTGTGATGACATCAACGATGGGTTCATGCTCTGGCTCTTGCTCGTCTGCTGCTAGGGCAAAAGCTCGTACAGCCCTCTGTTGGTGTTGCCCAAACTGTTGTTGCTGAGTGGGTAGGGGAGCCTTCTGCTGTGTTGTTCTGGTCCGGTTGAATGCCGTGGGGCAGTCTCTCACTTGCTGGGTGGCAGACCCACAAACTAGGCAGTGTCCTAATCTTTTCCTGCAGATGTTCGCCTGATGTCCTGGCCTCTTACAGAAATCACAGACAGGGATCAGCTTCTGAGACGATCTGTCATTGGTCTTTGCCTGATGATGCTGCTAGTGGTGAGGAGGCCTGTTGTGGTTGTTATGGTTGGGCCTCTTCTGGTTACTCTGGAAGTTGCTAGTTCCAGAATACTCCCTTTTTGAACGAGCAAGCTGACTCTTCTCTATATCCTGAGCTCGTATTAGGATCCTCTCGTACATCTTGGCGCCACCTGCGAGCACGGGGGTGCGAATCTCTTCCCTCAATCCAAATCTGAATCTTTCAGCACGATCTGTGGGGTCAGCAACCAAGTTCTTGGCAAAGCGACTAAGTTGACCAAACTCTGTCCGTATTCACCAACCGTCATGTTTCTTTGCTTCAGATCCTGGAACTGTGTTTCCATCTCCCGCAATACTGATATTGGGAAGAACTTCCTGCGGAACAACCTCTTGAAGGTGTTCCAGTCAAGCTGCCTGTCCTGGAGTCGGGGTTCATTCTGATACTAGGTGCTTGCTACATCTAGCAGTTGGAGTACTACAGCTTCAACCTGGAGGTCATCTGGAAGTCGAGCGACGCTGAGGAGACGCTCCATGCTATCTAGCCATTCGTCGGCATAGATGATTTCCTCGGTTCCCTTGAAGGGTCGAGAGCCCAGCTTCTTGAATTTCTTAATATCGCCGACTTTAGCAGGCCTTGGTTCTGATTGGGCTGCTTCTCCTCTCTCGAGGACAGCCATAGCCACATTCTGGGCATTCTCCATGCCTTCTCTCATAATCGTAGTCTGTTCGCGATGAGCTTCAGCTTTGGCTCTCTGGGCCTCAAGTACTCCTCGTAGCAGGCCTACGAGGTCGGTGGGGTCTACGGGTACTGGTGGGACAGCAGGAGCGGGCACTACTGCAGGGGACTGCAGCTCAGTCCGGGAAGATGTAGGATCTGTCACCGGAGTTGTAGGAGTGTAAACTCCACGGGGTGCTGGTACATTATGGGGACGATCGGTAAGCTGCCGAGGTGTAGGATCCGGACTTGCTTGTGGAGGTGGGGTGTGATCGGGTGATGACACCCCATCGCCAGCAGTATTAGTCTTGTCTGTGGCCATACTCTGGAAGGTTTAGGATGCAAAACATAAGCAAGGTAGCCTACCAATCTATAACAAACAAAAATATTTATTTATAATATATTTTGGTCGTATGTTGTGACAAATTAATATTCTAGTGTTCTAATTGTTTCTAAATATGTTTACCTAAGTTGTTGATGAGACCTGCATAGGCCACCACTAAAAATATGTCACGACCCGATCCCAAATTGTTGGGTCGAATTGGATCATGTCCAGCCTGCACCGTTGTGAGACGGCGGCAGTAAGCTGTTTCTATATGCAGGTAATCTCAACAACATATATACATTTTGTCACAACATTAAATTTACGAACATTAAAAACTTTAATTATTCAACACAGAGAAATACATCTGAAAATAAAAAATCTAAAATGGAAAGTCTTCATCTCCAAACATAAAGAAACTAGAAATGAAGATAACAACTATCTAAACGACCGGCTCATCGGCCTCAGGATCTGTGTCCTCTAAGTAGGACTCTGGGAGCACCGCAGGATACATCACAGGATCATAACAGCTATTGAACAATAGCTCAGCATCATCAATGTTACCTGGGGGGATCTAGTCAGGAAAGGAGCAAAGTACGAGTATATATCTAACATTTCAAATAATAACAAAAATATGCAATTTTAAACAGTTTGAAATACTTGAATAATATTTTTCGGTAATTTTCAGCAATTCAATATTTAAAACAATGTGATTTGAATAGGTAACGTATATGACCAGCTTGTGTTGTACAATAGCATCCTAGCGATGTGATACAGCTTATCCCCGTGTGTTAGAGGGGTTAGCTCGCACAATAATGCAATATGAGGGTATTGGTCATAAACGCTACGCTACTCCCCCAATGTCCCCATAATCAATAGTTGAACCCTAGGAGAGAGTTCCGTGTAGCAATGTGGTTTAAGCATGCAAGATAACAATTACTAATTAAAATGCTAGAAAACATAATCGTACTTGCCTTTGTTTGATTGACTGGATTTGGATGTTGATACCGGGATGGAGATCAGATATGTCCTCGAAACCCTACAGTTTGAGAACTCTGACTTAGAAACGTAAGGAAGCCATTTCTAGGTGTGCTAGTTACAATCTTTAAAAGCAGGTCCTAGTCAAGCTTTTAAGTTATTAATTATACTACCGGAACCGTCTAACGTCGCAACTACATTCGTTGTCAATTAACATAGCAAAGCCGATTTACTGATTAATTAGGAAAAATCGTATTTTTCAGTTATTTAGCAAAACTTTGTATTTTTATAATATATATGCAAAAACTAAATTTTTCTTTAAATGAGAAAAATATGAAGTTGTTTATTAGAAATCTTTATTCATTTTATCTTAATGTGAGAAACTCTTATTAATTTTTCCTATATAAAATAATTAATAACAATTTTTAATTACGCACCTACTACGAAATCAACAATCCCAGAAAAGAAATAGAAAATCTACACTACACAAATACATGGCCGCAGAAAATAAAATTAAAAGCTGGGCTTATGCCCTTACAAATTATTACATAAATTAAATAAAAATAGCTGAGGCGAGCTTTGAGTGTCGTGAAACGGTCCAATAAAAAAGGCCGAGATCCTGCACCCAAAATACTATAGGCCAGTAACAAGTTCTAAATAATAATTTAATTATAAAAGTATAAAATAAGGTAAGTCTCAGACTTGGTCATGCAATCTCACGTAGTGTTTAGCTTATGCCTCAACGTCCGGAAAATGTCGGTTTCTTTTGCATTTCGCTAGGGCCCATAGACCGATACGGTCGTCGCCCGAAAGTGGTATCCGGAAGCCAACCAACACAAAAATCGTCAAATTTCAGGAACTGAACTCGAGAAATTAACCAAAAAGGTTTTTAAAATATTTTAGAAAAATCGGGCAGCATCTCCTTTGTAACTAGGATGATTTAGCCACATTGGCGAGTCCCACACAAAATCCAGTATAACTCCAGCCTTCCAAATTCCATCCACCAAAACACATAACCATTTCCTAATCATTTCCATAAGCCAAACCAAAGGAAAAACCACAAAAACTAATGAAAATATAGCCACAGGTGTATAAGAAAATATCCAAAAAAACCCAAACTAGAATTAACTAGGCCACAGAATGATTCCGAAAGGAGTTCGGAAAGTCCGAAACCAAAACTACAACAAATCGAGTCGATTCCCATAGCGGGAACGGAGACCGTGTCATCATCGACTCTACGGGAGGGACGAACTTCTGTGATTAATCAGAAATTACCCAATATTCGTTGGTCGGGGTGCCACGGGATAACTCGGAAATACCGAAACAGCGTTCGGACAATGAATTGGTGCTCGGAACAGCGATGGACAGCGGGCAGCGCTGTCACGGAGTCACGGAGCACGGGATCAGGGAGGCGGAGACGGGAGGGGGTCGCCGGGCTCGGCGCGCAGGGGGTCGCCGGGCCCGACGCATAGGGGGTCGCGGGTGCACAGGGGGGTCGGGCTCGGGTGCTGGCCGGGGTCGTCGGGCTCGGGCGCTGGCCGGGATCGCCGGGAGGGCGCGGTCAGGGTCGCCGGTGGGCGCGGCCGGGGGTGCCGAGTGGGCGGAGCCGGGGGAGCTCGGGTTAGGGCTAGGACTTTTAGAAAATTAGGGAAAGTGAGGATGTGGATGGAGAAGAAGATAGGGGTTTATATAGGTAGTAAAGCTAGGGGTTACGGGAAGAGGAAAAGGTGAGGTCGACGCCGGTTACGGGAAGGAAAAGGGGGTCATGGCGGTTTCGGAAGGGGAAGGAAAGGAGTTCAGGTGTGAACGGAAGAGAAGGTTCTGAGGAAGGAAAGGAATTCTTTTATTTCCTTTAAAAAGGAAATATGTATATATAAATATACAAAAGGATTAAAAGTTGGTTTCAAAAAAAAAACCGAGATTGGGTTCGATTTCGGAAACGAATTCGAGACGGATTAAGCCAAATAAAAATTTAATGAATAATTTTTAAAAATATGATTTTCTAAATTATAATAATAATAATAAACTGACCAAACTAATTAGCAAACAAAATCTAACAATTAAAAAAATTAATCTAAAATTTACGGGTTTTACAACCTTCCCTCCTTAGAAAATTTTGTCCTCAAAATTAAAGACATGGTAGGAGTCACCTCAAGCTTCAAACAGATACGGTCGCCTAGGGAGTTGTGCCGCCACAACACTCTGACTATCGGCATCACCGAATTCCTGGTTCTCCTCTCCCCTGTCTAATATCGCCACTGGCTTCTCTGACACTGTGAGGCTTGGTCCAATTTCCAGCTCCGAATGGTCCAAGATGTGGCTCGGGTCTGGAATGTAGCGTCTCAGCTGTGAAACATGGAAGGCGTTGTGGACGCCTTCGAGACTTGGGGGTAGACCTACCCGATAAGCTACTTCTCCAATCCTGTTCAGTACCTCAAAAGGACCGATATACCTGGGGCTTAGCTTTCCTGCCCTGCCGAATCGGATGGTTCCTCTGGTAGGTGAGATCTTGACAAAGACACTATCTCCTACTTTAAACTCCAACGGTCGTCGGCTGCTATCGGCCCAATGCTTTTGTCTGTCCTGAGAAATCCTGAGCTTGTCTCTGATCAACTTTACCTTCTCTGCTGCATTGGTCACCATCTCAGGTCCAAGCAATACTCTGTCTCCTACGTCGTCCCAAGCAAGTGGAGTGCGGCAACGATGTCCATAAAGTGCCTCAAACGGAGTCATACCGATACTAGCTTGGTAGCTGTTGTTGTAAGAGAACTCTACCAAGTGCAAGTGGTCTTCCTAAGACCCTCCAAATTCCAAGACGCAAGATCTCAGCATGTCTTCTAGCGTCTGGATTGTTCTCTTCGATTGTCCGTCAGTCTGGGATGGTAGGCGGTGCTGAACTTCAATTGTGTTCCCAAACTGTCGTACAGGCTCTTCCAGAAGTGAAAGATGAATCTGGTATCACTGTCAGATACGATACCTACCAGAACTCCATGAATCCGGTAGATATGCTGCATGTACAATACCGCCAACTTCTCGGTGGATATACCAACCTTAAAGGGGATAAAGTGAGCTGACTTCGTCAGTCGGTCCATAATAAACCAAAGGGCGTGCTTCCCTTCTTGGGGTCGAGGCAGTCCTGACACAAAGTCCATCGTTATGTATGTTCCCATTTCTACTCCGGGATGTCTAGTGGCTGCAATAGTCCAATGGGTCTCTGTCTGCTAGCTTTCACTTGTTGACAAATTAAGCATCTAGCTACATACCTGGATACGTCCTTCTTTATTCCATTCCACTATACTAAAGTACGCATATCCCGATACATTTTGTTAGCTCCTGGATGTATGGAATACTGCGACTGATGTGCTTCTTGCATCAATTCGTTCCTCAGTTCGCCAGTTGGTACACAAAGCCTCGTACCATGCCTCAGTGCTCCATCGCTGGCGATTGAGAATCCTTCAAGTGTTCCTGCCAGCACTTGATCTCTGAGTTTGTAAAGTGTCTCATATTGGAATTGTGTCTCCTTGACTCTGTCCATCAAACTTGAACGCACTTGCAACTGCATCATTGATGAATCAGCTCCTGGTACAATGGCTTCTCTTCCCAGTTTCTTCATTTTCTCTTCAGGTAGTACAATTTCTAGTCCAAGCTTCTCTATGTCTTCCAGCAAGTGCCGCTCTTTGGTTAAAAACATTGCCATCGGGTATCGACTAAGTGCATCTGCAACAACATTAGCCTTACCCGGATGATACTGCAGGTCGATGTCGAAGTCTTTCATCAGTTCCAGCCATCGTCTCTGTCGCATGTTCAGCTCCTTCTAAGTGAAAATATATTTAAGACTTTTATGATTTGTGAATATTTCTACACTCTCTCCATAGAGGTAGCGCTTCCACAACTTCAAAGCAAATATAACCGCTGTAAGCTCCAAATCATGCGTGGGATAGTTTTTTTCATGAGTCCATAATTGCCTAAATACGTAAGCAATTACTTTCCCATTTTGTTGAAGAACACAACCCAATCCTTTACCGGAAGCATCACTATAAATTGAGAAACTGTCGGTACCTGAGGGTAGCGCAAGTATCGGCACCGTTGTAAGTCTCTTCTTCAGTTCCTCAAATGCTGACTGGCAATCTTCGGACCAAATAAATTCTTTGTTCTTTCTGGTGAGCTTCGTCATTGGCTCAGCAATTCTGGCAAAATCCTTTGCCAGCTAAGCCCAAAAAGCTTCTGATTTCTGCAACTGAGCTTGGTGTAGTCCACGTCTCAATAGCAGCTATCTTCTTTGGGTCCACCAAAATTCCTTCTCCTATGACAATATGGCCCAGAAAATCCACCTTGTCTAAGAAGAATTCACATTTAGATAGCTTACCATAGAGCTTCTCCTTCCTTAAAATTCCTAGAACTTTTCTCAGGTGCTCTTCATGCTCTTCTTCGGTCTTCGAGTAGATCAGGATGTCATCGATGAAGACCACAACAAACTGATCCAGGTATTCATGAAAGACCTTGTTCATGAGATTCATGAATACTGCAGGGGCATTAGTCAATCCAAACGGCATGACCAAAAATTTATATTGTCCATATTTGGTGTTAAACGTCGTCTTTGGAATATCCTCCTTCCTGACCTTGATTTGGTGGTAGCCAGATCGGAGATCTATCTTCGAGAATACCTTAGCTATACTTAATTGATCAAACAGGTCATCGATCCGGGACAGAGGGTACTTGGTCTTAATGGTGATGTTGTTCAGTGCCCGGTAGTCGATGCACATCCGCACAGTTCCATCCTTCTTGGGCACGAATAAAACTGGTGCTCCTCAGGGTGAAGCTCCATCTCTGATAAATCCTTGGGCCTTCAGCTCGTTAATCTGGTCCTTCATCTCCTTAGCCTCATTGGGGTTGACTCTGTAGCATCCTCGAAAAATAGGAGAAGAGCCGCGAACTAGGTCGATGGTGAATTCCATACCTCGATCCGGGGATAATCCCGAAAGACTATCACGGAAGATGTCCATAAATTCTGCTATGATAGGATGAGGAGGCCCGGGTTCTTCGGTGATAGAGGAGTAGATAACACTCTCCATGTCTTCCGGAGTTCGAGAGATTTCAAACTTCGGTTCTCCTGGTGGGCTGAAAACTACACATCCACTGTGAAAATCTATCAGTGCATGCTGCTTACTTAGCCAGTCCATCCCTAGGACTACATCATAGTTGGACAAGGGTATCACAAGTAAGGGTGCTAAGAATTTGTGGCCTGAGATAGTTATGGGGCAGTTACAGATCTCGGTGATGGGTATGGGTCCACCACCGGTCATAACTCTACATATCATCTTGCTAAACCCCGTAACTAGGTGGTGTGCAAAAATGAACTTTGATGATATAAACTGTATGATGCACCCGAATCAAATAATGCTAAAGCAGGATATGAATGCACATAAATGGAACCTGTGATGACATCAACGGTGGGTTCATGCTCTGGCTCTTGTTCGTCTGCTGCTAGGGCAAAAGCTCGTACAGCCCTCTGTTGGTGTTGCCCAAACTATTATTGCTGAGTGGGTAGGGGAGCCTTCTGCTGTGTTGTTCTGGTCCGGTTGAATGCTGTGGGGCGGTCTCTCCCTTGGTGGGTGGCAGACCCACAAACTAGGCAGTGTCCTAGTCTTTTTCTGCAGATGATCGCCTGATGTCCTGGTCTCTTGCAGAAATCACAGACAGAGATCAGCTTCTGAGGCGATCTGTCATTGGTCTTTGCCCGATGATGCAGGTGGTGGTGGTGAGGAGGCCTGTTGTGGTTGTTGTGGTTGGGCCCCTTCTGGTTACTCTGGAAGTTGCTAGTTCAGAATACTCCCTTTTTGAACGAGCAGGCTGACTCTTCTCTATATCCTGAGCTCGTATTAGGATCCTCTCGTACGTCTTGGCGCCACCTACGAGCACGGGGGTACGAATCTCTTCTCTCAATCCAAATCTGAATCTTTCAGCACGATCTGCAGGGTCAGCAACCAAGTTCTTGGCAAAGCGACTAAGTTGACCAAACTCTGCCGCGTATTCACCAACCGTCATGTTCCTTTGCTTTAGATCCTGGAACTGTGTTTCCATCTCCCGTAATGCTGATATTGGAAAGAACTTCCTGCGGAACAACCTCTTGAAGGTGTTCCAGTCAAGCTGCCTGTCCTGGAGTCGGAGTTCATTCTGATACCAGGTGCTTGCTACATCTAGCAGTTGGAGTACTACAGCTTCAACCTGGAGGTCATCTAGAAGTCGAGCGACGCTGAGGAGACGCTCCATGCTGTCTAGCCATTCGTCGGCATAGATGATTCCCTCGGTTCCCTTGAAGGGTCGAGGGCCCAGCTTCTTGAATTTCTTAATATCGCTGACTTTAGCAGGCCTTGGTTCTGATTGGGCTGCTTCTCCTCTCTCGAGGACAGCTATAGCCACATTTTGGGCATTCTCTATGCCTTCTCTCATAATCATAGTCTGTTCGCGATGAGCTTCAGCTTGGGCTCCCTGGCCTCAAGCACTCCTCGTAGCAGGCCTACGAGGTCAGTAGGGAGCGGGCACTACTGTAGGGGACTGCAGCTCAGTCCAGGAAGATGTAGGATCTGTCACCGGAGTTGTAGGAGTGTAAACTCTACGGGGTGCTGGTGCATTATGGGGACGATCGGTTAGCTGCCGAGGTGTAGAATTCGGACTTGCTTGGAGAGGTGGGGTGTGATCGGGTGATGACACCCCATCGCCAGCAGTATTGGTCTTGTCTGTGGCCATACTCTGGAAGGTTTAGGATGCAAAACATAAGCAAGGTAGCCTACCAGTCTATAAAAAACAAAAATATTTATTTATAATATATTTTGGTCATATGTTGTGACAAATTAATATTCTAGTGTTCTAATTATGTCTAAATATGTTTACCTAAGTTGTTGATGAGACCTGCATGGGCCACCACTAAAAACATGTCATTCCCAGCCTGCACCGTTGTGAGACGGTGGCAGTAAGCTGTTTCTATATGCAGGTAATCTCAACAACATATATACATTTTGTCACAACATTAAATTTACGAACATTAAAAACTTTAATTATTCAACACAGAGAAATACATCTGAAAATAAAAAGTCTAAAATGGAAAGTCTTCATCTCCAAAGATAAAGAAACTAGAAATGAATATAACAACTATCTAGACGACCGGCTCATCGGCCTCAGGATCTGTGTCCTCTAAGTAGGACTCTGGGAGCACCGCAGGATACAGCACAGGATCATAATAGCTATTGAACAATAGCTCAGCATCATCAATGACCTGGGGGATCCAGTCAGGAAAGGAGCAAAGTACGAGTATATATCTTATATTTCAAATAATAACGAAAATATGCAATTTTAAACAGTTTGAAATACTTGAATAATATTTTTCAGCAATTTTCAGTAATTCAATATTTAAAACAATGTGATTTGAATATGTAACGTATATAACCAGCTTGGGTTGTACAATAGCATCCTAGCGATGCGATACAGCTTATCCCCGTGTGTAAGAGGGGTTAGCTCGCACGATAATGCAATATGAGGGTATTGGTCATAAACGCTATGCTACTCCCCCAATGTCCCCGTAATCAATAGTTGAATCCTAGGAGAGAGTTCCGTGTAACAATATGGTTTAAGCATGCAAGATAACAATTACTAATTAAAATGCTAGAAAACATAACCGTACTTGCCTTTGTTTGATTGACTGGATTTGGATGTTGATACCGGGATGGAGATCAGATATGTCCTCGAAACCCTACAGTTTGAGAACTCCGACTTAGAAACATAAGGAAGCCATTTCTAGGTGTGCTAGTTACAATCTTTAAAAACAGGTCCTAGTCAAGTTTTTAAGTTATTAATTATATTACCGGAACCTTCTAACGTCGCAACTACATTCGTTGTCAATTAACATAGCAAAACCGATTTACTGATTAATTAGGAAAAATTGTATTTTTCAGTTATTTTGCAAAACTTTGTATTTTTATAATATATATATATGCAAAAACTAATTTTTTCTTCAAATGAGAAAAATATGAAGTTGTTTATTAGAAATCTTTATTCATTTTATCTTAATGTGAGAAACTCTTATTAATTTTTCCTATATAAAATAATTAATAACAATTTTTAATTACGCGCCTACTACGAAATCAACAATCCCAGGAAAGAAATAGAAAATCTACACTACACAAATACATGGCCGCAGAAAATAAAATTAAAAGCTGGGCATATGCCCTTACAAATTATTACATAAATTAAATGAAAATAGCTGAGGCGAGCTTTGAGTGCCGTGAAACGGTCCAATCAAAAAGGCCGAGACCCTGCACCCAAAATACTATAGGCCAGTAACAAGTTCTAAATAATAATTTAATTATAAAAGTATAAAATAAGGTAAGTCTCAGACTTGGTCATGCAATCTCACGTAGTGTTTAGCTTATGTCTAAACGTCCAGAAAATGCCGGTTTCGTTTGCATTTCGCTAGGGCCCATAGACCGATACGGTCGTCGCCCGAAAGTGGTATCCGAAAGCCAACCAACACAAAAACCGTCAAATTTCAGGAACTGAACTCGAGAAATAAACCAAAAAGGTTTTCAAACTATTTTAGAAAAATCGGGCAGCATCTCTTTTGTAACTAGGATGATCTAGACACATTGGCGAGTCCCACACAAAATCCAGTATAACTCCAGCCTTCCAAATTCCATCCACCAAAACACATAACCATTTCCCAATCATTTCCATAAGCCAAACCAAAGGAAAAACCACAAAAACTCATGAAAATATAGCCACAGGTGTATAAGAAAATATCCAAAAAAACCTAAACTAGAATTAACTAGGCCACAGAATGATTCCGAAAGGAGTTCGGAAAGTCCGAAACCAAAACTACAACAAATCGAGCCGATTCCCATAGCGGGAATGGAGACCGTGTCATCATCGACTCTACGGGAGGGACGAACTACTGTGATTAATCAGAAATTACCCAATATCCGTTGGTCGGGGAGCTACGGGATAACTCGGGAATACCGAAACAGCGTTCGGACAACGGATCGGTGCTCGGAACAGCGATGGACAGCGGGCAGCGCTGTCATGGGGTCACGGAGCACAGGATTAGGGAGGTGGAGACGAGAGGCGGCCGCGAGGGGGTCGCCGGGCTCGGCGCGCAGGGGGTCGTCGGGCTCGGCACGCGGGGAGTCGCGGGCGCACATGGGGGTCGGGCTCGGGTGCTGGCCGGGGTCGCCGGGAGGGGCGCGGTCGTGGTCACCGGGGGGCGCGGCCGGGGGTACCGAGAGGGCAGAGCCGGGGGAGCTCAGGTTAGGGCTAGGACTTTTAGAAAATTAGGGAAAGTGAGGATGAGGATGGAGAAGGAGACGGAGGTTTATATAGGGAGTGAAGCTAGGGGTTACGGGAAGAGGAAAATGTGAGGTCGACGGCGGTTACGGGAAGGGGAAGGGGGTCATGGCGGTTTCGAAAGGGGAAGGGAAGGAGTTCGGGTGTGAACGAAAGGGAAGGTTCTGAGAAAGAAAAGAAATTCTTTTATTTCCTTTAAAAAGGAAATATGTATATATAAATATACAACAGGATTAAAAGTTGGTTTAAAAAAAATCGAGATTGGGTTCGGTTTCGGAAACGAATTCGAGACGGGTTCGGGACGGGTCAAGCCAAATAAAAATTCAATGAAAAATTTAAAAAAAATATGATTTTCCAAATAATAATAATAATAATAATAATAAACTGACCAAACTAATTAGCAAACAAAATCCAACAATTAAAAAAATAAATCTGAAATTTACGGGTTTTACAGAATGTCCCCCACCCGACACGAGAAACATGCAAGCAAGCAATTAAATGAAACATGTATCATGACAACAAGAGTGTGTACATGCACACAATATGGCAGTAAAATCAAGATACATTTACTTGCCTCTTTCTGGATTTGACAATGCCTTCTAAACACCTAGAATAGGGAAAATAGAGTTTTAGAAACATTCTAAATACTTTTAACCTAATTTATAAATTTTCCTAGCTTGACTGCCACTTAATTACTACCCACTAGAGAATTAGTAAGGTTACAAATAATATCAAAATTACCAATCCAGGTACTCATCCTTAACTAACTTCTAATTACATACTGACCATCCAGCCTACTACATTGGCTCAGTATTCAATCATGCTCCACATGGTCGTGGTGCCAACTAATGTTATAAGTCCAACATACCCCTAACCAAATTGGCCCAAGCTCACTGCAATCACTCTGAGCAAAAACTAAGAGTTCAAACCCAATGTTTCACCAACCAATCCTAATTACATCTAACAACTATATAACAGTAAACATTCAAATTTTTAAAAGGGATGTAAAGCTTAACTCTCTCTGCATCCTGCTTTAGATACTGATCAAGTACCCAGCCGCTCATTAACACTAGCCTAATAACCAGTCCAACAATCAAGTCCACAACAACTTTTATCCCAAAACCAACGGTCACCTAACAATGATCACTCCTTCAAATTCACATAACCGTTGCAACAACAAGGAAGATAGCAGTCCATCCTAGACTCTGCTTCATAAACCCAAACTCAGAACCGATAGCAGAAATGAAAAATATACTTGTGTCCAAGAATGTATCCGACCGTGTCTTTGAAATCAATACCACAGTCTTCTTGTCCGGGATTGAAAAGAATACTGGTTATGACATTCCATCGAACACCTCATAGGCAAAATTTAGAAATGAAAATTGGTATAAATTTGTGATCATTGGATCAGAAATTTCAAAGATAGAGAATTTAGAGCGACAAGTACGATCAAGGAACTTACCGATAAGACTCATACTCCTACTTCTGCGATCGATCAACTGCAACCCCAAGGATTTGATTTGCCATAGATTGAAGAGACAAAGTCGATGAAGGCCGATCAAGTTTACCGTGCTATGGTGCAGCACCTCTTATGATCATTAGAACCTCACTCCAGTACGCCGATCGCTACCAACATTCGTCGCTGGAGCGATGGACATTGCCATTTGATCGGAGCTCTTTACCTTGGAAAGGGAAAAAGGAGGAATGAATGGAATGAAAGAACAATTGGGCAGGTGTCACTCATGTTTCCCGTTATATGTGTTTTCAGTATACGTGTACGGATTTCTGACGTTTGTCAGGTGACCCATGTTTTGACTTATCCTGTTTAGCCTAACCCTGGTTTAGTCTTAGCTTGACTTGGTTTATTTTGGATTGGTTCATCATGGTACTCTTGGCTTGGCTTGGTTTATTATGGTTTGAGAAGAGAAGGGTTGCTATATAAGTCAACCCATTTCTCTTTCTTTATAACTCTTCTCATTATTATTTTTTTCTTCTTCTTCCGCATAACTCCTCCCACCCATCAAGAACCCTTAGGCAAGTACAATCTTGCTTCATGAAGGATTTCTCTTTTTATTGTTCCATTCTCTTCTCTACTAGATTCTAAGCCTCTTTAGAGCTTAGCATTTTTTATTTTGGTGAATGAATTTGTGTAGATCTAAGTTATGAGTTTTCTTGTTTTTCTTGGTTTTGATCTAGTAAAGCTTGGTATTTCCTAAAAACAGTCATCCTAGGCTGTAGGAAATCATGTTCTGTATAGTTTAGACCCTTGGAAGTCCCGTTCGGACTTGTTTTGAGCAAGTTATGCTCTTTTGAAGTTTCGGATTCCAATAAACCATTCTTGCTGTTTGGAGAAGAAGCACAGTGTCCGGTGCCATGTTGGTCCAGGCGCCCAAGTTTAACCTTGGTGCCTCCTCTGGTCTAGGTGCCCCGACATGATCAGGCGCCCCTTTGACCCTTGCGCTAACGGTGCTTAGGCACCAATATGATGTGCCTACTTGGCCCAGGCGCCTTGCGCGTCCTGGCACCCCCAGCCCCTTGCGCTCATGGTGCTTAGGCACCATTGTGATGCACCTTAACCCTCGTGCTCATTGGTGCTTAGGCGCCCATGACAATCCAGCGCCCAATCTGGCCGTGTTCCTACTTCGACCCTGGCGCCATCTTGGCCCTGGCGCCCATTGCTGCCTAGGCACCACTAGGGCCCAGGTGCCCATGCTTGCTTAGGCACCCATGCTTGCTTAGGCACCCATGCTTGCCTAGGCGCCCATCCATGTTTAGGCACACCTTGTGATGCGCCTGCCTCCATGCATCTTTTTTGTTCTTGTAGTTGTTTATATGTTTTGTTATATACATGTACCCTGAGCTTTGACCAGACCTGAGCATGACCTGACTTGGCTGTAATACGAACTTGACTTGCACATGAGCCCTTCTTGATAATCTTGATAGTGGCCCGCTGAGGTGCACTCTTAACAATTAACAAGTAAACTTGATATGACATGTATAAGCTTGATAGTGGCCCGTCGAGGTGCACTCCTGACAAGTAATCTTGATAAGTAACAAGTAACCTGACATAACATGTAAATTCTTGAAAGCGCTGTTACGACAGCTACTCTGACTTGTTAAGTAACTCTTGTCTTGACACCGTGGTTGATTCTCTTGATTATGCCTGTACAAACTACCTGTCTCGTCTTGCATCATGTCTAGGATATGGATTCCTGGTTACTACGGTCAGGAATTTATAATGAATCTGACTAGGTTAATGACTAGATTTATCAAGTAGTCCATGTAGAGAGATTTTTCTAGTTACAGGCGATCCCGTTATCCCGGCCACACCTGAGGGACTTGTAGTCTACCGACGAGTAGGGCACATTTCCAGCCCACTGTCATGTGGGGCACTTCTTAAAAACATGAGTACTAAAAGTACACCAGTAAACTTGATAACTCTTGTAACTCTTGTAAATTATCTCGCATAGATAACTTGGATAGCTGCAGGGCTTGTGACTGCGGGAACATCTCAACTGCATCTTGCTAGTAACTAGGCATGCGATAAACCTAGTTAGTTAATGATAGCAAGCCGTAGGACTTGATTGGCCGTGCATGAATGCTTGTCTCGTGGTTAGCATGGGAATTATATTCCGCCTCTTATTTTTCTAATGCAAGCTATCATTTTATTCTAATCCTATCTTCATGTTACTTAATCATGTTCATTTATGTATTCTTCTATTTAATTATCTGCTGGTTTTACTTCCTTAATGAAGCCTCCTTTGTGGCACTTACTCTTCTGGGTTCTGACCCAACTGGTTTTATATGGCCAGATTTCGGAGTAGCACCCGAGGATCTACCTGTCTCCCAGCCAGATGGTGAACACCAGACGTAATCCTGGCAACGAGTGGGTTTCTTATTTTGCTCTCCCACTCTATTGTAAAGTATTCTTTTGAGGCATTTAGCCATCGAGCAAGTGTTAGCTCGCGTTGAAACTTATTTCTGCCTGCCTAAGGGCTGTAACATGATTGAAAAATCCTAGGATTGATCATATATGACTTAAATTCTTGCTAATCTTCATATTTTGTATGAATAGCTTCATGCTCATCAGAATATGTAATGTTTGGGATGCCTTACTTTGTATGTCTGATGATCTGACATCTTGTACAATTTTTTGTTTGCTTGAGATTGAGACACTAGGCTTGTTCTTGACCATAAGAGACTGTTGGCTTGTAGATAAACCCTCATGCATCTAGACAGCCGTGACCATATTGCGAGGTGGGCTGCACTTCAATATAGGTAGCTGGCTGTGTCTGTCTGCCGCTCTCCAGTATTCTGGTTCTGGGGCACGACAGCAGGGCTTTACCGTCGGTGGAAGGAGTGAATAATTTAGGGGTCGGTGGCTCTATTTATAGGCTCGGTGATAGGAGTCAATGGTTATCGCCGGATGGTGGAGATTGACTTGACGATGTCAGTAGCAAATAAACAGAGGAGATGAGCTTGGGTATGTCGATAGAGAAGGCTGTTCTAGAACCCTCTAGAGTCGTCAAGGGCGATCGCCGGCAAAAGGCATGTAGACGTGAGCCGCGCTCGTTGGCCAATCGTTCGAAACAGAACAAAGAAGAATGATAAAGATCAAAGGGTCGGTTGACCTAAGTAACAATTTGTCTTAACGAGTTTGGATAAGACTTAACGGGTTTGGGGAAGAGGACTAACGGGTTTGAGTCCTTACTTGGTTATGGGCTCTAAATCAATAGGCTGAGTTCCTAAGTATGGGTTTGTAGGCTTGGCTTGGTTAATTTCAGATGGCTGGCTAAATGAGTTAGCTAATTGGGCTAGCTAGTAAGCCATTTAACATAGGAGAGGAACTAAAGCCCAGTTTGTTGATACCAACTCAAGCTTAAGTCCAACTGATGGCTAATCTAAGGTTAATCAATTATGGGATTTAGAAATAGGTTTTGATATTAAACGTGGCTGGCTAAACAATAATGGACAGGCCTCAATGGTTTGGAAGAATGGTTTGGCCCAATTGGGCTATGGGTCAAGTAGTGGCCTGTTAACAGATGAGATGGCTGATTAACAGGAAAGATTTATTTGAAAGAATAATATTAAAATGCCATAGATGAATAAAATTATAATAGTTAACCATAAATGGCTCAATATAAATAATCATAATATTCCTAATAGATAAATATAGAAAAGTAAATAGATAACTATAATACAAATATATGATAGACCAATATGAGAAATGACCAAAACTTTGATTTAAGAAAGGTGGAGTTACAAGACACCGTCTCATCTTCCACATCAAAATATGAATCGGTCATTATGTTCAGTCCCTCTCGTCCCGATGATGGTGAGGACTATGACTCGTCCCCTTTTGTCTCTTTCGAGAGATAAACCCTTTGGTTTGATCATTTTCGGTATCAAGAAATTTGCACGAAAAAAAATGATCAACTTTACCGTTTTCTCGGAATAGGCTTTTACTTTTGAAAACCTAGGACTTCGAGAATTTCTAGAGACTTCTCATTCAATCTATGACAATGTTGTATGCATGTTTTATTGCAACATGCAAGAAGCAGACGACAGTATTCATTCATGTGTCAGCGACAAGGAATTTAAATTTAGTTCTGAAGACTTGAGTGAATATTTCCTAATGCCAGACATTGGTGACCGTCTCGTTGATATTACGAAAGTTCTATTTCTTGAAGGCATGATACTTGAGTCTTTCAAGGTCGCATTATGTCATCCGAGTCCGATTCCTCGGTCATGGTTGTACGTACGTCACCTCAACCAATAATTTTATGAACTTCATCGTATTATCTATTCAACTCTGCTACCTAAGACGGGATCTACTGATGAGATCATGTTCTTAGAGTTATCTTCTATGTATCATATCCACTTCGGGATTATATTTTTCTTTCCTAAGACTATGATTCATTCATGAACAGCTGCCGAAGGGCAGGCCGCAACCTCCTATAACCTATGCATCTAGCTATCATCTTCTAAAAATTTGACATCGATTTAGAGCTTTGTGTAGAAGCTAAAAAATATTAAGACACTACAGTGGGTTATTCACATATAGCACCAGGACTTATCTATCAAATGGCGCCCAGTATCTAATCGTGCCCAAACTGAAATAGCGTCACCTTCAAATAGCGTGAGCTGCCACATGGCAATCTTCCTTAAAAAGTTAAGTTGTCAGTCATGATAACTGACAACACGACAGTCGATAAAAATCTCTTAGAATCCTGAGTGCACGACGCTCGAGAAGATCTTGTCAAATTTGCCATAATGACGGTCGTTTGTTTCTTAGCGCCATTCATCGATGGCACAAAGTGATTAAAAATTTTCACAGAAATGATGCTTTCCATAGTTGGTGCCAATCAACAGATCATGCCATTTATGTACTGGTGCCAACAATTAATTTTAATCCAGAAGCATTTAGTTGACGTGGTGCACATGCCACTAATCTCGAAGAACGTACACGCAATACTGTCCACGACCAAAGGCACTTATCTTACAGAATGCCACGTGTCCTATGTAGTTAAGCTAACTGTTCACACGACTGGGTGATAGCATGCTAAACAGTACATAATCAGCCCTGTTTTATACGACACGCCAATCATTGCAACTACTTGACACTTATTCCAAAACTCTATAAATAGAGTTCAAAATCACCTTTCAAAGCATCATTAATGATCATAATCCCCTGACCAAGCCTCAACAACACGCTCAAGAGCTTTTCTTCTCCGATTTTGTATAGTCTAAGGGATAAAATGATCGTCTTCTGATCAAATTAATATAGTTGTACTTCTCCAGAGTTCAATTGTACTCTTATACTTTTTATTTTTTCTTAGTTTGTAGTTAAACTTTTGTTTTTACAAACAAAATGACGACTCTGTTGGAGACGACTTTCTCCTCCGACGAGAAGGTGACAACTCAATGCGATGTTGCATCGGTCGGCACGACGCAGGAGACCTTGGTCATCAAGTTCGACCAAGTTGTTTATAAGGAACTAATTGGCGCCAGAGGTGCCAAGCGCGCTTCTGCCAAGCGTGCCACCACTAACATTGTTGCTCCAAAAAAGGCATACACAATCTGGAGTCTGAAGTCCACTGCTGCGCCAATTGTTGTTGTTGCTACCCAAGACAAGGAAAAGAGCCCTATGGCTATTGTCACCTCCGTTTTTCGTATACGTATTCTAAGTATATGTGTACGGGATCCTGTCCAGTATTTTTACTTATCTTGTCTTGCTAGTTAATTCTTGGTTTTATCGTGTTTAGATTCATCATGGCATGTCATGGTTTAACTTGGTTTATTTTGGGTTGGCTTGGTTTATTCTATGGTTCAACATGTTAACCCCCCTATCTACCACTATCCCCATTTATAAACCCCTCTCTCTCTCCTCATTTACTTCTCCTTCTTCATTTATTTCTTCATCTTCTTCCTCTTAACTTCTCCACCTACCAAGAGAGCTTATGCAAGGGCAACTTGCTTCATGGAGGAACTCAATTTTTGTTGTTCCATTGTCTTCCTCACGAGATTCTAAGACACTTTAGTACTTAGCATTTTTAATTTCTATGGTTCATTTCATGTAGATCTAAGCTTATTGTATTTTCGGATTTCTTGGGTTTTGATCTATCAAACTTCATTATTTTTAAGTTTTGATGGTTCCATGTTGTAGAGAAATTTTATTCTACCCTATTTTGACCTATGGAAGTCCAGATTTGGACTTGGATTGAAGGTTGGGAAGTCTGGGAACCCCCAACTTCCCAGGTCCTTCTTTTCGGATAAGTTGGAGAAGAAGAACAGTGCTTGTCGCATGGCCTTTTCATGCGGCAAGGTCCCCTGCGGCTCCTCTTTGGCCGTATAGGCACTCCAGTCTGCATGGCTACCTTTAGCCCTGCCGCATAATCCTCTTCCCTTCTGGCCGCATGGCTACCTTTAGCCCTGCCGTATAAGCCTGTTCCCTCCTGGCCGCATGGCTACCTTTAGCCCTGCCGCATAAGCCTGTTCCCTCCTGGCCGCATGGCTACTTTAGCCCTGCCGCATAAGCCCGTTTTCTCCTGGCCGCATGGCTACCTTTAGCCCTGCCGCATAAGCCTGTTCCCTCCTGGCCACATGGCTACCTTTATCCTTGCCGCATAAGCCTGTTTTCCCTTTGCCGTATGGCTATCTTTAGCCTTGCCGCATAAGCCTGTTCCCCTTGCCGCATGGCTATCTTTAGCCTTGCCGCATATGCCTGTTCTCCCTTGCCGTATGGCTATCTCTAGCCTTGCGCATAACCCTGTTTCCCGGGCCGTATGGCTCTTGGCAGCCTTGCCGCATGGCCCCTGTTTCCCCTTGCCGCATGGCCCCTGTCCCTGTTAGCCGCATGCTGCATGGCCGTTCGGCCCTTGCCGTATGGCGATCCTTGGACGCATAGGCCATGGCCTTTGGCTCCCGGGCCGCATGGCTCTTCCCACAGCCTTTGCACCTTTTTTTCTATTTGGTTGTTACATTTATGCTTATGTCTCATGACCCTCTGTGTAACTTGGGTCCTTGATGGAAATGCTTATACCATGTAATTCTGAACATGTTCCATGAAAACGATAGTGACCCATCGTGGTGCACTCTTGACAAGTGACATGACATGATAGTGGCCTATCGTGGCGTACTCTTGATAAGTAAATCTAACATGATATACCTCGATATACTGTTGCGACGGCTATCTCGACTTGCTAGTAAATTCTCATCATGACACCGTGGGTGATTGTATTGATTATGCTTGTATAAGCTACCAGTCTTGTCTCACATCATGTCAAGGACTTGTATCCTTGGTTACCACGGTTAGGGATTCAGACTGAATTGGACTAGGTTAATGACTAGATTGATCAAGTAGTTCATATAGATAGAGATATTTCGGCTACAAGCAATTCCGTTATCTGGACGCCTTCTCTAATGGACTTGTAGCCTGCCGTCGAGTAGGGCACATTTCCAGCCCACTATTATGTGGGGCACTTCTTAAAATAAGTAATATGCACACTGTCATCTTTTGCACTCTTAAGTTACCTAATAGGGTACATTTGTCTCCTGGGCGATGTACCCACTATTATATGTACATGGGATACATTTGTCTCCTGGGCGATGTATCCACCATAAATGCTTGTAACTTGCGTCTGGATAACCTGGATAGTCTGCAGGGCTTGTGGCCGTAGGAATATCTCAATGCATCTTGCTAGTAACTAGGCTTGTGATAACCCTAGTTAGTTAAAGTATCAAGCTGTACTCTTTGTATGGCCGTGAATATTAGATGGAGTCCTATCTTGTCTAGTCTTGCCTAGATCCAGTATATGGCTATCTCATGACACGCTTGTTTATGCTTACTTATCGATAATTGGTTAGAGACTAAGTTCTGTTCAGGTGAAGGGTTACAACCCCGGTCCTTGTTTGGTTTACGGGTTGTAACTTAGCTACCGGAATAGTCCTTTAGTTATCTTATCGTTTATCTTCCCATTTTCTCTAACTCATGTCTTTTGTTATTTCATTTATGTCCTTACGTGCTAATATGCTGGTTTTAGTTCCTAAGTGAAGCCTCCCTTGTGGCACTTGCTCTTTCTAGGGTCTGACCCAGATGGTTTTGTATGGCCAGATTTCGGAGTAGCACACGAGGTTCTACCGGCATTCCAGCCAGATGGTTAACACTAAAAGAAATCCTGGCAACGAGTGGGTTTTATTTTGCTCTCCCGCTCTATTGTAAAATTATTCTTTTGAGGCGTTTAGCCACCGAGCAAGTGTTAGCTCGTATTGAATACTTATATTTCTTGTCTTTCTACGGGCTGTAACACGATTAACAAATCCTAGGGTTGATCATGTATGACTGAAACTCTTGCTAGTCCTCACATTTTGTACGACTAACTTCATGATCATCGGTATATGAAACGTATGGGACGCCTTACTATTGTATATTTGATGGTCTAACATCTTGTAACTATTATTACTTGCTTGAGATTGAGACACTAGGCTTGTTCTTGACCATAAGAGACTGATGGCTTGTTGATAAACCCTCATACATCTAGACAGCCGTGACCGTATATGGAGGTGGAATATACTTCTATAAACGTAGCTGGCTGTGTCTGCCTCCGTTCTCCAGTATTCTGAATCTGGGGCGTGACACGGTTTAAGTGGTGGCCTATGCAGGTCTTGTAAATCAAGATGTGTGAGGGTTTTACCGAATAGATGTCTCAATCAGCACTCGCCTTTGATCTCTACTCGTGTCTTCTAATCTTCCTGAAATCTTGACCTGATCACATACTTATATCCCTGATCTATCCTGGTCCTTCCTTATTATTCACCTATGTCATTGTTTTTCAGTGGCATTGTTCCTCGTCCTGCCGATCAGCAGAGAGGAGCTCAACCAGCACCCCAGCTGCAACCTGGGGACTAAGCCCAACACTCAGAAGCAGCCTCCCGAGTCATGCCTTCCGGAGGTCATGAGCTGCCATTTCAGCCGGTTCAGCCTACAGAGCCTGATAATGGAACCTTGGTAGGACTTATCCGAGAATTACTTGCATCACAGGATCGTCGAGGTGATGCCCTGCACTAGACAGTACAGACAGCCATGAACAGAGTTGGTTATCAAGGTAACAGTGCAGCCAACAATTTCATGTGCCTGGAACCTTCCTTCTTTGATGGCAGCAAGGATGCGATTGCAGCTGATGCCTGGCTCCAGGACATCGAGATTATCTTGGGAGCAGCCAAG
Source organism: Iris pallida (assembly GCA_029216955.1). Taxonomy (NCBI): domain Eukaryota; kingdom Viridiplantae; phylum Streptophyta; class Magnoliopsida; order Asparagales; family Iridaceae; genus Iris; species Iris pallida. The sequence goes on along the minus strand of JANAVB010008300.1, from coordinate 82,015 downwards.
ACTCCAGATGAGGAGAAGGTGGCAGTAGTGCGCCTACAGTTATTGGACTTAGCCCGCACCTGGTGGACGATGTTATCAGTAGGATTGGCGATGCCTGTCCCATAGGCGACATTCGATGACAAGTTTCAAATCAAGTACTTTGATACAATGGCTCGACATGAACTGCAGACGAGGTTCACCAATTTGAAGCAGATGAGCAGGAGGGTGGTGGATATGCGGCCGAGTTTTCAAGACTGAGTCGATTTACTCCCACCTTGGTGGCAATCGAGTTGGACCGAGCCCAGCGGTTTCAGCAGGGACTTCACCTAGAGATTATTCTAGCAGTTGAGCAGTTCGAACACCAGACTTTTGATGCTGTCTTGAGGGCAGCCAGGAAGCACGAGTATACCTCGCAGAGGATTGTGGACAGAACTGGAGGATGGAAGAGGTCCCATAGGCAGATGGGTCTGTCCTCAGCACCAGCCCCGGCAGCTAGAGCCTTGACAATTGGAGCCCCCAGGAGGACGACCACAGTTTCATCGGTTCAGCACTCGACACCGATATACCCACAGCTGCAGAAGCAGAAACAGTCTTTCGCAATGGGCTGCACTCATTGTGGGAAGCCAGGACACGTTGTTTTAGAGTGTCGCAGAGCACAGAGATTATGTTTTGCTTGTGGGGCACCGGATCACAAGATAGGGTCCTGTCCGAATAGAGCCAGCTCATCGTCAGCGAACCTAACCAGTCCATCGGTTAGGGCACCAGCACCAACACCAGTACAACAGCAGTATCAGCCTTCGAGGCCATTGCCACCTCAGGCACAAGCCTTCCAGTAGCAGAGACCCCAGCAGTATGCCCAGGTCCAAGCCCAGATGCAGAATTGGCAGAGAGGTTTCTAGCAGGATGTCTTTCTTCTGCCTCACGATTTTAAAATTCTTTGCTTACATGATTGATTGCATGATTGGTTGCTAGTCATAGATTTCTTGTGCCTTAGTATAGCTTGTCCCGACATCTCTAGCCTCTTGATTAAATTCCAAGGACGGAATTCTTTTAAGGTGGGTAGAGTTGTCACCTCCGTTTTTCGTATACGTATTCCAAGTATACGTGTACGGGATCCTGTCCAGTATTTTTACTTGTCTTGTCTTGCTAGCTAATTCTTTGTTTAATCTAGTTTAGATTCATCATGGCATGTCATGGTTTAACTTGGTTTATTTTGGGTTGGCTTGGTTTATTCCATGGTTCAACATATTAACCCCCTACCTACCACCATCCCCATTTATAAACCCTTCTCTCTCTCCTCATTTACTTCTCCTTCTTCATTTATTTCTTCATCTTCTTCCTCTTAACTTCTTCACCTACCAAGAGAGCTTAGGCAAGTACAACTTGCTTCATGGAGGAACTCAATTTTTGTTGTTCCATTGTCTTCCTCACGAGATTCTAACACACTTTAGTACTTAGCAATTTTAATTTCCATAGTTCATTTCATGTAGAACTAAGCTTATTGTATTTTCAGATTTCTTGGGTTTTGATCTACCAAACTTTATTATTTTTAAGCTTTGATGGTTCCATGTTGTAAAGAAATTTCATTCTACCCTATTTTGACCTATGGAAGTCTAGATTTGGACTTGGATTGAAGGTTGGGAAGTCTGGGAACCCCCAACTTCCCAGGTTCTTCTTCTCGGATAAGTTGGAGAAGAAGAACAGTGCTTGCCGCATGGCCTTTTCATGCGACAAGGTCCTCTGCGGCTCCTCTTTGGCCACATAGGCACTCCAGTCGGCATGGCTACCTTTAGCCCTGCGGCATAAGCCTGTTCCCTCCTGGCCGCATGGCTACCTTTAGCCCTGCCGCATAAGCCTGTTCCCTCCTGGCCGCATGGCTACCTTTAGCCCTGCTGCATAAGCCTGTTCCCTCCTGGCCGCATGGCTACCTTTAGCCCTGCCGCATAAGCCTGTTCCCTCCTGGCCGTATGGCTACCTTTAGCCCTGCCGCATAAGCCTGTTCCATCCTGGCCGCATGGCTCCCTTTTGCCCTGCCGCATAAGCCTGTTCCCTCCTGGCCGCATGGCTACCTTTAGCCTTGCCGCATAAGCCTGTTTTCCTCTTGCCGCATGGCTATCTTTAGCCTTGTCGCATAAGCCTGTTCCCCCTTGCCGCATGGCTATCTTTAGCCTTGCCGCATAAGCCTATTCCCCCTTGCCGCATGGCTATCTTGCCGCATAACCCTATTTCTCGGGCCGCATGGCTCTTGGTAGCCTTGCCGCATAGCCCCTGTTTCCCCTTGTCGCATGGCCCCTGTCCCCATTAGCCGTATGCTGCATGGCCTTTCGGCCCTGGCCGTCTGGCGATCCTTGGACGCATAGGCCATGGCCCTTGGCTTCCGGGCCGCATGGCTCTTCCCACAGCCTTTGCACTTTTTTTCTATTTGGTTGTTACATTTATGCTTATGTCTCATGACCCTCTGTGTAACTTGGGTCCTTGATGGAAATGCTTATACCATGTAATTCTGAACATGTTCCATGAAAACGATAGTGACCCGTCGTGGTGCACTCTTGACAAGTGACATGACATGATAGTGGCCTATCGTGGCACACTCTTGATAAGTAAATCTAACATGATATACCTCGATATGCTGTTGCGACGACTATCTCGACTTGCTAGTAAATTCTCATCATGACACCGTGGGTGATTGTATTGATTATGCTTGTATAAGCTACCAGTCTTGTCTCGCATCATGTCTAGGACTTGTATCCCTGGTTACCACGGTCAGGGATTCAGACTGAATTGGACTAGGTTAATGACTAGATTGATCAAGTAGTTCATATAGATAGAGATATTTCGGCTACAAGCAATTCCGTTATCTGGGCGCCTTCTCTGATGGACTTGTGGCCTGCCGTCGAGTAGGGCACATTTCCAGCTCAATATCATGTGGGGCACTTCTTAAAATAAGTAATACGCACACTGTCATCTTTTGCACCCTTAAGTTACCTAATAGGGTACATTTGTCTCCTGGGCGATGTACCCACTATTATATGTACATGGGATACATTTGTCTCCTGGGCAATGTATCCACCATAAATGTTTGTAACTTGCGTCTGGATAACCTGGAAAGTCTTCAGGGCTTATGGCCGTAGGAATATCTCATTGCATCTTTCTAGTAACTAGGCTTGTGATAACCCTAGTTAGTTAAAGTATCAAGCCGTACTCTTTGCTTGGCCGTAAATGTTGGATGGAGTCCTATCTTGTCTAGTCTTGCCTAGATCCAGTACATGGCTATCTCATGACACGCTTGTTTATGCTTCCTTATCGATAATTGGTTAGAGACTAAGTTCTGTTCAGGTGAAGGATTACAACCCCGGTCCTTGTTTGGTTTACGGGTTGTAACTTAGCTACCGGAATAGTCCTTTAGTTATCTTATCGTTTATCATCCTGTTTACTCTAACTCATGTCTTTTGTTATTTCATTTATGTCCTTATGTGCTAATATGCTGGTTTTAGTTCCTAAGTGAAGCCTTCCTTGTGGCACTTGCTCTTTCTGGGGTCTGACCCAGCTGGTTTTGTATGGCCAGATTTCGGAGCAGCACCCGAGGTTCTACCTGCATTCCAGCCAGATGGTGAATACTAGAAGAAATTCTGGCAACGAGTGGGTTTTATTTTGCTCTACCGCTCCATTGTAAAATTATTCTTTTGAGGCGTTTAGCCGCCGAGCAAGTGTTAGCTCATGTTGAATACTTATATTTCTTGTCTGCCTACGGGCTGTAACACGATTAACAAATCCTAGGGTTGATCATGTATGACTGAAACTCTTGCTAGTCCTCGTATTTTGTACGACTAGCTTCATGATCATCTGTATATGAAACGTATGGGATGCCTTACTATTGTATATTTGATGGTCTAACATCTTGTAACTATTATTACTTGCTTGAGATTAAGACACTAGGCTTGTTCTTGACCATAAGAGACTGATGGCTTGTAGATAAACCCTCATACATCTAGACAGCCGTGACCGTATATGGAGGTGGAATACACTTCTATATACGTAGCTGGCTGTGTCTGCCCCCGCTCTCCAGTATTCTGGATCTGGGGCGTGACAACTATTCCCCATTCTTTTCCAGTCTTGGACTTGGTGGAAAAATTACTCGATTGTGCCTCTGCGCCAATCAGTGCCAAAGCATCTCTGGAAAAGAACTCTACTTTCCAGAAAGTAGGTCCTGTTCAGAGTTCACTTCCTTCTGCCCATAGGCACCACGCCAAACGCGTTGTGGCAATGCCTGTAGAGTACCAAGGCATCTTGCCTACTCCATAACAATCTGATTGGCGCTAGGATGCTCTGCACCAATCAGGCCAGCACTATAACTTCCCTACCCTGCACATATCAAGGACAGAACAGGGAAGACTGAAAGTATCACAGACCAACAACCAAGTGGGGCGAGATGCTGACATGCGTGCCTATCTCAACAGGAGCCGAACAGAAATGAGTCAGATGGTGCGCCAAAAGGCTCCAATGTAGTCTGTGACAATCATTAATTCAAGAACAGTGAGGGTTTCTAAGAGCCAGGATCCACTCACCTATGCTAATGAACTTAGTACTGCCCTGTACATGCAGAAAACTCAAAAAATTAGGAATAGACATCATATTCCTAATATAATCAGGCAAAGTCTGCCTCCTCCTTCTTTTTCTTCTTCTTCTTCTTCTTCTTCTTCTTCTTTTTTTTTCTGCTATTGTACTAGATCTTTCGAACTTATTATACAGCAAAAAACGATGAGTGCATCCTATACAGTGATAACTCCACAGACTGAACATCATTGTAACCAGTATCATGAGATTATAATCAAGTACTACTGTAAAACAGCCAAATAGTTTGTATTTGACCGCTTGAATTACCCTGGCTTTCCTAGAATGATCTTGACAGTTGAAGGTGACATGATCACATATGGCAAATGTCACTGTCATTCACATAAAGTTGATGTCAAATGCTGCTACAAGCTAGCAAAGTGAGTGGTGTTCAACCGTTTGAATTACTCTCGATCTCCCGATCACTCTCAATCTCTTAATGTGACCTTGGTACATGAAGATGTGCTGCTATTTGCTTCTGTTAATATGGCATCTCGTAGCACTGGGGGTGGAAGACGCCCGAGGCGTAATTCATTACGACCTTCAGGTCGACAAATCCGCAGTCAAATTCCAGACTCTACTGAAGGGGTGTACCAAAACACAAGGTCAAGAAGCCGAGACTTCCTTGGTCAAAGAGATCTTTCTGATTCCAATCGAGGCTTCCTCGGTCAATAGAATTTTCACGATTCCAACCCTAAAGGTAGCAGTCTGCTAGACTTCGATGCCATTAGCGAAGACTCTGATCAGACCATCTAATCTACTAGCTCATCTTCTTTATCGAGAGAAGTATCTGCTTACATGACGAACGAAGAGCAAGACGCTTCTAGTTCTGTTAGCCAAGAGCAAAGAATTGCTACTCTGGAGGCCAACCTAAAAGCCATGGCTGACATGGTTATAGGGATGCAAGCAGTAATCATGGCACAACATGTTGTTCCACCGGTTGTGAATCCAATTTCAACCCAAGCGCACGCAGTAGGTTCTGTGCCTATCAGCACTAGTCCTGGAGCACAACCTCTTTCAAACACTACCGCCCCGGAGGTCATACACCTTCAAGCACAGGCTACTCCAAGTTATTACGGTGCTGGGGGTGGTGTTTATCATGCAGTCCCACCTCCGCATCCTTCGAATCAATCTATTGCTCATCAAGCATCAGGAGATCCTCTCGAAGCGGTCAAGCTTTTGCAAAATTAGTTTGAAGCTTTCAAGCAGAAGGAAGGCTTACAGAAGTTAGGGATCAAATAACCCTATCCTGCAGAATAGAAGGAAGCTCCATTCCCACCTAAATATAAGCCGCCGACCATAATGTTATTCGACGGCAGCACATCTCCGAGTTAATATATCAATCACTTTGAAATGATGACTGATCATCTTCAGCAGAACAATGCTCTACTTACTAGAGTCTTTGTCGGATGTTTAGCGAGTGTTGCCTATGATTGGTATCGAAGCATGCTAGATGGTTGCACAACATATTTCGCAGCATTGAAGCAGATGTTCTTGGAACGATTCTATGAAGGGACTCATGACATGACTATGTCCGCCCTTACCAAAATCAAACTGAAGCCAAATGAAATAGCTGAACGTTTCATATAGCACTTTCAACAGGAGGCACTCAAAACTACTCTAGGTACTCCGGACGCATTGTGAATAGATACATACAAATTAAATTTATTATCTAATGTCAGCATGCGAATGGGACCTATACAATTTCAAGATTGGGGGTTCCTTTATAGTAAGTGCCAGAGCAGTCGAAGACAGTGCTGAGAAGTTTAAGCAACTAGGCATTCCAATGCCTAATCTTGACAAAGATAAGCATCCCGCAACTAGTAGAGGTAGTCACCAAAATAATCGCAAAGGCAAAGAGGTCTTAGCCATTAACGTAGGTCAGTCTACATCTACAACAACAGTACCTCCACAGAGGGCAGCACCACGACCTAAGGAAGATTATTCCTTCGATGACGACAACGTCATGAGCATCTTTGATTGCTTAATCAAAAGCAATAAACTTCAACTGCCGAAAATCAAACGGCTAGATGAAGTAGGTAAGACTGACAATCCTAAATATTGCATGTATCATAGGTTTCTGGGGCATCCAACCAGGGCGTGCTATGTGCTCAAAGGAAAGATCCAGGAGTTAATCAATGCCAAGGTAATTACCATCCGAAAGGATGAGAAGACGGTGACAGCTAATGTTATCTCTTTATAATTTAGAGACTTTGCTTCTCAGTTAGTTCCTAATGGTGTTGTCCCGATTCCGAAGGCAACTATAGAGATTGTCAACCTCCCGCCAGCATGAAATAACGGTTTTGTTCCACTATCAACAGCCAAAGGCGAGATTATGTGGGTTCATCCAGACCTCGTCGGTGAATTCGAACAGAAGACATATGTCCCATCTACTAAATCAAAAAAGTTAGCCAAGTACAAATCATGCAACATGACTTCGAGTGAGCACACCTCGCTTGATGGCCATGTTCCCTCTTTAAAGGCTACTTTCATTCCAGTAGGATCCACGCCATTCGTTTCAGAGACTACTTTGTCGAAGTCAAAAATCGACTACCAACTAGAATTCCATCAATACAACAATCAATCACATAAGCTGATGCTAAAGATAGGACATTACTTTCAGAAGGCACCAGGCTTGAACAATGGAAAGGGGTCTCCGATACCCTTATTTTTACAACTTCAAGACAACAGGTCTCGTGTTAGACTAGGATTCGGGATAGATCACACAATTTTCCATCAGAGAAAGAAGTCCTCCAAGAGAAAAGCATGAGTGAGGACCTGTAACATGGTTCCTCTCTCGCCTGCTTCTGAAGAAGAAGTCTTGACCGGTACTAGATATGGTAGACTCTACCTTAGAGACTGCCCAGATAGTCAGTAGAATGAAGTTGTCACTCCCCCTCCTACTCATGATGCTCCTCCAATATCAACTCTACTAGCTGACTCGGGTCCTTCTAAGCCAACAGCAGCTGATAAAGGCAAGCAACAGGTTCGCTTTGACAAGAACCTGAAGAAGACAACTCCACTGCAAGGTCTTCAGAAACCATACAATTTTGATATATTGGCTCAACTAGCCAATACTCTAGCAAGATTATCAATCTTTGAGCTCCTTCATCTCTCGAAGGAAACTCGAGAAATACTAAACGAAGCTCTGATGCAAGCTGATGCTTGTCTTCCACATCTCAAGAAGTCAGATGAAGAACCTGTGGCATGCCCTCAATGTCATAGTATGATAGAAATCATGCCAAACATCACCTTTACCTAGGATGACATGCTGTTGGAGGACAATCGACACGATTGACCTCTTTATTTCACTGGGTACGTCGACACGAGAAGGGTGGATCATATCCTTATCAATCCCGGGTCTGCACTCAGCATAATCCCGAAGACTTTACCGGATTCTCTAAAGATTCTACTCCACAGTCTCTCAGCAACGGTTACAACTATTCTTGGATTCAACTCTGGAAAGAGTAAACCGCTGGAAAAGGTTCGCCTAAAAGTCCAAATCGACGATATTTGCACAAAAGTCACTTGTTGCGTGATTGATAACTACGTTTCCTACAATATATCACTAGGAAGGCCATGTTTGCATGAACATAACATTGTGCCTTCCACGCTCCACCAATGCTTTAAATATGTGGATGGAAACGGAGATATTAAGAAGGAAGTTGCTGACCTCAATCCTTTTTGAGGTATCAAATCCTATTATACGAACTCCAGAATGTACAAAGAAGATTACATGAAGGTCGTGTTAGCTATGGACACTGAGGAAGACCAAAAAGATGATCGGATGACGTCTTAGTGATTCCAGTCAAAGGACACACCTCTTGTCCTTCCTCTTCTCATATGCTAACCATCACTCTCGCTCCTCCTACTGAAAAAGTAGAGCAAAGGAAGCTCACCTCTTCTGAGCCTCTTATTATCGACCTCCGTCATAACAAGCCTACCACTTCTTTTTCTTCTCTTCTTATTATCGACCTGGCAGCATCTCCAACTAAGGTCACAATTGCTGTTATAACTGTTGAGACTGAAAATATTAATAAAGCAATGTCTCCTTCGTAGTATATTGATGTCAACTTTTATGCACGATATTACATAAAAATTTTGGACAATTTTGAACCTCTCACCTTAGAAGCAATTCAACCTCTTCAAGATGAGATAGTGTACGAACCGATGCAACGTTTATTCTTCATAGTTCCTCACGGAACGACAATGAGCATCAAATTCTCTTCATTAGAGAACGTAATCAAATAACTATACTCGACAGCGATTCTAAAAATGATGATCGTAGAAGAATACAACTATGTCGTTATAGTCAACAATCCAAGAATGTCATCCAAAAATTGGGTTACAACTTCGGGTCCGGACTGAATGAAAGTAAAGGTAGACGTACTCCCATTCGACTACTTGTTCCGAAAGGAAAGTCATCACAATACTATAACAAGACCAGACATGGGTTATGCTACATTACACCAAACGCAACATCGGATAGATCTGAATCAGACAAAGAGATACGATCTCACTCTTCCGATTTCGCTCCATAGGACTCAGACACCAGCATAGGGGAAGTTCATCAACTAGCTCTATCTGTCAATATGGTGACAACTGAATTCCTAGAAGATGATGACAATAATGACTTTATCGAAACTTATGAGGATGAGCCTTGGGCATAAAGGATGGGTACTCAATGGAAACTTTGCTTCGAATAGCGTGAACTACCACTGAGGACGAGCTAATCCAAATCGACATCGGAGACGAAGCTTCTCTAAGGCCAATCTTTATCAGTAAAAGCCTCCATGAAGCAGACAAAAAATACTTGATCCAGCTCATTAGAGAATACATTGTTGTGTTCTCTTGGAGATATGAAGATATGTCGGGACTAGATCCTCATATCGCTACTAATAAGCTCAACATTTTGCCAAATGCTAGGCCAGTCAAACAACAACAGTGATGGTTCCAACCAGATATGATGGATGTCATAGAATCCGAAGTCAAGAAGTTTATTGCCTGCGGCTTTGTTAGGTAGGAACAGAATCCCAACTGGGTGGCTAATGTCGTCCCAGTTATGAAAAAATAGGAAAAGTCCGAGTCTGCATCGACTTTAGAGATCTCAATGCAGCTTGTCCCAAGGACGATTTTCCTCTTCTAATCACTGATGTCATGATCGACAACACCTACGGGTTCGAGTGAATGTCTTTCATGGATGGGTTCTCTGGATATAATCAGATTAGGATGAATTCCGAAGATAAAAAACATACATCCTTTCGTACTCCTTTCAGAGTCTATTGCAATACAGTCATGTCATTTGGTCTCAAGAATGCTGGTGCCACCTATCAGCGGGCTATGAGTACTATTTTCGTGAATATTTACGAAAAACAATCTAATGCTATATCGACGATATTGCTGTCAAGAGTCGTCTAAAGGAAGATCACATCCAAGACGTAAGGACTATTTTCGATCTAATGCGTCAGCATCAACTCAAGATGAATCCCACTAAGTAATTTCTGGGAGTCTCCAGTGACAAATTTCTCGGATTCGTTATTACCTCTAAGGGTATGCACGTTGACCCCGAGAAAGTCAAAGTCATCCAAGAGAAGCATCCTCCATGCAACCTAAAAGGGCTACGAGAATTTCAGGGACGACTTGCGTATATCATGAGATTCAGCTCAAATCTCTCTGGATGCTGTAGACCGTTCACTCAACTAATGAAGAAAGTTGTGTCTTTCGTTTGGACTGATGAATGCCAGCAAGCATTTGAAAATATTAAGCGATACTTGATGAACCCTCTAGTCCAAGTTCCTCCGATCACAGGAATACCCTTCCTGATGTACATTCTAGCAATGGATCATTCTCTTGGGGCTCTCTTAGCCCGAACAATGAAGGTCATGAGCAAGCAATCTACTATCTCAGTCGCACAATGATCGATGCTGAACATCGATACAGCCCAGTGGAAGAAGAATGCTTAGCCTTGATGTTCGCCGTCCAGAAGACGTGTTATTATATCACGGGCCAGACCATCCATGTTATCTCCAGAGTCAATCCTCTACAATTTCTGATAAAGAAGCCTAGTACACTCAATTCCAAACTTGCTACATCGATAATACTGCTAGCACAGTATGATATGGTCTATGTTCCACAGAAGTCTGTCAAGGGTCATGCCCTAGCTGACTTCTTGGTTGCTCATCTAATTCCTGAAACTTTAAAACTCTACGATGAAATTCCTGATGAGACTCTAGAGTCCAACATGATTTCCAAAGGAATACTCGTTTGGTGTCTATTCTTTGATGGTGCATCTAGAATTGGACCTAACGGTATCATCATCGCTGGAGTAGAAATAGTCCTTGTATCCTCAGAAGGATTAACCATTCAAAGAGTCTATTCTCTGGATAAGCCATGCTCTAACAAAGTTGCTGAGTACAATACTTTGCTCATCGATCTTCTGTTAGCCAAACAGCTGGATATCGACTATCTTGAGGTATACAGATACTCTAAACTAGTTGCCAACCAGTTTAGAGGCACGTATGAGATCCAACATCAAGATCTCATCCCTTATCAAGAAGCAACAGTTAAACTGGCTATGTCATTCAAAGGTTTCTTTATTGAGCATGCACGCCAAGCGTGCAATACAGAAGCCAATGTGCTGCTAATCTAGCAGCAATATTAGCTGTCCTTATGAAAAGGCAATAGCTAATCGTCATCGCTAATCGAGAATTATTCTGTGTCGAGAATAATCTAAGTATCGAATTCAGCAATGTGGTTGAAATTTGCACTACTAGCGAGGACTGGAGGACTCCTTTTATCGATTTCGTAGTACATGATATCTTGCTGAAAGATCCTAAAGAGGCTACGACCATCCGTCGTCGGTCACTTCGATTCTACGATAATTATTCGTCCAAGATACTTTATCGTTGATCTTTCGATGGTATGCTTCTGCGCTGTCTTACGGGTGAGAAGGCAAAACAGATAATACATGAAGCTCATGACGGTGTCTATGGTGCACATCAGCTTGGACCCAAACTACAAGACCGTATCAGACGTATGAGATACTATTGGCCCACCATGGTGGCGGATGTAATTGAATATGCAAGGAAATGCCAAGCATGTCAAATCCATACAGATTTCATTCATCAACCATTAGAATTCTTGCATCCCACTGCAGCATCTTGTCCTTTTGAAGCATGGGGCATGGATGTCATTGGTCCTATTAACCCACTATCATCTCGAGATTATTGGTTCATCTTAGCTATAACCGATTACTTCTTAAAATATGCAGAGGCTATTCCTCTAGCTGAAGTCAAGACGAGTAGTGTTATCAACTTTATCAAGCATCATGTCATTTATTGATTTAGAGTTCCCCGAAGAATCATTCATGACAATGGACCTCAGTTCGTGAGTCAAGCATTCACTCGATTTTGTAATGATACTCGGATCAACAACATTGCTTCTACGGCTTATAATCCTGCAGTTAATGGTTTAGCAGAAGCATTCAACAAAACAATTATCAAGCTTCTCAAAAAGTTCGTTTATGCCAATAATTACAACTGGAGCAAAAAGCTTAGAGAATGCCTATGGGCGTACCGCATTACTGTGCATACCCCGATAGGCTGTACGCCCTTCTCTTTGGTGTACGAATGTGAAGCTGTCTTACCGTTGGAGATTCAAATTCCATCCCTGAGGATAGCCGTCACCAACGAGTTGACGGTAGAAAATAATGATCTTCTTTGACTTTAAGAACTTGAAGCGCTTGACGCAAAACGGCTGCTAGCTCAACAGCATGTTAAGCTACATCAAGCCCGCATCTCAGAAGCTTTCAACCGTAAATTCAAAGTACGAACCTTTCAAAAATGCAAGCTAGTCCTTACTGTCAGACGTCCTATAACTATGACACACATGAGCAAAGGCAATTTCGAGCCAAAATGGAAGGGTCCCTACGTCATAAGCAAAGTTTTCTCTAACGAAACTTATCAGTTGACCGGGATGGACGACTGAATAGCTATGATGCCTATCAATGGCAAATTTCTGAAGAAATATCATGTTTGAAAGTATGTATTATATTTTCATAAATATTGTACATACGCAAATCTTTGAATTATTATATTTTATTCACTCTTTCGTGAATAAACCTACATATATTAAGTCCTCAAAAATCTTTAGTGGAGTCTAACCAGATCTTATGGTACATCCTCAAAAAATTAACCTATAACATCTACCACAACATATCAACATCATCTTTTAAAATCCAGTTGTTTTAAGAGATATCTTATTCTTGAGCCCCAGTTAGTTTAGGGATAATCAACAGATATACGAATTCATGTCTATATTACCTCTGAATTCTATTGTCTATATCGATGACTCATCATTAAAAACGTTGTGTCAAAAATAATATCACGTCGAAGTTATATTCTGTCACGTCCGAGACCTCTGAACAGATATAATAAGTGGTGCTATTTTCAAGAAATACCATGTCCACACTACTTCTGACAAAATATGTTGTGCCAAAGACGATAAGTCCATAAAATCATAAGTTCACGACAAATGAGCAAACAGAAAAGTTCTTTATTCTCTCTATAAAAAGGAGTAAAGGACTACATTTGCAAAATGAGAGAAAGCAAACTACATCTTAAAAACATCAAACAGGAAACACCAAGACAAGAAAAGAAAGTCGCTTTTATTCATTTGCTCGAGGATGGCCATGTTGGGGCAGGTACCACTCTCTCGACCATCACGTATATGAAGGCCCCAACTGATCGAGGTCCTCAAAAGGAGACGGATGATTGGAACTCTCGGTGCCACTACCTTCAGATGTTGATTCCTCCTTTATGGTGACTTCGATTTTAGGAATTATTTCCTCTTTAATAGTCACCAATTTTTTTTTAATGAAAGGAGACAATACTTCCTCTTTGACGGCGACCTTAGCTTTTGGTGTCACCATAGACGCTGCAAAAATGCAAAAGGAAACAAGAGTTAAAATTATGAAAAAGTATTCCTACATGTGATCGACAACTTCTTATTTCGCGCATGCATAAGATAGTGCACTATTGCCAAGATTTTGACATATAGCGCATAGCAAACTTTAAATGAACAAAGAGTGCACGATATGATTTTGGCCAACACTCTGAAAGAGGTGGCGTATTTTGGAAATTGAGCAGTACCAACCAACACTCTGAAAGAGGCGGTCGAAGCTGGCTTTAATTCGCGCTATCAGCGAATGGCACCGACTCTACTGTTCGTCTTTCTCGAACGTTCATTCACCTTCAAGAGCGGGGTTGGCCTCCTCAGCTCTCGCCGGCGGTGGTGCATGATGTGGTGCCCTCAGCGATGACACTCGCAATGGAGCTCTGGTGACGCCTTTATCCTTCGCGGCGGTGGATCTCTTTGGTGCCATTGACGACGGTGAGGAAAGCTTCGTTAACTCGAAAGGAGAAGAAAAAGAAAAAGAAGATGAGAGTTCAAGAAAGAAAATTCTAAGTAAAGAACTCTCTCTTTCTTCGTCTCGTGGGCTATTTATAGCCAGAGTTTGTGCGTAACAATCGCGTAAATTGTGCACGAAACAATGAGCCGATTGAGATTCTGGGCGCGCCAATCGCGCACGAACGCTTCTTATTCAAAGTATTTCATATATTTTAAAAATTTTAAAATTTAAAAACTTTGAAGGGGGTCTTGTAGAAGCTTAAAAATATCAAGACAGTGCAGTACACTATTCACAAATAGCGCTAGGACTTATTGTATCACCCACTTTTCTAAAATGAGGGTAATTTTGAACCTTTGTAAAAGTTTATTATTTAATAATAGGATTTATGATTTATGGAGATTTTTAATTAATTTAATACTATTTATAATTGGTGAATTATAATTTTGATGTGTTAGTTAGTGAACCCTAGAACTGTTGAGCCTAGAGACTAATCATGACCATGGAGACCTAACCATGTTATTAGAAAGACTAATTACTTTTTAGGCTAAGGGTATTTTGGTCATTTTGTGACTTTTGAATTATTTAGGATTTTGATTAATTGGTGAATTTTAGATTATTTTAATAATATTTAAATTGATGTATTATGATTTTGGTCAATTTTCATATTTTTATATTTTAGGAATTTTTATATTTTAATATTGATTTTACGGGATTTGTTTAGTCGGGTTTGAGTTTCGTTTCGTTCCGACTTGTGTTAGTGACCCGGGTAGCTTAGACTCTAGACGGGACCCCAAGATTAGTAAGTCATGGCCCACAAACCCCACTAATTACGTTAGTGAGTCTAGACTAATCCCACTTGTTAGATTGGTTAAGTTAGAAGCTTAAATTTAACCTTTTTTTATCCCAAACTTGAACCTAACTTAAAATTAACCAAGAGGACTAGTTGAGGCCTTATTGGGCTTTCTTCGAAGGCCCAAATAGGGTTTAATGGTAGCCACTATAGGTAGGTTAGCCTCCCTTCCTTTCATTTCATTTCATCTTACCTTTTTTCCTTCACAAAGTGTTCTTCCCCAAATTAGAGAGCTTCCCTCTTTGATTTGATCTCCAAATCCTTATATCCCTCCACCAAAACTTTCTTTCAACCTTCTCATGCTACTAAGGGAGGGTGCTAGCAAAGATTTGGAGCAAAGTGCAAGAAGGAGTGTCCTTTTTGGAAGATCTTCGTGTCGGAGCCGTGTCCTTGAGAGTATCATTAGGATTCCACTCCCAATAGGTAAAACCAACCCTTTAAATTGATTTTCTATGCATATTAGTTAATTTCGAATCGATAAGATCCACCTCCATGCATGTACCCCCTTTAGATTTAAGTTTGAGGCCATTTGGAGCTATCTTGAGAATTTTTGATATGTGTTTTGTGTCCTACTTGATAGATCCCAAATTAGGACACCCCCATGTGTTTGATTTATTGCCTAATAGGATTAATTATGTTTTAAATTCAGTTTTAGAATGGTTAAAAAGTGAATTGATCTTAGTTAGGATGGTTAGAATGAGTTTCATTTGGATACCTATGTTGGTATCCAATTATCTTGGCCTACATGTGTTTCTTTTGTCCAAAACAACCCAAATTCGTCATTATATTCATCCACATTTTTAGTAACCATAGCAACTTAGAAATGCCATAACTTTTAGCTCAGAACTCCGATTAATCTCCTTTTTTTTTAAAAGAACGGTATCAAAGTTAGATTTCCAAATATATATTTTAATAAGCCAAAATCATTCTGAAACTTTCTGTAAAAGTATTTGAATGTCAGCTGTTCGAAAGACAAATGTGTTTCGTTGTTTTCGCGATTTTGGGAGCTTCCGGACACGAAAATGCGATCAGTTTGAAGTTTCGAAAAGCTAACATGAAGGGCTACGACATACTTTAATTCTAGAATTTAGTGAATGTCCAATTGGTACCGTATTAATTTTAAGTAGAAGAGTGACTATACGATATAGACATTTTGTGTAACCTATGAGCCTATGTAGTATGGATATTAAATGAATGTAGGTATCATAGGTTATCGATTATATGTATGATATAGTATATACATATATATATATATATATATATATATATATATATATATATATATATATATATATATATACAAATGTGTTTCGTTGTTTTCGCAATTTTGGGAGCTTCCGGACACGAAAATGCGATCAGTTTGAAGTTTCGGAAAGCTAACATGAAGGGCTACGACATACTTTAATTCTAGAATTTAGTGAATGTCCAATTGGTACCGTATTAATTTTAAGTAGAAGAGTGACTATACGATATAGACATTTTGTGTAACCTATGAGCCTATGTAGTATGGATATTAAATGAATGTAGGTATAATAGGTTATCGATTATATGTATGATATAGTATATACATATATATATATATATATATATATATATATATATATATATATATATATATAAAATATATATATATAAAATATATATATATATATATATATATTTTATATATGTATACATATATATATATATATATATATATATATATATATATATATATATATATATATATATATATATATATATATATATATATAAAACAAAAATATATATATATATATATATATATATATATATATATTATTGTTAGGTAATATATGTTAGTATGTTTGTTAGATGTTGGTTAGTAGAGGGTTAGATATGTTAGAGTTGTTATATGTTAGTATAAGTTATATATGTTAGTATGTTTGTTAGATGTTGGTTAGTAGAGGATTAGATATATTAGAGTTTGTTATATGTCAGTATAAGTTATATTTGTTAGTATGAATGTTAGTTAGATAGTAGAGGTTAGTATTTTGTTAGATATTTGATTTGTTGTTAGATAGTTTGATATTAGATATCTAGCATATTAGATATTGATATGTTAGTAGGTTATGCTAGTTCTAGATATTGGTATGTTAGCAAGTTAGTCTCTATAGGTCATATGTTAGATATTAGTTAAGATGTTATGTTAGTACATTAGATAGTTAGTTAATTAGATATTTGAGGGGTATCTTGGTATCTCATGATACCATGTTAGTATCTTAAGGTAAATATGAATTTCCTTTACCTTCAAGGTAAATGATTAGTTTACCTTATGACCAAGGTATTGGTTTTGGGATGCCAATATGACCAAGGTTGATATGGTATCCTAGTGTTAGTGGGTTAGTGTCTAAGTGTTTGAGTTTGAGTAGGTGATATTAGATTGTGGAAGTGTTATATAGATAGGTATATATATTTTTGGGTTATATAGTATCTATATATATTATGAGAGTATATAGATATAGGTTATGGTTCATAGTGAGGATATGTATATACTTGATATATGATATCTATATGTATGTGTTAGGGTGGTACTATATGGGTAAGGATATATGTGATATATATGTAATGTATATTATATAACTAAGTTTGTGTGCCATGTCAGCTATGTGGTTTAGCTATGTGCCTTGATTTAGGCTATGTGTTAGATAACAAAGGTACGAGTATACTTGATTGTTTAGGCCGTAGACTTGTTTAGACCTAGAATTGACTAACCTAGATTAGTTTGACCATTGTTAACCAAACCTTAGCCAGTTTGACCACATTAGACT
Source organism: Iris pallida (assembly GCA_029216955.1). Lineage (NCBI taxonomy): Eukaryota > Viridiplantae > Streptophyta > Magnoliopsida > Asparagales > Iridaceae > Iris > Iris pallida. The sequence goes on along the minus strand of JANAVB010008300.1, from coordinate 64,377 downwards.
AGTTATCCTAGTTTGACTAGACTAGGTGACCAGAGTTGACCAAGGGTTGACTTTGACCTAGATTGACTTAGACTCATGTATATTGTGTAGCTCCCCTTCCCGAAAAATCTTTGAAATATTTTTATTTTATTTATTTCATTTAAATGGTAATTTAGAATTTTTGTGAATAATTATTTAGTTAATTATTACGGTAGATGATTTCTAATCATGATTAAATTTAGAGTACAAGGTGACTAGAAATCGTGGCACTGATAGTGCAGTGGCGTGCCTAGACTAGTGTATTAGCCATGCCAGGGAAGGCCGAGCCATAATGATGTCCTAACTAGGAAAACCAGGTTAAATTGCGACATGACCGTTATAAATAGTTTAATTATTTATTATTAAATTTATTGACTTCGTAGCGACCCGGTTGTACCGAACCAAGCCCGAACTGGACCCGAACTGAGCCCAAGCCCATGTAGTCATGCAGTACGTTCAATGACATTCGTGTTGACGTATTTTGGTATGAGTGTGTGGATTTCCGTTTTAATTATTTAATGAATATTTTCTAGTATTCATATTTATGATATTATAAATATCATTGTTGTTTAATATTCAATGATAATTACATAAAATAGGCCCTCATGCATTTTGGGATTATTAGACTGTGCATGGTGGTGTATACACCGTTATTGATTTATTGAATTTCGTGGTTATTATTATTATTATTATTATTATTATTATTATTATTATCATTATTATTATTATTGTTATTATTATTATTATTATTATTGCTCTTATTTTATTATTTTATTTTAATATTATTGAAGTTATTATGAAATATTGCTATTTTAATATTATTGGGTATATGTGTGTGAATATATATATGTGCATGTATATATACCAGTGTGTATAAATATACGTGAGTAAAATATATAAATATACTAGTATTATATAAATAAGTCTATAATGTATAGATACATAAATGTATGTATAAATAAATATACATGTAATTATAGATATGTGAAAATATTGTATGTGTAGATACTTAAGTATATATATATATATATATATATATATATATATATATATATATATATATATATATATATATATATATATATATATATATATATATATAAAATGTAGGTATAAATAAATATACATGTATTTATATTTGTATATATATAAATATATATATATATATATATATATATATATGATATATTTGTATGCGTGTATATAAATATATATAGTGTACATGTGTACGTATATGTAAATATATGTGCGTATGTGCATATATATAAATATAAATATTATATGTATATATATATATATATATATATATATATATATATATTTTTTTTTTAATGTGTATATATATATATATACGTATGTGTGCGTGTATATATATATAATATAATAGGTGGTGTATGTATATAAATAATCACATATACAAAGATATATATATAATTATACTTAAATATATACAAGAGAAGCAATAGCACTAGCAACCCAGCCAGGGGCTAACTGGTGCTCGAGCGCAGACCCGAGCTGAGCAAACGCAACCCAGTAGAACAACCCAGCTCGGCCCGTACAGAGCAGCCGAACAAAGACTCTTCCCCGACCCCCCTTATATAAACACTTACAAACTAAAACCCTAACTCCTCGACACAAACCCGCACGCCGACAGCCCCCGACCCTGGCGGCCACCCTGGCGACCCTCCCAGCTTGGGCACGGCACCGCCGGCCGGCCAACTCCGTCGGAGGCAGCGCGCGAACGCGCGCAGCGCCGATACACAGTCCAGCGACAGCAGCAAGGCGCTGTGGCGACCACGACTTCGCGGTCGAAATCTACACCCGTCGCTCAATCATTTTCCGAGATATTTACTCAGGTACGATCCCAATATATACGCTTTCAATCCCCTTCAAATAGATTCGTATAATACGCGATGTGCGCGTCGCAAATCGATTCCCAAAGTCGAGAAAAATCTCAAAATTCTGAGTAGAGAGACTGTCCCAAGGTCCCCAGTTTGAGTCTCGATTTCTTGCAAACCAGTGATCGATTTCAAAATCCGTTTGAATAGGTTTATAGACAACATATAGGGCTTCACATTCCTTTTTGTGGATTCATAAATCATCGACTAAGCGTCGAGAAATCGAATTCCAAAGTTTTCCAAAAACCTGTTTTAAAAACTAGAAAATTGTTCCACACGACATGCGTCCCGCCAAACCGGGCGACGTGGTCGCGAACCGAAGGCATCGAAAGCTGCGTAACGGCTTTGTGGTCGTGTGGACTTTGACGGAATTCAAATTGGTCGCGTGTGCGCGACGAATTTGATGCGTATCCGTCGAAAGTCACCGTATCGTGCACGTTGCAAATTTCTCAATTACTTTGTGCACGTTCGTCAGATCGAGACAAAACTTGTGCCAATAGGACCGTATCATTTTTCTGATCCTGCATGCCAAGTTTGGTCAGATTCTAAGACTGTTGATAAAATCACCGTTTTGCGGGCCCCGCGGTTCCACTCAACGGGCGATTTTGTGTATGGCCCGCCGAAATCCAACTTTGGACATACGGTTGGGTTCATATCGGAAAACTGGATCCATAGACATGTAGTTTGACGACTTTAGAGACCGTTGACTCTGGCACACTTTTCGGTACAAATCGGGTCCAACGGCGGACACCGTTTTTGCCCAAAATTACCGTTTTGCCCTTGTGTCCAGAATTGGACTTAAGAACAGGCAATCCTAGCTAATTTGACTATTCTGAGAACGTTGGTAATGTTTATTTCAGCATCCGGAGACTTCTACATGTGTTGATTGATTGTGGCTCATTGAGTGGTATGGTATTATTGGTTTCTCCAGCTAAGGATCTCAGGCAAGTGCACTCTCTGATTGCTTTCCGATTCATAGTAGTATTTTCATTTCATGTCTATACATATATCTTGCTGCTTGTTGACACGCTCGTCACACGGAGTAGTCGGGAGGGGAAATATCTAAGTAAACATGTGAACTACCCAGAACTTTCCCATGAGTCTATTCTTGAACGATAGCAGCTGCACACGACACGTGCAGTGAGCCGTATTTACCCCTTAGCCGTTCACATGTCGAAAAGGATATTTCACACCACCTAGATAGATTTCTTTTATTAGTTTTTTCTTGTTTACTTCTCTACCGTGCTATGTTATCAGTTTTCTTACTAGCTTTCGTATTCCATATGCTATTTTCATGTCTTGTTAATTATATTGTGTTTTGCATTATCGTCGGTTTGTGTACTTATTCCATTCCTGACTGGAAACCAACATTTTTTAGGTTTAGTCGCTATCACTCTTAGCACTGGGAAAGACTTGGGTATGCTGAAGACAACATAGAAATAGAAAGCAATTGTATCAATTTCATTAATTGTAAAATCTTGTATTTTCTTTAATTGTAAATGTTGTAATAAATCTAGAAATGTGAATGAGCAATATTGTTTATTTTGAGCATTGATTCTTGCGGGCTTGACAGCGTTCTACCGTCGACTCTGCGGCGTAGGCTGGCTTGGACACGTCTCGTATCCGAAAAGCGGGTGCGGGTCGTGACAAGTTTTTGTGGTGGCCCATGCAGGTCCGTCTTCGCAATTTATGAAAACTCGTGATGGTACTTAAGTTAGTCGTACCACTGCGAGCCTGCGCCTAAGAAATGCTCATTCACAATTAGGATTGAACTGATTTAAAAGAATGACTAGGACTAGGAGTCCCTTGTTTAAATTGGTCGTTGGGTAGTTAAGGTTGTTAGATAGGCCATGCTATTTAGAATGCTTGCCAGGTCTCTATATGATACACTGATACTTTTGGTATGACATTATGATCCCATGTGGATCCACTATTCGCTTGGTTAGTTGGGCCTTCATCTTGATAATCTGTTCAATTATCTTTTGCTCTATTAGATATAACATCATATCATAAATTAGAATTGCCTGTTTTAAATACTATATTGCCGTAGGGAATTAGTTTAAATTTTTCTGATTCTGTTATTTGCATACGAATCTCGAAGTAGATTTATTGAGATTTTCCCTCAACCATAGAAATGCATATAAAATAGATACTCGAATGTTTATATTCCTTTTGTCTTTAGTTAATCTCTCCATGTTAACTCTTTTGTTTAGGTATTGTGACTAATAGGACAAATACCTACGTCTTATTTTTGTCAACCTGTTTGAATCTCTAGAGGCCATAGAATTTTTACGAATATAGTTAAAGGAGTATTAATTAACTAATAATAGTTAGACAGCAGCGCACTGTCATCAATTAGTTGAGAGTGGAGATGTAGGTTCACTGCAGCCAGCAGCGCACTGGTAAGGCACAACCCACAGAATTAAAATCATCCCGAAGAATCATAGTCTATGGAACATTGGTAAGACTATGTTCTCGTTGACCTCTTTAGATCCTAGATACCCTTGTGCCAATATAGCGTAGAGTACCTGATAGCTTATCACATCTGAATCACGAAACCAAGGGTTTGTCACAGCCAGAGTGTGTAGGCGAGGCATAATTCCCGGTGAAATGACTTCAGACCTGATTACCAGTTTAGGATACAATAGAGGATAGGAGCTGGCCTGTGTGTCCCAGAAGATCCAAAGCCAAAACTAGTGAAAGTTCTGCCAGTTGAATAGCGTGTCTCCCAACCTGGTCTTCCGTGGTCCTTGTGATCCATTGACGAGGTAATTTACTGACACTAACAGGTTTGCCTAGAATATAGAATTCAGAAACCCATGATCACTTAGTCGACCAAGGCCTTAGAGATAGAAAGATTATAGGAAGACTGTATAAGCAAGAACACCAGGTAAGGTTTTGATTATCTCAAAACTCAAACTATTGTGCCTCCATTCCAAAAATCTTGCCTATTTATATTTTGACTATCTTGACCAATGATGCTATTACAGCCTAGTTTGGCAAGCTTACTCTTTTATCGAGCTTGATTCGAGACATATGTTTATTGGGGACGCCTGCTAACATATTATCTAATCAGAATTATTGTATTACGGTCTGATCAACCATGATGCATTCGGTTCGCTCTTCATCTAATTACCCTACGTGGATTGAGATATAGATGTCTCTAGGATCTCATCCGCGATTGCTTTGACCATTCCTCTTGAATTATGCATCCGTCTTTGAATCACGTAAATTGTATTCAGTGACATCTCTCTTGAACTCTTTATTGTTTTCGTCTTCACTGATTGGAAAGACGAAAGCTCGTAATTGATAGATAGATACAGAGTATTCCCATGGCTATGATAGTTGTATATACAAGTGTAGCTACCATCGACCAGCCCAGTGACAGGAACCTTGCCACCATATCCTAGCATCTAAGGTGGGTAGACCGCAAGCCTTCAAAAATTTTAGGATATACCAGGACTGCCGAGTGATTAGAATAATTTCCTTTAGGATGATTATTAGTGCCCTTAGACTCCCACTTTTCATTTAGATCATTTTGTGTCCCCAGCCGTGTCATTAATATTCGGAGCACGAGGACAGTTGTTACCTTCCAACAAATTTCATATGTAAGATCTAGACGAGTCCACCTTCATCTAGGTATATCATGTCCCACTCAAATCCATCCCCTTGTACTCTATTTTTAGGGTACGACTTTCAGGTTAAAAGGATTAGCCATAACCCTTACCGTAATACCGGTATATTTTTTCGACTTCCCTTAGAGCTTCAACCTCGACTCATTTCCTTCGATCCAATATATGGCTGCGATCTACTCAAAGCCCACTACGCATCTGCCACTAGTGTACCGTCCAATGGAGGCCTCATGTGCTACTTAAACACAAAGTCACCGAATGCGCATTTTGGACTCTAGAAACCGAGCTAACCAACCTGACGGGCGACTAGCTCAACCTCTAGGGTAGAATCCTATTCTAGGTTATCCTAGTCTAACAGAAATAGTTTTATCATTGGAATCGTGTTCAGTCAATATAGATTGAAATCCCAGGTTCATCCAACCAGCGACCTATGCCCAAATAGAGAACCTATTAAGGCCACAATCTTGATTTCTCGAATTCCGTTCCATTTTGGAACCCTGTTTGAATTAGAATTTTGAGAACGAGACTTCTGTATTGCACGGATTGCAGGCCACCCTAAATAACGCAGGATTCTTCGATGTAGCAAGTGACGGGACTAAAGTAGCCTAATCTAGCGAATAAGACTATAGGGTTCATAAATACTCTTCTTATCTGTATTATTGGATATTCTCTACCACTCTTGAAAATTCCATATCTGCTCTCGATTATACTCCCTTGCTTTCTGTACCGTTGATTCTCGTCCCTTCCTATTTCGGAGCGACGAACGATCGTGCTGTCTAAAATTCATTAGGAATCCTTAAATTATAGTATATATTGCTTGACTATTGAATATTGGTTGTTTATATATATGAGGGATTATAGGTACCATATGTTCTAGATACTTTTGGTATAATTTTTAGCCACTAGTTAGAAGATTATAGGGTTTTAGTGACCGCAATTTTGAGGAATAGTGTGACCAAAGGTGGGTAGAAGTCCTCGAGATTTCGTAAATACCAAATGACTAGAGAAGGCCATAAAACATTTTTAGAAATTAAAATTGAGGAGATTAAAGTGATAGTAGACTTTGATTTTTTAGAAATAGTTATGAATTAGAATTTCGAGGACGAAATTATTTTTAAGGTGGGTAGATTTGTAGCTCCCCTTCCCGAAAAATCCTTGAAATATTTTTATTTTATTTATTTTATTTAAATGGTAATTTTAGAATTTTTGTGAATAATTATTTAGTTAATTATTACGGTAGATGATTTCTAATCATGATTAAATTTGGAGTACAAGGTGACTAGAAATCGTGGCACTGATAGTGCAGTGGCGTGCCTAGACTAGTGTATTAGCCATGCCAGGGAAGGCCGAGCCATAATGATGTCCTAACTAGGAAAACCAGGTTAAGTTGCGACATGACCGTTATAAATAGTTTAATTATTTATTATTAAATTTATTGACTTCGTAGCGACCCGGTTGTACCGAACCAAGCCCGAACTGGACCCGAACAGAGCCCAAGCCCATGTAGTCTTGCAGTACGTTCAATGACATTCGTGTTGACGTATTTTGGTATAAGTATGTGGATTTCCGTTTTAATTATTTAATGAATATTTTCTAGTATTCATATTTATGATATTATAAATATCATTGTTGTTTAATATTCAATGATAATTACATAAAATAGGCCCTCATGCATTTTGGGATTATTAGACTGTGCATGGTGGTGTATACACCGTTATTGATTTATTGAATTTCGTGGTTATTATTATTATTATTATTATCATTATTATTATTATTATTATTATTATTATTATTATTATTATTATTATTATTATTATTATTGCTATTATTTTATTATTTTATTTTAATATTATTGAAGTTATTATGAAATATTACTATTTTAATATTATTGGGTATATGTGTGTGAATATATATATATATATGTGCATATATATATACCAGTGTGTATAAATATACGTGAGTAAAATATATAAATATACTAGTATTATATAAATAAGTCTATAATGTATAGATACATAAATGTATGTATAAATAAATATACATGTAATTGTAGATATGTGAAAATATTGTATGCATAGATACTAAAGTAAATATATATAAATATATATATATATATATATATATATATATATATATATATATATATATATATATATATATATATATAAATAAATGTAGGTATAAATAAATTTACATGTATTTATATTTGTATATATATAAATATATATATATATATATTAAATATATATATATATGTATATATATATATATATATATATATATATATATATATATATATATATATATAAAAAATAAAAAAAAATAATAATAATATATATATATATATATATATATATATATATATATATTTATATATTAAATATATATTAAATATATTAATATATATATATATATTTATATATATACAAATATAAATACATGTATATTTATTTATACCTACATTTATATATATATATATATATATATATATTATATATATATATATGATATATTTGTATGCGTGTATTTAAATATATATAGTGTACATGTGTACGTATATGTAAATATATATGCGTATGTGCATATATATAAATATAAATATTATGTGTATATATATATATATATACGTATGTGTGCGTGTATATATATATACTATAATAGGTGGTGTATGTATATAAATAATCACATATACAAAGATATATATATAATTATACTTAAATATATACAAGAGAAGCAATAGCACTAGCAACCCAGCCAGGGGCTAACTGGTGCTCGAGCTCAGACCCGAGCTGAGCGAACGCAACCCAGTAGAACAACCCAGCTCGGCCCGTACAGAGCATCCGAACAAAGACTCTTCCCCGACTCCCCTTTTATAAACACTTACAAACTAAAACCCTAACTCCTCGACACAAACCCGCACGCCGATAGCCCCTGACCCTGGCGGCCACCCTGGCGACCCTCCCAGCTTGGGCATGGCGCCGCCGGCCGGCCAACTCCGCCTGAGGCAGCGCACGAACGCGCGCAGCGCCGATACACAGTCCAGCGACAGCAGCAAGGCGCTGTGGCGACCACGACTTCGCGGTCGAAATCCACACCCGTCGCTCAATCATTTTCTGAGATATTTACTCAGGTACGATCCCAATATATACGCTTTCAATCCCCTTCAAATAGATTCGTATAATACGCGATGTGCGCATCGCAAATCGATTCCCAAAGTCGAGAAAAATCTCGAAATTCTGAGTAGAGAGACTGTCCCAAGGTCCCCAGTTTGAGTCTCGATTTCTTGCAAACCAGTGATCGATTTCGAAATCCGTTTGAATAGGTTTATAGACAACATATAGGGCTTCACATTCCTTTTTGTGGATTCGTAAATCATCGACTACGCGTCGAGAAATCGAATCCCAAAGTTTCCCAAAAACCTGTTTTAAAAACTAAAAAATTGTTCCACATGACATGCGTCCCGCCAAACCGGGCGACGTGGTCGCGAACCGAAGGCATCGAAAGCTGCGTAACGGCTTCGTGGTCGTGTGGACTTTGACGGAATTCAAATTGGTCGCATGTGCACGACGAATTTGATGCGTATCCATCGAAATTCACCGTATCGTGCACGTTGCAAATTTCTCAATTACTTTGTGCACGTTAGTCAGATCGAGACAAAACTTACGCCAACAGGACCGTATCATTTTTCTGATCCTGCATGCCAAGTTTGGTCCGATTCTGAGTCTGTTGATAAAATCACCGTTTTGCGGGCCACGCGGTTCCACTCAACGGGCGATTTTGTGTACGGCCCGCCGGAATCCAACTTTGGACATACGTTTGGGTTCGTATCGGAAAACTGGATCCGTAGACATGTAGTTTGACGACTTTAGAGATCGTTGACTCTGGCACGCTTTTCGGTGCAAAGTGGGTCCAACGGCGGATACCGTTTTTGCCCGAAATTACCGTTTTGCCCCTATATCCAGAATTGGACTTAAGGACAGGCAATCCTAGCTAATTTGACTATTCTGAGAACGTTGGTAATATTTATTTCAGCATCCGGAGACTTCTACATGTGTTGATTGATTGTGGCTCATTGAGTGGTATGGTATTATTGGTTTCTCCAGCTAAGGACCTCATGCAAGTGCACTCTCTGATTGCTTTCCGATTCATAGTAGTATTTTCATTTCATATCTATACATATATCTTGCTGCTTGTTGACACGCTCGTTACACGGAGTAGTCGGGAGGGAAAATATCTAAGTAAACATGTGAACTACCCAGAACTTTCCCATGAGTCTATTCTTGAACGATAGCAGCTGCACACGACATGTGCAGTGAGCCGTATTTACCCCCTAGCCGTTCACATGTCGAAGAGGATATTTCACACCACCTAGATAGATGTCTTTTATTAGTTTTTCCTTGTTTAGTTCTCTACCGTGCTATGTCATCAGTTTTCTTACTAGCTTTCGTATTCCATATGCTATTTTTATGTCTTGTTAATTCTATTATGTTTTGCATTGTCGTCGGTTTGTGTACTTGTTCCATTCCTGACTGAAAACCAACATTTTTCAGGTTTAGCCGCTATCACTCTTAGCACTGGAGAAGACTTGGGTATGCTGAAGACAACCTAGAAATAGAAAGCAATTGTATCAATTTTATTAATTGTAAAATCTTGTATTTTCTTTAATTGTAAATGTTGTAATAAATCTAGAAATGTGAATGAGCAATATTGTTTATTTTGAGCATTGATTCTTGCGGGCTTGACAGCGTTCTACCGCCGACTCTGCGGCGTAGGCTGGCTTGGACACATCTCGTATCCGAAAAACGGGTGCGGGTCGTGACATATTGTATTATAATTTCAATTACCATATTAATTGAACTCTTTATAACCTGTGTTGCTCTAACTAGGACTCTGTGACTCCAGTTGTCCATCTTTTCATATCAGCTGTTCAGGGTATCAGGCGAATACATTCTCTGATCATTTCATACTTGTTAGGATTTATATTCTTGCTCTATATTACTTTACTTGATGCTGTCACGTTGTTATCACGGATTGGTACTATATCGATCCTTATATTGAGATGTTATCCCCCTTAGGAGCATCGGGTACATCATGTCATGTGCATTTCACTTTCATCATGTACTACTATGCTTTCACTATTCATGTATACTCTTATGATTCATGTACTTTCATATTCATAGAGCCTTCATGTATAACTTTATGTGCACCCATTTATGGGCCTTTATGTGAAATATTGTACAATAACATAACTTATCTAGATCTTTGTGTATTGATTGGGGGTATGGGAGAGTAGAAGCAGTCATGTGAACAATTTCAAAGTAGTCATTGTACAAACTCTTTAGTGTAATCATATGGAAATTCAAGCCGTTCATATGTCTATCTTGTACTCTACATCACTAGTCACTGATAGTTCTCTACTTATAGTAGCTATTTATATTACAGTTCTCTCTCTTTTACTACATGTACTTTCTTTCAACGTTTCATGTATTTTACTCTATTGTATGCTTTATATTCCTGTCTTGATATGAACTGTTGAGATTTTGTGCTCGTTTCTGTCCTGACTGGACCTGTTAAAAATATTACAGGTAACCTGGAGATTCACAGTTAGCCAAGAGGACCAGTAGAGCTTGGAGTAGATTACTAGTTTATGGTTTAGTTTCACTTTCAGAACTTGTTTGTAATAAGTGGAGATTGAGTTGTATTTGAGATTGTTTGCGATGTTGTTTAGAAGTTTATTTAAGTTGCTTGAGTTTTATATAGTTGTTAGACTCATGTGTTATCTTATCGTGCTTAGACTGTGATTGAGTTATATCATATCTTATACTTGTCCTCCATTCAGAGTTGAGATTGGGACAGGTACATTATATAATTGCGTGAGTTGTTGATTAGATAGTGACCTAGAACAGCGTTCTACCGTCGACACTGTAGTATAGGCTGGACGTACCCACTTCTTGTGCCCTTACACTGGGTACGGATCGTGACACATTTTTAGTGGTGGCCCATGCTGGTCGAGAGCCGCATTATTGCGATATCGTAGTAGCACAACGACTTAGTTGTACTGCTACGAGCCTGCGATAGAATATAGGAAGTAAGTTGTTAGAATGAGAGGATACTCAATCACAGTTAGAAATCCTTGAGAGATTCCTCGGACGACCCTTGAGAATCTTATTTAAACTTCAATTTGAAATCCCTTCCTTTGTTTTGTTCACCCTTACTCCTTGTTATTGAATTTGATTTTTGATAGATCGTTGTTGATTTTGATTTTCCTATCGAGATGAATTTTATGGCCTAAGTTACGATATTTTCTGATAACATATGTTGACGGAAATAACATGGATGGTAAAACGTCTACTTGATTACGGAACCTGGAGTTTATCGCAGCCATATTAGCCGACGTGGCGGAAACATAGAGACCTGACTTTGGATGTATATATCTTGGTTATGAGATTTGGAATTTCTTACAGCTATTCTAGTCGACATAACGAGAATTCTAGACGACATGATTATAGAGGTGCATACCCCAGTTATGGAATCTATCGTTTATCGCAGCCTTGCTTATTGGTATGGCGAAAATTCTGAGTAATATAATTTTGGACAGACGCATAAGATTATCAGATTGTATCTTGAGAAGGTTTTTAAATATATCATCTCTATCGTACCCTTCTGTTGTTATAAAATCGTATTCCATCATCAAATAACTTAAGAGTAGGGATATTTTAGTTTTTGGTAGAGCTCATTCATATGTATTTCTTTCATATTGTAATGATATGATGACTTGTAGAGTATCGGTACCCTAGAGATGATAGTTAGCATTGGTATTAGAATAATAACCCATTGTAGATGATTCCTCTGTTATTTATAATACCTACCAGTTTTTATATAGGATATTAGTCTGCCTTACAGCCTTGATGATTTATTATTTTCCTTATCCTTTCCAGTAGGGCACCCATGACCAGAGCCTGTCCTTGAGTGTAGCTGTAGCTTCGCCTGAGACTGAGAGTATTCCTCTGCCTCCTATAGTGGTACCCCATACCATATTCTTGGGAGGGTTGTTTCCTGATGGAGCTCAAATATTTGGATTTCTCCGAAATGTGTTAGAGACATAGAGAGTTCAGGCTGAGATCTTGAGGGAGCAGTATCCAGTTCCACCTAGAGCCTCAGAAGTACCCAGATTTCTAGCCTAGACCTTAGCATGTCTTTTGAGATAATTGATACACCCCACATTGCTTGTATCTTTTGATAATTTATGATTGCTTTGTGATGTAGTATGACTAGAATGGCTAGATGGGAACCCTAGAGAGAGTATTCTAGGTAGACGAATATTCTTTCTGTGACTTTGATTCTGGAATGTCAGAGATGTAAATCTTTAGAAACTTCCTTCATAAGTTTGTAGTAAACAAGATTATCTTCACTTTGATATATTATATCCCACTCAAACTTGTTCCCTTGTACTACTTTTGCATCGCAGCTTTCGGTCCAATTTAGGCCATTTGACAATTCCCAATTTAATTATGATTATCATACGCACATTGCCATAACTTTAATTTAGGCGCACAAGATTAGTTATTTTCTCAAAATCAACTTCACATGCATGACCTATACATGACACCCTACACCCATGACCTTCGTGTCCTACTCAGACATGCCATCTTGTGCTTCATCATTATCACATGACTTTCCTGACACAAGACCCCATCTTGATTTACCCCACGGAGTCGCTTTTATTTCCGACTCAAATTGGGGACACCTTTACGACCCAAATCTGCCGACCCAAATTTGGGATATGACCCATTTTAAGCCTACTACCCATATTTTACTTGTTGACCTTGTATGCTGCTAGGTAAAAGCTTCGACCTTGATTGTCGGGGGTTTGACCTAGAAGGAGTACGACCACTCTTAATTTCGAGGACAAAATTCTTCTAAGAAGGGTAGACTTGTAACACCCACTTTTCTAAAATAAGGATAATTTTGAACCTTTGTAAAAGTTTATTATTTAATAATAGGATTTATAATTTATGGGGATTTTTAATTAATTTAATACTATTTATAATTGGTGAATTATAACTTTGATGTGTTAGTTAGTGAACCCTAGAACTGTTGAGCCTAGAGACTAACCATGACCATAGGGACCTAACCATGTGATTAGAATGACTAATTACAACTTTTTAGGCTAAGGATATTTTGGTCATTTTGTGACTTTTGAATTATTTAGGATTTTGATTAATTGGTGAATTTTAGATTATTTTAATAATATTTAAATTGATGTATTATAATTTTGGTTATTTTTCATATTTTAATATTTTGGGAATTTTTATATTTTAATATTGATTTTACGGGATTTGTTTAGTCGGGTTTGAGTTTCGTTTCGTTCCGACTTGTGTTAGTGACCCGGGTAGCTTAGACTCTAGACGGGACCCCAAGATTAGTTAGTCATGGCCCACAAACTCCATTAATTAAGTTAGTGAGTTTAGACTAATCCTACTTGTTAGATTGGTTAAGTTAGAGGCTTAAATTTAACCCTTTTTATCCCAAACTTGAACCTAACTTAAAATTAACCAAGAAGACTAGTTGAGACCTTATTGGGCTTTCCCCCAAGGCCCAAATAGGGTTTAATGGCAGCCAATATAGGTAGGTTAGCCTCCCTTCCTTTCATTTCATTCTATCTTGCCTCTTTTCCTTCACAAAGTGTTCTTTCCCAAATTAGAGAGCTTCCCTCTTTGATTTGATCTCCAAATCCTTACATCCCTCCACCAAAACTTCCATCCAACCTTCTTATATTACCAAGGGAGGGTGCTAGCAAATATTTGGAGCAAAGTGCAAGAAGGAGTGTCCTTTTTGGAAGATCTTCGTGTCGGAACCGTGTCCTTGAGAGTATCATTGGAATTCCACTCCCAATAGGTAAAACTAACCCTCTAAATTGATTTTCTATGCATATTAGTTAGTTTTGAATCCATATGATCCACCTCCATGCATGTACCCCCTTTAGATTCAAGTTTAAGGCCATTTGGAGATCTCTTGAGGATTTTAGATTTGTGTTTTGTGTCCTACTTGATAGATCCCAAATTAGGACACCACATGTGTTTGATTTATTGCCTAATAGGATTAATTGTGTTTTAAATTCAGTTTTAGAATAGTTAGAGAGTGGATTGATCTTAGTTAGGATGGTTAGAGTGAGTTTCATTTGGATACCTATGTTGGTATCCAAGTATCTTGACCTACATGTGTTTCTTTTGTCCAAAACAACCAAAATTCGTCATAATATTCAACCACGTTTTTAGTAACCACTGCAACTTAGAAATGCCATAACTTTTAGCTCACAACTCCGATTAATCTTCCATTTCTTTTAAAAGAACGGTATCGAAGTTAGCTTTCTAAATATATATTTTTCAATAAGCCAAAATCATTTTGAAACTTTCTGTAAAACTATTTGAGTGTCAGCTGTCCGAAAGACGAACGCATTTTGGTGTTTTCGCGATTTCGGGAGCTTCCGGACACGAAAATGTGATCCGTTTGAATTTTTGAAAAGCTAACACGAAGGGCTACGACATACTTTAATTCTAATTTTTAGTGAATGTCTAATTGGTATAATATTGATTTTATGTAGAAGAGTGACTATACGATATAGACATTTTGTGTAACCTATGAGCCTATGTAGTATGGATATTAAATGAATGTAGGTATCATAGGTTGTCGAGTATATGTATGATATGGTACATATATATATATATATATATATATATATATATATATTATTGTTAGGTAATATATGTTAGTATATTTGTTAGATGTTGGTTAAAAGAGGGTTAGATATGTTAGAGTTGTTATATGTTAGTGCAAGTTATATATGTTAGTATGTTTATTAGATGTTGGTTAGTAGAGGGTAGATATATTAGAGTTTTTTATATGTTAGTGTAAGTTATATTTGTTAGTATGAATGTTAGTTAGATAGTAGAGGTTAGTATTTTGTTAGATATTTGATATGTTGTTAGATAGTTTGAAGTTAGACATCTAATATATTAGATATTGATATGTTAGTATGTTATGTTAGTTTTAGATATTGGTATGTTAGCAAGTTAGTCTCTATAGGTCATATGTTAGATATTAGTTAAGATGTTATGTTAGTACATTAGATAGTTAGTTAATTAGATATTTGAGGGGTATCTTGGTATCTCATGATACCAAGTTAGTATCTTAAGGTAAATATGAATTACCTTTACCTTCAAGGTAAATGATTAGTTTACCTTATGACCAAGGTATTGGTTTTGGGATACCAATATGACCAAGGTTGATATGGTATCCTAGTGTTACTGGGTTAGTGTCTAAGTGTTTGAGTTTGAGTATGTGATGTTAGATTGTGGAAGTGTTATATAGATAGGTATATATATTTTTGGGTTATATAGTATCAATATATATTATGAGAGTACATAGATATAGGTTATGGTTCATAGTGAGGATATGTATATACTTGATATATGATATCTATATGTATGTATTAGGGTGGTACTATATGGGTAAGGATATATGTGATATATATGTAATGTATATTATATAACTAAGTTTGTGTGTCTTGTTAGCTACGTGGTTTAGCTTTGTGCCTTGATTTAGGTTGTGTTAAATTGCAATGGTACTAGTATACTTGATTGTTTAGGACGTAGACTTGTTTAGACCTAGAATTGACTAACCTAGACTAGTTTGACCATTGTTAACCAATCCTTAGCTAGTTTGACCATATTAGACTAGTTATCCTAGTTTGACTAGACTAGGTGACCAGTGTTGACCAAGAGTTGACTTTGACCTAGATTGACTTAGACTCATGTAGATTGCATTATAATTTCAATTACCATATAAATTGAACTCTTTATAACCTGTGTTGCTGTAACTATGACTCTGTGACTCCAGTTGGCCATTTTTTCATATCAGCTGTTCAGGATATCAGGCATACATTATCTGATCATTTCATACTTGTTAGGATTTATATTCTTGCTCTAGATTACTTTACTTGATGCTGTCACGTTGTTAACATGGATTGGTACTATATGGATCCTTACATTGAGATGTTATCCCCCTCGGGAGCATCGGATACATCATGTCATGTGCGTTTTACTTTCATTATGTACTACTGTGCTTTAACTATTCATGTATACTCTTGTGATTCATGTACTCTCATGTTCATAGAGCCCTCTTGTATAACTTTATGTGCACCCATTTATGGGCCCTCATGTAAAATATTGTACAATAACATAACTTGTCTGGATCTTTGTGTATTGATTGGGGTACGGGAGAGTAGAAGCAGTCATATGAACAATTCCAAAGTAGTCATTGTACAAACTCTTTAGTGTAATCATGTGCAAATTCAAGCCGTTCACATGTCTATCTTGTACTCTACATCACTAGTCACTGATAGTTCTCTACTTATAGTAGCTATTTACATTACAATTCTCTCTCTTTACTACATGTACTTTCTTTCAGCGTTTTATGTATTTTACTCTATTGTATGCTTTATATTCCTGTCTTGATATGAACTGTTGAGATTTTGTGTTCATTCTTGTCCTGACTGGACCTGTTAAAAATATTACAGGTAACCTGGAGATTCACAGTTAGCTTAGAGGACCAGTAGAGCTTGGAGTAGATTACTAGTTTATGGTTTAGTTTCACATTAGAATTTGTTTGTAATAAGTGGAGATTGAGTTGTATTTGAGATTGTTTGAGATGTTGTTTAGAAGTTTATTTAAGTTGCATGAGTTTCATATAGTTGTTAGACTCCTGTGTTTTTTTATCGTGCTTAGACTGTGATTGAGTTATATCATATCTTATACTTATCCTCTATTCGGAGTTGAGATTGGTACAGGTACATCATATAATTGCGTAAGTTATTGATTAGATAGTGACCTAGAACAACATTCTACCACCGACACTGCGGCGTAGGTTGGACGTACCCACTTCTTATGCCCTTACACTGGGTGCGGGTCGTTACACTTATCTATCAAATGACGCCCAGTATCTAATCGTACCCAAACTCAAATAGCGCCACCTTCAGATAGCACGAGATACCATATGGCAATCTTCTTTAAAAATCTAAGTTGTTAGTCACTATGACTGACAATACGGCAGTCGATAAAAATCTTTTTGAATCCTGAGCACGCAACGCTCTAAAAGATCTTGTCAGATTTGCCACAATGACGGCCGTTTGTTTCCTAGCGCCATTCATCGATGGCGCGAAGTGATTAAAATTCTTTTTGGACTTGATGCTTTCCGTAGTTGGCACAAATCAATAGATCGTGCCATTCATGCACTGGCACCAATTAATCAATTATTATCCAGAAGCAGTTAGATGATGTGGCACGCATGCCACTAATCTTGAAGAACACACACGCAACACTGTCCACGACCAAACGTACTTCTCTTACATAATGTCACGCGTCCCATGCAGTTAAGCTATCCGTTCGCGTGACTAGGTGATCGCATGCCAAATAGTATATAAGCAGCCCTGTTTTACATTGTGTGTCAATCATTACAACTACTTGACAGTTATTCCAAAACTCTATAAATAGAGTTCAAAATCACCTTTTAAAGCATTGTTAATGATCATAATCTCCTGACCAAGCTTTAGCAGCACGCTCAAGAGCTCTTTTTCTTCGACATCGCATAGTCCAAGGGATAAAGTGATCGTCTTCTAATCATCCTATAGTTGTACTTCTCCAGAATTTAATTGTACTCTTGTACTCCTTTCTTTTCCTTAGTTTGTAGTTAAACTTTTTTTTTATAAACACTTTGTCCTATCTTTGGAAAGCCTGAGAGCTCTTTAGGTCTAGGAAGTTCTCTCACCCTCCTGGTGATGCTTCACCTCCACCTGCTCCAGCCACAGCCCTAGCAAACGCTCCAGCCCCTACAGCTCCAGGCCATATAATTGTCGAGCTCTATCAGCGGTTCTATACTTTTGTCACTCTCCATGGACAGCAGTATCAGGCCTATCTGACTCGCTTTGGTGATGCTGAATTTTGCCATTTAGGTCCAGGTCTTGATAAATACGATGGCTGATATTCAGTGGACGATTGCTCATCATCCCTCTACACCGCCAACTATCCTCCGTCACCCTGGTTTTGACAGACCGAGACTTGAGGATCATCCTACTTTTGGCTTCTTCGATTTGAAGACAACCTACTTTGATCCACGGCCTCCTGCTGATGACCCGAACGGTGCTGATATTTGATTCGTGTTTTGGTCTAGTATTTTATATAGATTTGTCTTAGTCGATAATGATGTAGTGACACTTTAGTTTTTTCTCCTACATTTTGGACTACTGTAGTGATGTTTTTATGCACTTTGGACTTCAGTTGTAGTAAATTTTTATTTGCTATGTTAGTTGTTTTTCATCTAATGCTCATGTTTTTATTACTTCTACTACTGATTTTCTCGTTCATATACTTGAGAAGATGACCAGTTAGTTCATTTCATATTTGGTATTACTTCTTTTCTTCTTTTTTTCTTGGATTCACAAATTACGGAAGAGCCGTATTTTGAGTACATGACAAAGGGGGAGAAAGAGCATATACCAAAATTTTATTTTTACGATTCAGAACAAGTCAGGTATAATCAAAGTTACATATTATTTGTTATATTTTAGTATACACTCAAAGTTTGTCAATTATCAAAATGGAGAAGATTGTTGGCCCATTGGTTAATAATTACAACTTATTTTGATAATCAATGTCAACTTTGGTCGTTACGCAATATACATATACTGCTACAAGTTTACAGGTTTCAAGCAGAAGAATGTCTACATCTTAAATCTACGTTCTACTGCTACAAAATACAAACATCGCGTCGTCGTCAAGAACCCAAATCACTAGAATCAAGATCAAGTCTTTTTCATATTTCTTCTGTAATTTTCTTTTTAATAAGTCTAGGAAGAATATGGAAGATTGATCAGGATCGGTACTGGCTTAGGTTTTTATTAGTCCACAAAAATTAGCCTATCTATCCACATATTCATAATCTAAAAGTCTACATTCTAAAAAGCCCAAAACCCAAGAAAATTTGGCCCAAACTGTTCTGTCCTGACCCTGCCGGAAATCGGCCCGAATTTGGTCTAGGTCAGTTTTATATTTGTTTGAATTCTCTCCAAATCTACATCCAACGTTCGAATGCAAAATTTCTACATCTGAACTCTTTTCGAACTCTGCCCAAATTCGATCAACAAAAATACTATAAATAGAGAAGAACTTTCACATTTCCAAATCACTCATTTATTCAATCTTCTTTTCTCTATTTATTCATAAGTGTTTTCTACGAGCTACACTTTCAAATCAAGCCTATACTACTCTTAGCCAAGCCAGTACAGTTTCTGTTTAATCTAGAGTTTGGTATTGAAGAATTGTATCAGATTCTGAAAACATTCCAGTTTTCAAATTGCTTTCAATAGTCGTTCGTGCGCTCGTCGCCAAGCATGGAGTTGTAAGAGATTACAAGCTCTCAATTAGCTTGTGCCATAGTGGATTAACATCGAGTAAGAGTATTCGAGACTGGACTAGTCCTCTCAGAGGAAAACCAGTATATATCGTTGTGTCACTGAGTTTGATCTTCTTGAGTCTTACTTTACTGTAATTCATTTAGTGTCATTTACCTGCCATAGTATATAAGTTCTGGATTATTTTTAATTGGTGATATTTTTTGCTGAACACGCATACACTCTATTCACCCCTAGAGGTGCTCAATGGTCCTACAATAATTTTAATCCAAGTTTTGATTATCAAGTTACTGAAAATGATTGGTTAATTGCTAATTCTATTTATGAATTTTTAGAATTATTTTACAATGCTACATGTATTTTATCTAGAGTTTATTATACAACTTCTCCTCTAGCGTTAATAGAAATTATTAACATGTTTTATTTATTTTTTAAATATAGAAATGTTCCTCGTTTTTATTATATTATTTTCAGAATGGAAACAAAGTTTCGAACATATTGGGGTGAAATACCTCTTTTATATTGTTTGGCTTCGATTTTTTATCCAAAGATTAAATTAGATGACATATTCATATTGTTAGACGATTTTATTGAAAATATGAATGTTGATGTAAGTTACTTAAAAGTATAAATTAGAGGTGTTCTAGATACTTTAATTACTTTGTATGAAGAAAGAGTTGCATCGACCCGACCAAGTACAATTGTTCAAGTTTGTAGTAGTAGTTCTGATTTTATGTTTAAATTATCACATGCTAAAAGTGTATTGCAAAGGAAGAAATAAAAACAATCTTCCCTACCAAGTCAGGAATTGTCACTGTATTTAAATTCTTATGTAGGAGATGAAGATGAATCTGTATCTTATTATTCCATTTTAGAATAGTGGAAAAGATACAAAAAAAAATGTATCTTATACTTTCTTTATGGTTCCGGTGTCCACGATAGCATCGGAATCTTATTTTAGTACAGGTTCAAGGATGTTAAGCAAGAAGAGGAGCAGGATGTTGCTAGATATTCTGGAAACTTGTGTCTGCATTCACGATTGGGTTCGTGCGAAAAAACTAACTAAAATTTTAAGAGATGAAAGTGCTAACATCAGTGAGCTGGACTTTCAGTCTCTTATTTTGGAGGACACTACTGAAGAATGAGCTGAGTAATAAACTCAAAGGAAAGACAGACGACGGATGATAAAAAAATACTTGTCCATTTTTTATGAATTTTATGAAAATAGAATATCAGATTTGCAACTTGTACATTTTAAGACAAATTTTATAAAGAAAATACTTGTACATTAAATTATATTGACATTAATAAAATTTTGTCCACTTTTATTTTCTTAATTTTTTTTGTTAGTTAATGTTATTTTAGTTCTCATTTTGTCAACATATTCACTTTTAAAAAAAAAAATTGGGCCGGCCCGGACACAACCCTGAACCGGCCCAAGCCCGGTTAAGCCCGGCCCGACCAGGTCATGGGTCTGGACTGGATTCAGATTTTTTATACCCGGGCTAGGCCGTCACGGTCCGTTCCTCCATTCGGGATGGGCCTAGCCTGTCCAGAATCTGGTCCAATTCGGTTGACCCGGGCCGCGAGCCGGCCCGGACTGACCCATCTAATACCATGAGCATTATACAGTAGAAGATGTGGTATAGTATCAAGAGTGTTCACCAGCTACTCTCCCACGCCCCTTACCCTGGCTGACCTTGGTGGACCAGTCAGATAGACAACCCCCAGCCCTGGCTGTTGGACTTGGTAAAACCAAGTGAGGAAAAAACCAAGTCTTTTGGCCGGTTCTTTGGCATTAGAAAAGGCATAATTGGTTGGGTTCTCTCTCTCTATATAAGAAGAGAACTATTTATTCTTAGTAGATAGAAATACAGCCTTTCAAAGAGAAAACTCCTTTCTATTTTTTCTTTCCCTCTCTCCTCTTTAAGGAAAATTCTACTCATTTGTTTGTTTTTTCTAAGCAAAAGCTAAGTTCGGATAGTTTCTTCCGGAGCTGTGTGCAGCAAAGGAAAGCCGGTAGCATGGGAGTTTTACCTTTAGGAGGATTCGGGAACAAGTCTGCACATAAAATCGAATAATCTCTTAGGACAGTACTTCGTACACGACTTTTCCAGAGACCGGTTATTCTACTTTCTTAATTTGTTTACAGGAATCAAAGAAAACTAACAACAATACAAAGATTTCTTTTTTGTTTTCACATTCTGTTTAAAAGTTCTTATAATACATGATGTTAACAAATATGACAAAGTTTTCCTTGCTGTTAACAAAAGTTCTTCCATATTTGATTGTCTACTGTTAACAAAGTTCTTATATAACAATTTATATAATATTTGTATATATATAAAAAGTCTATTTTCTATATAAGTACAGTTTATATATCATAAAGTTAATCTTCATAACCTTTGGATATATACATATTATATTATCTCAAAGAAACAAAAAAAGTGTTTAAGACACTTTTGAAACCGGTTAGTTAGGGACACTTAAAATCGATTGGTTGAAGTATTTGTTTACTGTTTACAAAACCAAATTGAATATATTATATTTTACTTGCTGCTCTAACAGTGTTAGCACTAAAGCATGAAGCTGAATATTTTTATACTTGTTTAAGACAGTTATACAATGTCTATTTTTCTAATAAAATGCACTATATATATATATAGTTGTATCTACGTTAAATCTGCACTTCTGTCAACCCAAACAAGGCTAGTTAGCCACTAATGAAGTGTATTAAGTCAATATCAGCATAAGTGGATAATGAAAAGTTTAGCTTTCAAAGTATAGACTGAAGACTTAATTGTTTCAGTCAGAAAAAATTATTGACGGCCAATTGCCAGTCCTTGGCAGTAGTAGTTGTTATATGATAAGAATGCAGAATATGTGCATGAATTGGAAGGTTAAATAAATCTGATCAATTGCATTATAGAGTACAAATAGATCTCATGGGTTACATACAACCAAACAGACATACCAATGATACATGTATTCATGTTGGATACGTTGTTATATGATTGACCATGTGCTTCTGGTTATTGTCTTTGTCATCTACTCTTGTTCTTTACTTGTACTTGGGGAGGGAAAATACTGTGGGTATGTGACCAAGCCAAATGCTAGTTATAGGTATTGAATGATAGCCTAATCACACACCTGTGCACGTGTAGTTAACTTGTACCCTATTCATGTGCTTTATCCAGCCGGTCAAATATTTTGTACGTATTTTAAATCACTGGTCATGATCTTCTTGCTACGTGTTTCATATTTCATGTTCAGTAATTTATTGCATTATGGTGGTTCTGGTTAGTCATGTTTCATTACTTGTGCATGTGTTTTACTTGTTTCACTGTTATAGTCTGTACTTTGCTCCTTTCCTGACTGGATCGTTAACATATTAGGCCAGTGTAAGAAGTTGATTACACGGGATTGGACTACCTTTGGAGGATTTTAGAAGATTATATTAGAACATTGGACAAATGTATTAGAAGTTGTCTTTCAGGATATAGTTTACCAGATTTGTCTCTGGATGATTTTGTAGAGTTGTACTAAAAAGATATAGTGGAATGTGTGATGCTACTGTGATCTGTTCTGGGAACGTATATAGCAGCTGTGATGAGATTGATTGATCATGTTACTTGGAGTTTTTCTGAGGTTTAAATACAGCTTACTGTGTTGTATCTACAACGTAGGCTGGACGTGTCCGACTCGTATCTAGAAACTTAGGAGCGGGTCGTGACAATATATATTCATGTATACTTTGTAAGTATTATTTTTTTGAAATTTTATTAAAAACTATTTTAGATTTATGAAAAGGTGCTTTAATTTAAATTGATTGTTACTTTTTTTTTAAATATTCATTGTGATTTAAAATATGATTGGGATTTGATTAAATTAGTTTTAAAATTATTTAAATTAATAGTGGAATTTATCTACTACAAAAAAAAGGCCTTTTTTGACGAGTTTTTTCCGTCAAGAAAGGAGTATCTTGACGGTTGCGGATCCGTCAAGTAGGCCGGAGTCAAGGAAGGACCCCCCATTTTCTTGACGGTCGCTGGCAGGGCTTTTCTTAACGGTTTTTGGCCGTCATATTAAGTAGTTTTCTTGACTATTTTTAGCCGTCAAGATAGCAGTTTTTTGAAACCGTCAATGTAGGTGAAAACATTTCTTGACTCCGGCCTTGATGACGGCTATTAGCCGTCAAGAAAAGTCCTTTTGCAGCAGGATTGAGTTAATTGTTGATGTTTTATAACCGTCAAGAGAAGCTAAATTTTGTATAGCAAAAATTTCATTTATAATTATATATTATGAATCGAACACACACATAATATCAATAATCCAGAAGTATACATACATAAAATAACTATAAAATCCAATTTTTATATTAACAAACTGTAAACTGTTCATACACCACAAATTTCCAATAACACATCTAACACACGTTCAACTACAAACATCCAACACTATTAGTGCCGAGGCACAATTTTCGATGGAAAATTCTGAAACTGAAACAATTGTACAGACAACGTTTCAAATGCAACACCTTAAAGAAGATGTGCAACAGAAATCCTGGAGGATTCTGAATTATGAGGATCTAAAAAGATTCTACGTAATACACAAAAAATCTAAAGAGACTTTGTGCAAGCAACTATCGGCAGTAGAGCTTCTAAAAAGAAGTTACTGTAAAAGACAACAGCAGCGATGACAGGCGAGAATGAGATGCTGGGGTGAATGAACCACCGTTGCTCAAAGCTTTATTCGCCCCATGTTAGTCCCTTGGCGAACAATCGATGGAAAACCACGAATTCAGAAACTATTGTAAAGACAATGTTTCCAGCAACAACACCTTAAAGAAGGTGATGTTGTATTACGGGAATCTAAAAAGATTTCGTAATATTTCTCGAAGGCAACAAAACCGTATAACTTCTAAAGAGAAGCGACGGTATTCTCGAAGGCAACAGAACCGTATAACTTCTAAAGAGAAGCGACGGTATTCTCGAAGGCAACAGAACCGTATAACTTCTAAAGAGAAGCGACGGTATTCTCGAAGGCAACAGAAGAAGAAGAAAGCCTGCTGGGGTGAAAGATCACCGGCGCTCAAAGCTATATCCGCCTTACGGACAAGCCTCCAGGAACCAGCAAGTTCGAAGAGAACTTTAGAACGCTAGCCAAAAATGTCGACGACTCCTCGGAATAGCAGCAGCACTTCTCTCTCTCTCTGGAAATTCTCTGATTATTTTCTGTAACCCTGGAGAGAGGAGATGCTCCTGATATTATAGGCACGAGGTGGGCTTTTCAAATTCTGAACGCACGCCCTGGTTTAATGCCAGATCCAGATTTTCTGGATCTGAGCCATTTCCGGATCTGAGCCCACAAGACCCGCGGACGTTACATAATTTGAACGGCCCACTCGACCCGCTCGACCCGCTCGACCCGCTCGACCCGCTCGACCCGTACGACCCGTACGTCCCGTACGCTCCGTACGCCAGCTATCGTGCTAAGTGCAAAGTGCCATCAAAAAGCCACAATAAGCCTCAAAAGCCTATTAGCCCAAGCCCAAGCCCGAGTCCGAGTCCGAGTCCGAGTTCGAGTCCGAGTCCGAGTCCGAGTCCGAGTCGCTAAGCCCCTTCGGGGCTTAGCTCCAATCTATTTTTATTTTGGCCAAAAGTTGGTTTCTTATTCTCATCTCTATGTAAAATCCCCCCACATGACACCCTCCATTGGGCCTCAACCCATGTGCATCTCTCTATTCCTTCATAAGTAATATATAGAGATACATATTGGTGTGATTTTCCGATGTAGGACTATCTTTTAACAATAGAATGTTGTGAACACACACAACACATAGAATAAAACACCAACAATCCTCCACATATCTCTATATATATGAGTTAAGCGTTCCACATAATAACTGTCCATTATGTATTAGGATAGATGTCGCTGACGACTTGAATCTTCCCGCATGGGTTGAACAACAGTATGATACAAGAATAGACTACGCCTTGAATTCTGTACCACAACTGTAATTTTTCCCACTCACATAATGTAGTTATCTGTGCTTCTGGCTGCACATTAAAGGCCTTGTGCCAGCCTGGATTTCAATATATGTATTTTGGGCGTCTACAAATTTACCCTCAAGAAACGGCCTATTTTTCTGTCCATACATTATAGGTGAGTTCTTTATTAAAGAGACATGGCATGAAGCGTCCAACGCTTCCTTTGCGGTGCTACGCCGCTATGACATGGCCTTAAGCCGAGGACCTTACCCCGAATCACCGGGAACCTCATCGTAGTGTCATACTACCCGTAGCATGAGGTCTAGCCCCTTTGTAGTGCCAAACTACCCAGCATGAAGCCTTACGCTTCTGTGCGGTGTTACGCCGCTACGACATGGCTTGCAAGGCCGAGGCTTTATCCCTAGCCGGGTTTACTTCATTGTGGTGTCGTGCCACCCGTAACATGAGGAACACCTCCTCTTTGTAGTGCTGACTACATCCCTCTTTAATTCAATATACAGCATTAGGCCAACTGCCTATTTGCGGTGCTACGCCGCTGTGACTTGGCTAACATAGCCGAGGATTTACCTCTTTCGAGAACCTTATGGTGGAGTCACCGCCACACATAGCATGGAGTCACACTCCTTGTAGTGCTGTGCTACCATGCTTCCTGTAAAGTATAACAGACCTTCACTCAGTCTGAGAACTCATTAAGGCATTATGCCATCCTTTCCACAGGATCAATTTTTCGTAGAAAATTCATAGTAGACAACAGTAGTTCTGGGTCCGAAACCCTTCCATGTTCCGCAGAACAAGTACCCACTGTTAACTAACATTTTTCCAGTCAATAGTCCTCCCTTGAATCAAAAAATTAGATATCTGGTAGATTTCTCTTTGAACCAATAACATAAAATTTATTGATAGGATTATAATGACACAATATTAGAATGCCTTCAAATCCATCTTCCTTGCTGTGTCCTCGACCAGCTGTCGTTTGAGGCCTTTCGTGAACGGATCCGCCAGGTTCTCCTGACTCCGAACATCGATCACTGCAATGACGCCTCGTTTGATGAGATCGTTCACTGCTCTGTGCTTTAACCGCACAGTCCTCTTCTTTCCGTTAAAGAGTTCATTTGATGCTACTGCTGCTGCCGCCTGGTTGTCACAGTATATCGGGATTGCCGGTATCTGAGCTCCAACCACTGGAAGATCATACATGAGCTCCCGAAGCCACTCTGCTTCATCTGCAGCAGCATCCAATGCAAAGAATTCAGATTCCATGGAGGAGCGAGATAACATTGTCTGCTTCTTCGATTTCCACGATATAGCAGCTCCGCCCAAGGCGAATATGAATCCACCTGTAGAATACTCGCTCTCCACCTCTGAACACCAGCTAGCATCACTGAAGCCTTCCACTACTGACGGATCTCCGCTGTAGTATAGTGCAAATGTCTGAGTCTTTTTAAGATATCTCATAACACGCTTCACAGCATTCCAGTGTTCAACGCCTGGGTTGCTAGTGAACCGACTCAGCATTTCCACCGCAAAAGCTATGTCAGGCCTTGTGGCAGTAGTAGCGTACATCAAGCTTCCGATGACGCTGGCGTACTCCAATTGCTTGACGCTTTCTCTCGAATTTGGCTCCAGCTTCTGATCACTCCGGTACGGTGTATCAATTATAGGAAGATCTTGATACCCGTATCGAGTGAGCATTTTCTCAATGTAATGAGATTGTGACAGTGCTATTCCCGTGCCTGTCCGGATGATCTTGAGCCCCAAGATAACATCGGCATCCCCCAAGTCCTTCATACTGAACTTGGTCGAGAGAAATTTCTTTGTCTCTGTGACACAGCTTAAATCCGTACCTAGGATTAGCATGTCGTCAACGTATAGACAAACGATAACTCCTCTTCCGTCAGCAAACTTAGTATAGACACACTTGTCTGTTTTACTGACCTTGTATCCATTTGACCTTATCACTTTGTCAAACTTCTCATGCCACATTTTGGGAGCTTGTTTCAAACCATACAGAGACTTCATCAACTTGCAGACTTTGTCTTCCAGACCTCTGACGACAAAACCTTCTGGTTGTTGCATGTAGATCTCTTCTGTCAGCTCGCCATTAAGGAATGTCGTTTTTACATCCATCTGATGTATCACTAGTTTGTATATTGCTGCTAGAGCAATTAACAATCTGATGGTTGTCATCCGAGCTACTGGAGCATAAGTATCAAAATAGTCGATCCCCTGTTTCTGAGCAAACCCTTTGGCCACTAGCCTGGCCTTGAATTTGTCGATGGTTCCATCTGCTTTCATCTTCTTCTTGAAGATCCATTTGCATCCGATGGGTCTTGCTCCTTCTGGCAGGTCAACTAACACCCATGTATTATTGGAGGTGATTGAGTCAATCTCATTGTCTATCGTCTCCTTCCAGAATACAACATCTCTGGTCTTCATCGCTTCATCATAGGTAAGCGGATCTGCTTCCACATGATAAGTGACGAAGTCATCTCCGAAGTCTTTCGGCCTCCTTACTCGCTTAGTTGACGGCTTAGCGAGTTCTGGTTCAACTGGTGTCTCTTCGACAATAGCTTCTTCTTGGACTACTGGTTCTTTAAGGACTTCTGTCTGCTTTGCACTCTCATCATTCTCCAGAAGATCCGCGAGAACAATATTTTTGTGCCTTGCAAACTTGTCTTTAAAATATTCAGCATCGCGAGATTCAATGATATGATTTGATTCTATATCAAGGAATCTCCGAGCATCACTCTTCTCGGCATAACCCAAGAAGATAGCCTTAGTGGTCCTAGTCCCCAGCTTCTGAATCTTCAGATCTGGGAGCTTCACGTAAGCCAGACACCCCCACACTCGAATGACATTCAAGTTAGGTCTGACTTTGAACCAGAGTTCATGAGGTGTTATGTCCGAAGTTGCATACGGTACTCTATTGAGAATGAAAGTAGCCGTTAATGCAGCTTCTCCCCAGAAGCTCTTTGGAAGACCCGCAGTCAACAGCATAGAGTTCATCATCTCTGTCAACGTTCTGTTCTTCCTTTCTGCTACTCCGTTGGATTGAGGAGAGTACGGAGCCGTCGTCTCATTTATGATTCCATGTTCTTTACAGAATGATGAGAAATCATGAGACCGATACTCCCCGCCTCGATCACTCCTTAGCCTTTTGAGTTGTTGTCCAGTTTGCCGTTCAGCCTCGGTCCTGAACTCCTTGAACTTCTCGAATGCTTCGTCTTTAGACTTGAGCAGGTAGACAAAAGCATACTTTGAGAAGTCATCGATGAAAGTAATAAAATACTTCATCCCGACTTTTGTAGAGAATTGCTTGAAATCACAGATATCTGAGTGAACCAACTCCAGAAGATCTGTGCTTCGATGGACCCTGTGAAAGGGTTTCTTTGTGATCTTTATCTGAGCACACACTTCACATTTCTCTACCTTACCCCCACACTTGGAGATAAGTCCTAGGCTAGACATCTTGTTAATCCTTTTACAATGAACATGTCCTAGCCTATTATGCCACAACTCAAAAGAATAGTTCAAAGTAGATATAGCATTAATATCATTTTTTGGGTTACAACAAGCTGAATTTTGTACATTCCTTCAGTCTGGAAAACTTTTTCGAAGAATGTACCCTTCTTGGATATCACCATCTGGCCAGCATTGATGTCCATCCTCAAGCCTGCGTTACAAAGCAGGCTCCCAGAGATCAGGTTCTTAGCAATTGCAGGAACATGCTTCACTCTTTGAAGCGTCAGAGTGTTCCCCGATGTGAGTTTCAGCTCCACCGTCCCGATCCCCAGTACTTCAGCTTGTGCCTGGTTTGCCATTATGACTTTCTCGGGAGTTGGCTCATAGAAGTCGAACCATTTCTTGTCTGAGCAGACATGACATGTCGTACCAGTGTCAATCCACCAGTCCGAGTCAACCCCCACATTTGCAACCTGCGCTATCATTGCAACCAGATTAGTAACCAAAGAAACCTTACTAGGCTCACCTTTTTCTGGTTCCTTGCAGTCACTTTTGTAGTGGCCCTTCTTGCCACATTTGTAACAAGTCACATGGGACTTGGACTTCTGATTCTTGAATGAAGGACTCTTCACTTTCAGATTAGTGAAGTCCTTCTTCTTCTTGTGAGGAGAAGCCGCCTGCTTCCCCTTGTACTCTCTGGCTTGGACCAGATTTGCTTTCGCCAGTTGTTTGGACAGAGAATCCATCTTCTGTTGAGAGCGCATCTCGTCCTCAACATGGATCTCTTGCAGGAGATCTTCCATACATATGTCCAGCTTCTTGCGGTGCATCCTTGCATAGAAGTTGCTCCAACCCGCAGAAAGTTTAGAGACGATTCCTCCAACGACAAACTTGTCGACAAGAGGCATCTTCTCGTCATCCAACTTTTGGCGCAGCTTCAGAAACTCCTTTACTTGGGGCAGCATAGCCTTCTCATCTTCGAAGGTCCACTTGTGGTATCTTTCAACCAAGAAGATCTTGGACCGATTCTCGTCATCTTCGTACAATTTCCCCAAGGAGTCCCAAATCTCTTTGGCAGAATTCTTCTTAGAATAGGACTCTGCCAGAGAGTCTTCCATGCTATTGAGAATCAACAGTTTACAGATACTGTTTTCTCTAATCCATTTTGCCTGCTTGGACTTAGCAGCTGCAATAACTTCTGCGGTTCCGGTTGTTGGAACGATCGGTTCTTCCTCATTCAGCACGTGATCAACTTCCACGAGTTGAATGTTTAAGGTTACTTTCTGTTTCCAGATTTGGAAATGTTCGCCGTCGAATTTCTCCAACTTGTTAAAGTCGGTATTGACGAGCGATGCACGTGAGTTATCCATCTTTTCGATATAGCTTTGAGATTGTTAGTCCATTGGCGAACAATCGATGGAAAACCACGAATTCAAAAACTATTGTAAAGACAATGTTTCCAGCAATAACACCTTAAAGAAGGTGATGTTGTATTACGGGAATCTAAAAAGATTTCGTAATATTTCTCGAAGGCAACAGAACCGTATAACTTCTAAAGAGAAGCGACGATATTCTCGAAGGCAACAGAACCGTATAACTTCTAAAGAGAAGCGACGGTATTCTCGAAGACAACAGAACCGTATAACTTCTAAAGAGAAGCGACGGTATTCTCGAAGGCAACAGAAGAAGAAGAAAGCCTGCTGGGGTGAAAGATCACCGGCGCTCAAAGCTATATCCGCCTTATGGACAAGCCTCCAGGAACCAGCAAGTTCGAAGAGAACTTTAGAACGCTGGCCAAAAATGTCGACGACTCCTCGGAATAGCAGCAGCACTTCTCTCTCTCTCTCTGGAAATTCTCTGATTATTTTCTGTAACCCTGGAGAGAGGAGATGCTCCTGATATTATAGGCACGAGGTGGGCTTTTCAAATTCTGAACGCACGCCCTGGTTTAATGCCAGATCCGGATTTTCTGGAGCTGTCGTGCTAAGTGCAAAGTGCCATCAAAAAGCCACAATAAGCCTCAAAAGCCCATTAGCCCAAGCCCAAGCCCAAGCCCGAGTCCGAGTCCGAGTCCGAGTCTGAGTCGCTAAGCCCCTTCGGGGCTTAGCTCCAATCTATTTTCATTTTGGCCAAAAGTTGGTTTCTTATTCTCACCTCTATGTAAAATCCCCCCACATGGCACCCTCCATTGGGCCTCAACCCATGTGCATCTCTCTATTCCTTCATAAGTAATATATAGAGATACATATTGGTGTGATTTTTCGATGTGGGACTATCTTTTAACAATAGAATGTTGTGAACACACACAACAAATAGAATAAAACACCAACACCCCACACGAGCACGAACAGCTTCCAGGAACCAGCAAGTTCACGAAGAACTTCTGGAACGCTCGTAAGTCCATATTTGAGACTTGAACGGGCTTCCTGGACTTAACAGACTCCCTCAACTCTCTTCTTGGTGCATCTTTCAAAGGAGGCCAAGGGGCTCTATTTATAGAGTGGAGTTGAGACTTCACCTCTTCTCCTATCCGATGTGGGACTAAAATACCAATACTCAAAAATAGAGTTTGATATTTTAGATCATCCCACAATCAGTCTAGAAGTGTGCCAGTCCACGCCTACCTCCCGAACACTCCCGTGCATGCACGAGACATCCTGGAGTCCGTGTCCGAGTCCGAGTCCGAGTCCGCACAACAAAAATTAACTTGCATCCTTGTTGGATTTAATCCTTTTTCCTTCTAGGAAAATACTTCCACATGGCACAAACTTGTGCCCCACTACACCTCATGTGCACACCTCAACACAAGCAATGCATTATATTGAGATACTCACCATTTGGTGTAGCCGATGTGGGACTATCTTTTCTAGTCCAAAGGCAAAAACACCAACAAACACTTGTCCAACCACAAACATATCCAACTAAATTATGTAACTTTCATACATCTTAAACATCCAAAACTGATAATTGTACAAATAAAACCAAAAATAAGTAGCACCTTTCCTAATTACATAACAAATATGAACCCGAAGCGCATCACATCATACTACGTTTAGTCTTTATTTTCTATGTTGTTCCTGAGAGACCAAAAGAAATAGGGAGAGTGTCATTATATAGCCAAAATTTTATATCTTCTATACATGTAAAGAATACTGCATGCACTAAAAAGAATCAACAAATTACCTAATAAGAAATCATGATGAAGATTTTCCTAAGTTGAGTCCCTCCCCACAAACTGTGCAAAAACACATGAAAATAGTTAACAGTTTGAGTCCCTCCTATCATTATTATATATTAATCCAGAGGTATCCAGACGCTTTGTACAATGAGCTTTTTGAACAGTTTTCATATGTTCTGATGGGTTAGTTTATTGTTTCCGTTAGCCTATCGCATTGTATCATGTATTATATGATATGTACGCCAATCATAAACACAGGAAAAAAAATATACTTCTATGAATCACACATACGAAATATGAAGTATTGAAAGCAACATATATCGTATGTTTACATGAGAGTGGATCTGTCTCGTTGTGTGATGGAGGATAATCACTACAAAGTATTCTACCAATATTTCCCAAGTATTCTATAAAGATAATCACTACAAAGTGCTCCTTCTGTAACTCCAAATACCACTACAAAAGCATATATAAAGATATTATAGCTTTGATCAAAATTCATATTGCTCTCAAATCTCAATATTGATAGATTACTAGCTAGCGATATTAACTAAATAGATTAAATGTTTCAAAGAAACAAAATAATTTTGGATCCTTATACCATACAAGTAGTTGAAGATCTAACAGAAACTAACTCATAAATTGCTTTGGTAATGTACATAGTAACTATTTTTATTGAATTGCAGTTTTGATATAGATTTCATTAATTTCAATCATTTTTACATATAACTACTTAGGTCAGGATCTTGATATCAGAAAATTAGAAGAAAACAATATAAGAGTTGGATCAAGATTAAGTGTAGAGAGTAAAACATCTCTGACATCGATCCCAAAATAAACTAAGGTTGCGTTTGGTTCATTGTAATGTAATCGTAATCGTAATGAAATTGGATTTGTAATGTAATTGGGTTTGTAATGTAATGGAATTATAATTACATTACTATGTTTGGTTGAAGCATGTAATCAAAGCATGTAATGTAATGCCAATTGCATTCATATGTTTGGTTTACTATGTAATGTAATTAAGTTTCTAATTTAATATTTTTTTAAATACAACATAAAATTTAAAAATTGGATCACTAAATTTTTTAAAAAAATTTAAAAAGAAAAAAAGTAAAAGTAAATAATAAATAAATAAGGAAAAAATGGTTTGTTTTCTGCTAAAAAGACCAAAAGCGAAAAAAACGACAAAAAATAAAAAATACAAAAATTGACAAACGAACAAAATTAGAAGGAAAAAAACCAAAAATGAAAAAGCGATAAAAAAGAAAAACGACAAAAAAAAGATCAAAAATATGAAAACCATAAAAAGTGACAAATAATGATAAAAAAAATTGACTAAAAACAAAAAAAATTGACAAAAAACAACAATAAATGAAAGGAAAAAAAGACGAAAAAGACCAAAAACAAAAAAAGACGAAAAATGACAAAAAACGATAAAAAAGAGCAAAAAAATATAAAACGACAAACGACAAAAAATGGCAAAAAGAAAAAAAAAAAGGACAAAAACGACAAAAAAACAAAAAAAAACCAAAAACGAACAAAAATGCCAAAAAAAGAACAAAAACGGACAAAAACAAAAAAAAAAGGACAAAAATCACAAAAAACAAACAAAAACAACAAAAAACGAACAAAAACGACAAAAAAAGAACAAAAACGACAAAAAACAAACAAAAAAAGAACAAAAACGATAGAAAACCGAACAAAAATGACAAAAATAAACAAAAATTACAAAAAACGAACAAAAACGACCAAAACGAACAAAAAAAGACCAAAAACAAAAAAAGACAAAAACGACAAAAAAACAAACAAAACAACAAAAAACGAACAAAAATGATAAAAAAAACGAACAAAAACGACAAAAAACGGACAAAACAACAAAAAAGGACAAAAACGACAAAAAAAAAAACAAAAATAACAAAAAACTAACAAAAATGACAAAAAACGAACAAAAACGAACAAAAAAAGGGACAAAAACGACAAAAAAACCGAACAAAAATGACAAAAAAAACGAACAAAAACAACAAAAAGACAAAAAACAAACAAAAAAAGGACCAAAAATAACAAAAACGACAAAAACGACAAAAAAAAACAAATAAAAACAACGAAAAAACGAACAAAAATGACAAAAAAACGAACAAAAACGACAAAAAAACGGACAAAAACAACAAAAAAGGACAAAAACGACAAAAAACAAACAAAAACAAACAAAAATGACAAAAAATTAACAAAAAACGGACAAAAATAATAAAAAGGACAAAAACGAACAAAAAGCAAACAAAAACAACCAAAAACGAACAAAAATAACAAAAAACGAACAAAAAGGACAAAAAGGACAAAAAAAGAACAAAAACGACAAAAAACGACAAAAAACAAACAAAAACAACATAAAATGACAAAAAACGAACAAAAATGACCAAAAACGAACAAAAACGACCAAAAATGAACAAAAATGACCAAAAACGACAAAAAATAAACAAAAACAACAAAAAATGACCAAAAACGAACAAAAAGACCAAATTATAGCATACCAACCTTCCGCTTAAGTTGTAATGTAATTGCGATTACATAGGTTTTATGATGTAATTGAGTTTAGAAGAAACTGATGTAATGTAATCAAACTTGTAATCGCGATTACATTACATCTAATTTTTTTTGTCCAACCAAACATCCGAGTTAGATTGACAACGTAATGCCAATTACATTACATTACGTTGTCCAATCCTGCAAACCAAACGGGCCCTAAGTGAATATGCATGGGAAATGAGTTCCTATAATATTGTGTGTTGGCGTTACACCCTATTTGGGAAGAATACAAGTAACAACATGGCACCACGAACACAGAATCCTATATACTTTATTAAACAAATGAAGTGATGCCTCTATTTTAAAAAGGTTATGAATTGTTCTGAACTGTAATTATACATTTATTAACTAAAAACAACCATAGCTATTGATCAGCTTTCATTTTTCTTATAGTTCATCGTCTGAAAATTATTGATTGTTCCTCCGCATGATGGACAAAACACTATCCAGTTGTTGTCCTAGAAAATAAAAATAAAAAAATTGAAGCATGTTGTAGCAAGTTTTTGTATGTGAACTTTGCATACCTTACAACACCGGATATTGTACACTCAGCTGGAATCTGATTGACATCCCCTCCTGGATCTGCCACACACCACCACAAAAAAAAACAAGAATTAAAAAAATGAAACTGAAGTTATAATTGCAACACCAATCAGCCTTATGCTCCGCATTCTGATGCAGAAAGCTCCAAAGGTTTCCAGCTAGTGTGGCAGGATAGAACTTGCTGTAATCCCTCTTCTCAAAATTTTCAAATTATTTATTTGTTTATTTTGAAATAAAATCTCTTTGAACGCATAGACATTATTTTACTACAATTTTGTATTTCAAAAACTAGTTAAAAAAAATCATGATTTGAAAATTTAGTTTTAATATTTGTTCTTGAAATCTTACTATTTGAAATATAAATGATATTGATCATTATTCTTGGGCTTCAAAGGATTAGTTTCGAAAAAGGTTTTAAAATCATAAATATTATAGTAATCAGTCATTTGATCATATTTGAATTTATACGTATCAATTATGCTTCAAATTAGTTTGATGGTATAAAATATTAGTTTAAATATTTATGGTGACTAACTAAGAGTTGCCTAGATATAGTTAAAATATTATCTAATTATCTTTCAATTTATCTCAATAATAAATTGATTTTAGAAATAGTATGTTTGAAGTTATTTGATAATATTAATTGTTGCTTTAAATTAATATAACAATCTAATAAGAGATATGATTAGATTCATTCAGATTTAAAGTTTCTTTTGTTTTAAAAACATAGGAAAGGGTTATCCAATCAGGACTCTCAATCCTTATCTTCAACTCCTATTTAAGGAGGCCTTCTCCAAATTTCTCGGAAGCCTTTTTCGAAATCACAAACTTGAGCCACCAGCAGGAACCTCTCCAGAACCCTCTCGTGGTAGTCCCAGCCGCGCTATCTCCAAACCGACACCACCCTGCCCAGCGCCTATCCTTCCAGCCGACTGCAACCGTCCCCGCCGGTTGACAACCACAACTGCCTCACCATTGGTGCCCGCCTCCTCGCCATTTCCTCCTTGCACCTCCCACATCCAGACCCGACCCGCCGGCCAACCTTCTCCCTCCCAGTGCCCTCACCATCCTCCGCAACTAACATACCACGCTGCCACCACATCACCCCCGACACCATTGGCTACATCCGAAACCATGCAAACTCCTTCCCTGTCATATATAGCCCCTCCATATCTCTCTCTGCGTCAATCTCTCAACGACGGGACGACTCCGCGTACCCTTCAAGTCCAAGGCCACCACCATCGCCTGAGCGCATGCCTTGCCACAGAAAGGTTGTCGCCTACACCACCGATCGTACTCTTGGTCGTTGATCCGCTGCTCTACCACAGCCATCGACCAACCCTGGAGTTCCTCACCAACTTCGTCCCCTTCGCGACGAAGCCGTGGCCGGTGCTCGGTCCCATGACCGTGCCGACGTCTGCGACCTGTGTATAGCCCCATCCCTTCACGCGGAAGCTACCGCCGTAGGCCGATCCCGCCAGACAGTGCTCGAGAACCCCGCTGACCGCTCTGCTGTGCCACTCTGCCATAGACGAGAACCCCCTTGTGAGCTCCCCTTTCTTCTTCTCTCTCTTGTCTCTCACTCTCCTGTGATTTGATTGAATGGAATGCTTTTGTCCCAATTTTTTTAAGCAGTCACTTATTTCATGATGTTATTATATTGGTTTTGTAAAAAGAGGGAGTTTGGTATTAAACCTGTCAATGGTAGCTTATTGGTAGGATATTGGCATTACCATATCCGAACCATTAACTATCGGATATATCCGATAACTATCCGATATCCTATCGGATAGAAGTTTTGGGTACCGTATCCGTTACCGATAATTTTAACGGATATCGGATAATATCCGAACCAATAAGATTACTAAAAAAAAAAAAATTTAAAAAGAGGAAAAAAAATCAGAACCAATAGATTTTGTCAAGAAACGACATATTTTCACATTGAAACGACAGATTTTGTAAGAAACAACAGATTTCTATATTGAAATGACATATTTTGTCAAGAAACAATAGATTTTCGACTGAATTCTGAATTCCTGATGGCCCAATATATTTTAAATTTATTAAATAATTTAAATATTATTGGTTCGGATATTATTGGTTCGGATATGACACTTACCGTATCCGTATCCGATATCCGATAAATATCCGATATGATATCCGAATCCGTATCCGTATCCGAAATTTCGAATATTTTCGGTTCGAATACAGATCGGATACGGATTTTCGGTCAACCATTGACAGGCCCAGTGACCAAGCCCCCTCTTGGTTTGTGTCTTTAATAAATGATTTGGTTTGTGCCTTTAATAAATAATTTGGTTTTTTGGAGAGAGGAATGGATTGTTAAGTTTAGGATTTTTCTAAATTGAATGAGAGAGAAGTGGAAAGCTTCAGTTTCATAATTTCTTTTAAACCTAGGTTATCATATGTTAAAATGAGTCAATAGGAAATTTATGGTTTGGCAGCAACCATTTGCTTGTTGGAACTTGGAATCATATTTCTGTTAATTAAGGTTTGATTGTAATCAGTATATTTACTACTAATTAGTAATTATTAGGATTGTTAATATTATTAATGGTATTAAATAAGATTTGGGTTAATCTATTAAGATTTTGCCAGAATATTGGTTTAATGATATTTATTTTATTTTACTAATAGTAATAGTATATTTTGATATACATACATTTATATATATATTTCTAAAAGGATAATTGTGATAAAATATTATACTATTATTTTATCTGCTTTAAATATGGCCTTGACCAAAACTATGTATTTTGACAAAAAATTTGGTTTTATCCTTAAGATGATTTTTTCTAAAATGTTTATCTAAATATTTTGACTAATATAAATATAGTTTCTAAAATTATAAATAGTTTTCTAAAATAACTATGTATATTATTTATGCATTTTTCTTCGATTATAAATCATTAACCGGGACTAATCGTATTACACATTTTCTTGCAAATTCTGAAATTCTTCTCCATATCGTTCCAAGCCAAGCGGACTATTCTGGCTAACGAGATGGTTGTTTCACCAGCTAAGGACCCCAGGAGAGTACAGTTTATTGTCTGTTTTCAATATTGACTTTCACTATATTTTATTGTTAGGCATTGGTTATGTGGTTTTGCCATGTTATATTCTATTATAAATTATGGAGTCGGGAATAAGAAGTACCAAGGATGTGTGATCCGACCGTAGATATTGTTTATTTTCATGCAAGTAGACCTCGTAGATATTGTTTATTTTCTACAAGTAGACCTCGTAGACATTGTTTAATTTCTGCAAGTAGACCTCGTAGACATTGTTTATTTTCTGCAAGTAGACCTCGTAGACATTGTTTAATTTTCGTGCAAGTAGACCTCGTAGACCTCGCGGTGTAGTATCCCAGACTGATCACATATCAAAGGTACTTCTAACTGTTGGGAAGGTATTTTAGTTTATTTATTTGCTATTGATTTTTTGTTTTTTCTCACGTTTTTTTGCTGTTTATTTTCAAAACATATAATTGATGTCTAACATCTGCTTTATAGTCATTTTCATATATTGGAACTGCATTCAGTGAATTGTACTCATTCCATCCTGACTGGGTAACCCAATATTTTTTAGGTTAGCCGCGACTACGCTTAGCATTGGGAAGACGAGTGTAATTACAGGCCAAATCTAGAGACTGGTTAAATGGTTTAGTATCCATGTAGCTGTCTTTTTTTTATAATTTTGTGAGACATTGTACCTTATATTCAAATGTAAATCCTTGAATATTGTAATTTAATTTAGTTATTGTGAATGAGCATTATTTGTTAGTTTTAGTTATTGTGGCTTAACAGCGTTCTACCGCCGACACTACGGCGTAGGCTGGCTTGAACACGCAACCGTATCCCGAAAAGCGGGTGCAGGTCGTGACACTTGCAACTCCACTAGGTTGGTTTCATAGTTGGAGGAGAAAATATCATTAGGCAATAAACAATTAAGTCCTTAAGAACTTTTGAGATTTGAGATATGCTTTTAGGCATGGATAATAAAGATTAAGAGGATAGATATAAGAACCTTGCAAGTGACATGGGCTTGACTCCCATCTAAGCTGTATATGCTTCAAAAAATTGCTAGAGCATCCTGCAAAATAATAAAGAGAGGCATATTAACAAAATACTTACTTTTAAGTGAAGGAATTAAACACAAACAACATCAATAACAAGTAATAACAACATCAAATATCTCAAAAAAAGAGGATTAGCAATAATTAAAGACATATGGCATGCGACTGAATTATATTGTACTAGTATTGTATACTTGAACAATGACAATATGAAAGAGAGCTCCTCACAGTCCGACAGGAATAGAGGTTGCAGCCATCATCGTCAGCCCCGTGAAGAACCGACACCAACTGCAAATGCTGCAATAGAGTTGCCACAAGCAATGATCCTTGGCTGCAAACCCATGGACAAGCTTGTAGCCATCGAAAGACATTTCCACTTGAGTTTGATCTCTAATATGATACTCTACAAATTGATGAGATTATTCTAGCTAAAGTCTAAAACTTGAGGGTTGCCTTCAAGATTCAAGCAAACCTATGTGAAAATCATGTATGAATTCTGTGAAAGGCTTCAGGAATATGCATCTAAAGAAGGCGTAGGAAAAATGCCCAACAAAGAAACAATGAGGTTAATACCCTGAGTACACAAAGGTAGGTAGTATCAGTAATGTGTTCTTTTAAGAGGATATTAATCTACATAAAGATACCGTTCAGATACTTGAAAAAAAATGTCCATATTAGCTTAAATAAAGCATACACAATCTTGATTAAAAATACACGGGTTTTGTACTGTAATTACTAAATAATACTGAGGATACTAAAAAAATCCACATTTGAATGAAGCAGAGCACAAATTCGGTTTCAAAATACTATTTTACCATGGAATTATTAAATAATACATAAAAAATCAGATCGGGTTGAAATTTGGGACAATCTAGATATTGAAGTTGAGAAGTAGTACCACCCAGAACGCCCCCTTTAAGTTTGACTTCAGGACAATATAAACCAGATACCCATGTACTTCATAAAGTCTCCATTTAGTTTGAAATATATCCTCTCATTTAAAAACTCTGGAACAGATCCTTTTCTTTACTTTTAGAAATGAAGACAAATAATGTCTTAGACAAAGGAAGAGAAGAGCAGATTCTGCAAATAAGAAACATAAAACCCAACAAAATATTGTAAAGACCTGTAGGATGAAATCATACATCAGACCGTGAGAAGCGAGGATCAAATGATGTTACTCTCAAAGGAAAAAACAAGTAGGAAGAAGCATGCCTTAGTTTCAAAAGAGATCAGGGATGAAGAAAATAAAATATCCCTTAGATGTATATAGTACTTTGGAAAATAGAATTACCCAACTCTAAGATCTTTTCAAGTTTGACAAACCATCTTTTGCACAAAGAATTAGTTTAACATCAACTTAGATTGTTGGCTAGAAAAATGGAAGAGAAACCATGGGCCAGACTCGCCACAAATTTATGTTGAATGAAGAGAAATATGCAGGATTCCTAGAGCAGATCTTTTTCCAATTGGAAAAAGGTGAGGGTTTGATTTGAATCTGAACAACGATCAAGTTTATATTCTAAGTATTCAAGCTTGCTCATTTCATATTAAACCAAGCGACAATTATTTGCAAAGCTGCTTTTTTCTGTTTGACAACTCTATTATGCAAATGGCATACTAAATAACTCGAAAGAGATAATTACAATCGAGTACTACACTACAAATAGTAATTATACTACATGGAAATAAGCCACTTATGCCCCATATAACTTGAAAGGGGATATTATAAATTGAGCTCCATCGAACCAAAGATGACCCGGAAGGACAGTTCAAGCATGTCTCGTTTCATGTTTTGAGCTCAATCCATCAGACGAAGAGGAGCTAGTACTGCATTTAATCAAACAGATAACGGGCACGAAAAAAATGAGTTAAAAGAAGACAACATAAACCTCGATGTCCTCAGGGAGGAGCTTGGCGAGCACGGGGATCTCGTACTGGTAAAGCCTCTCCCATTTCGGGTTCTCCAATATATTCCTACTGTTGTGGCTTCTATTTGTACATACCTACAGTTGTGGCTTCTATGGCCACATGAAGCCTCTGTCGGCCTCATTACACCACTAAAATCTAATGAAAATTGAGAGGGCTTGCATTACATACCCATTTTTATTAATTTAACAACTTCTTCAAATTCTGGAACAACAGTCTAAAGTTTTGTGATCAAGGCCTACCAAATGTTCTCCATGTGTTTACTTTGTCACACACCATCTCACTTAATAAGATGAATATCAACTCAATTAAGTATTGGAATATTATATAAAGAAAGGAAAGTCATTAAGAAAAAGCTTGCCCAAAATGCGCTCCTATAAATAAGTCAGTTAAAAACAAATAAATAAAGTCACCTTTTATTAGTATCACACAAAAATAAAACATGATTAACCTGATAGGTTCAAACGCCCTTTAGGATTATGAATTTGTTTAGCTAAATGGGACAAGTACAAATCTATTCAGATTATATATAGGACTGTTGATGGTAACCGATAACCTGACCTAGTTATTTTAGAATATATGGTTTGCATTCCAGAAGTAAGCCCCAAATCCTTGATGTTTAGGGTTTGAATATAGCTCAAACCGAGCACGAAACACAATAAGAAACCTGAAGCCGATTTACATCTAACAAATAACAAGTATCACATATATTTAATTGAATAGTTTGAATGCTCTATTATTTTTAGATAAAACAAGATCCAAAAATATATCATAAATCGTACTGCCACGAATTTGGTTCCTTATGAGTCTTTCTAACACAATTGGAAGTCTCTTATTGCCCGAAGAAAGCCTAAATGGATGCAGCAACACAGAATTGGTATGATACAAAAGTTCGTCTCTTGAACCAACATGTAAAATCAGCAATATACATTTTCCTTGTAGAGAAGAAACTACAACAACAACATCGGCATCCCTGACCCTCCCCCAAATCCAATACCACTACAAAAAACCCTAGCCCTCCGGTTCCAGAGCAAAAAACTCAAGCATTTGAGAGTAACTTGTTGGAAAAGAAGCGCGGAAACCTTTCCCCAAACCGGAGAGTACCTGCGAGAGGACCGAGCAATACAACGCACGAACCCAAAAACAATCACACAAAACAATCCACGCAGACACAGAGAATTTTTGACGTGGAAAACCCTTGCGGAAAAAAACCACGGGA
The DNA here is from genome assembly GCA_029216955.1 of Iris pallida. NCBI lineage: Eukaryota > Viridiplantae > Streptophyta > Magnoliopsida > Asparagales > Iridaceae > Iris > Iris pallida. The sequence goes on along the minus strand of JANAVB010008300.1, from coordinate 21,338 downwards.
CGATCGGAGTCCAACCCTGAGAAGCCTCCACTAATGGAATAGAAGAATTACACCCTCTACAAACTCCTCCCGATCCAAATCGGATCCCCACAACACTCAGAAATAAGAACAATGATTACAAGGCCACGAAGAGCGAGAACGACGAGTAGATATTACCCGAACACGATCTCCTTCTAATAGCGACCTTCAATCCTCCGTCTTCTTCTCCGAAGTTGCAATGGCACTCTTGTCTCCCTCCTCTCTCCAAGTTGTGTTACGTTGCGTTATGAATTAGGGTTGAGAAAACTCAACTTAACTCCCTAATCCCGCTACCAACCTGGACCGTTGGATTAGATCCAGTGGTGAAAAGTCACCCAAATTCCCGCATCAGCCCCGACGACACAGAGTTCGGCCAGAACTCTGTGTCGGGCAAACAGAACCTATTCGCCAAATTCTGGAACAGCCAGACCGAGTTCGGCCAGAACTAGGCCTGGGACCGAGTTCGGGCCGAACTCGGTAGACCCAGTCCAGAACCTCCCTTAGGAGCAGCAGCAGCAGTAGCAACTCCTAGTTGCCTACTTCCCGAGCTTCTTCGACACACGAATGGCGCTCGTCGCACTCCGGGGTCTTCTCCACATAGGTTGGAAACCCCACCCACTCCAACAAATCTCTCCCTTCACAACTATGGGGAGGATGTCGTCATCCCGACGATCTGCCTACAGTACTCAAACTTCCCTCTTGGTAGAATCTTCGTGAACATATCAGCTCCGTTGTCATCTGTATGAACCTTCTCAAGTGCCGCGTCTTTCTTCCCAACCACATCCCGTATCCAATGATACCGAGTCTCGATGTGCTTGGACCGGCTATGAAATGTCTGATTCTTCACAAGGTGGATAGCACTCTGACTGTCGCAAAGCAAAGTATACTGCTCTTGCTTCAGTCCCATTTCCTGCAATAGCTTCTTCATCCACAACAGCTCCTTGCAAGCCTCCGTCGCCGCAATGTATTCTGCCTCCATTGTCGACAAGGCAATACACTTCTGCAACCGCGACTGCCATGACACCGTTCCTCCCGCAAACATCATCACGTAGCCCGAAGTCGATCACCTCGTGTCTACATCTCCATCCATATCAGCGTCGGTATACCCAACCAGCTTCGGCTCGTCACCACCAAAGGAAAGTCTCCAACCAGCAGTGCCCTGAAGATATCGTAGAATGCACTTGATCGCACTCCAATGTACCCTTCCAGGATTTGAAAGATACCTGCTAACCGTACCAACTGCATGAGCAATATCTAGCCTCGTACACACCATGGCATACATCAAGCTTCCCACAGCTGAGGCATATGGAACCCGCTCCATATCTTCCTTTTCGTCCTCGGTAGATGGATACTGCTCCTCAGTGAGCTAAAAGTGAGCCGCAAGAAGGGAACTCACTTTCTTCGACCCGTCCATCCCGAAACGCTGAAGTACCCGATGAATGTACTTCGTTTGGGACAAGTGTAGCAGCTTGGACTCTCTCTCTCGGCTGATCTCCATCCCAAGAATAGTCTTCGCTGCGCCCAAATCCTTTATAGAGAAGGCCGCGCCCAGTTTGCGCTTCTGCTCCGCTATCCTAGTGGCATTCCGACCCACTAATAGCATATCATCAACATAGAGCAATAAAATGATGAAATCATTATCGACAAAATACCTCACAAATATACAGTGGTCCGACGTCGTCCGTGCATAACCATGCTCCCCCATAAACGACTCGAACTTTCTGTACCACTGCCTCGGAGCCTGCTTCAGACCATACAAGCTCTTCCTCAACCGGCAGACCAAATGTGACTTGCCCTTCTCACAGAATTCCTCTGGCTGCTCCATGTACAACTCCTCCTCAAGATCACCGTGGAGGAATGTCGTCTTCACATCCATCTGCTCGACCTCCAAGTCGAGACTGGATGCTAATGCTAGCACCACCCGAATAGACGAATGCTTGACGACAGACAAAAAGATCTCATCATCATCCACGCTTTTCCGCTGACCGTAGCCTTTGACTACCAGCCTCGCTTTGTATCGAGGGCGAGTAGCATCATCTGTCTGCTTCACTCTGAACACCCATCGATTCTTCAAAGCCTTCTTGCCCTTTGGCAACCGCACCAGATCATAAGTGGAATTGGTGTACAAGGAACTCATCTCCTCCTGCATAGCCTCCATCCACTCCTGCCTGTGTTCGTCTTCCATAGCCTCTGCAAAACTTTTGGGCTCTCCTCCGTCAGTCAATAGCATATACTCATCTGGTGAGTATCTCGTAGATGGTCGACGATCCCTGTCACTCCTCCTCAAAGGAACCACTGGTGCTGGCTGTATACCGACAGCCTTCTCCCCTTCAGGAACTGCCTCCCCGGCATGCTCATTCTCCTGAGGGACACCCTGACCACCATCAGCAGGCTGATGATCAAGGTTGGGAGCAACTCCATGTACCGGCTCCCCCATAATTGGATCCTCTGCGATGTCCTCTGGAAACTGCTCGAAGCGAAATAACTCTAACTCAGGCAATTCCTCAGCCTCAGAAGGCGTCTCGAAATCCTGAGTGTTGGTCATGGTCTGATCCTCGACGAACACTACGTCCCTACTTCTGTAGAGCTTTCCTTCCACTGGGTCGTAGAGTCTATAGCCAAACTCATCTCGACCGTAGCCGACAAAGACGCATCACCTCGTCTTCGGCTCAAGTTTGGTCCTCTTGTCCTTCGGTACATGCACAAAGGCCTTACAACCAAACGCCCGCAAGTGATTATATGACGGCTCTTTGCCGTACCATACTTTATCAGGCACATCACCCTGCAAAGGAGCACTATGAGACAAATTAATAACATAAGCAGCTGTGAGAAGAGCCTCACCCCAATAACTGCCCGGCAAGTTTGCTTCTGACAGCAAACACCGCACCCTCTCCATCAGTGTCCTGTTCATGTGCTCTGCTACACCATTGAGCTGAGGTGTCTTTGGCGGAGTCTTCTGGTGTCGTATCCCCTGCTCTCTGTAATACGCATCAAAGGGACCGATGTATTCGCCGCCATTGTCGGACCGAACACATAACAACTTCTTGCCCGTCTTCCTTTCAACAGAGGCCTAAAACTCCTTGAAAGTAGGCAGCACCTGATCCTTGGTCTTTAAGGCATAGACCCAAACCTTCCTGGAACAGTCATTAATAAAGGTTACAAAGTAAGAAGCACCACCAAGAGATTTTACCTTCATAGGACCGCAGACATCCGAGTGAATCAACTCGAGCAACGTCGGCTTCCTTGAACTTGGGTGACTTTGGAAAGACACCCTATTTTGCTTCCCAGCTAAACAGTGCGTGCACTTCTCCAACTTTGTAGACTTGAGCCCCAGAATCACCTTCCTGTTCACCAAGTAGCTCATCCCCTTCTCGCTGATATGGCCGAGCCGCCTGTGCCACAACTCGGTAGACGCATCACTGACTGCGTTCACCTCCTGTGCCTCCTGTGCGCTCCCCTCCATATAGTAGAGACCGGACTTCTTGCTTCCTCTGGCAATCACCATCGAACCCCTGGAAAGCTTCCACTGACTGTTCCTGAAGAGACTGAAGAATCCTTCGTCATCCAACCTTCCAACCGACACCAGGTTGAAACGGATATCAGGGACATGACGAACATCTTTGAGAACAAGAACCGCACCCGTCTTCGTTCTCAAATGTACATCTCCAACGGCAACCGCCTTCAACACATCTCCGTTGCCCATCTTCAACACGCCACAGTCGCCTGTCGTGTAAGTGGCAAATAGTGCCCTGTTGTGAGATACATGTACTGAAGCCCCTGAGTCCACCAGCCAAGAATTGTCATCGCAGGCGAGGTTAGTAATGACCTCATCACCTACGATGATCACATCGCCTCCGTGCATCGAGGCCGCCGCTGTAGTGTTCTCTTCTTGCTTCCCCTTGTCGCCCTTCTTCTCTCTCTTCCAAGCGAAACAGTTCCGCTTGATATGGCCCTTCTTACCACAATGGTAACACTCTGAGTCCTCGTAACAACCCTTGGACTTCCCTCTGCTCTTGTCTCTGCCACCACCTGGACCCCTGCTTTTGCCCCTTCCGTGGCTCTCTGAAACCAATGCCTCTGAGTGGTGGGATGTGGATGAAGTGTCCTGAGAACGTCTCCGCATCTCTTTATTCAGCACCTCGTTCTTGGCAAACTCCAGACTGACCACGTCCTCTGGAGCAGAAGCGATCATAGATACTCGTACGGTCTCCCACGAGTCTGGCAATGTACACAGCAGCCATAGTCCCTGAACTTCGTCGTCGAACTTGACTCCCATAGAAGATAGCTGGTCAACCACGCCCTGGAACTCACTCAAGTGATCCGAAATAGACGCCCCATCCTTGTATCGCAGACCCATCATCGTTCGGATCAGGAACAATTTGTTTACCCCGGTCTTCTTCGCATACAAGGATTCCAGCTTATCCCACAACGTCTTCGCGTGCTCAATATTGGCAACGTGGTTGTACACATTTTCATCAACAAACTGTCGTATGTACCCATACACACCTGTATATGCTCGAATGTCTAGTCCTCCTCGAATTTATCACTGGGCTTCTCGGATGCAAACACGGGTAGATGCAGCTTCTTGACAAACAACAAATCTTTCATCTTGCTCCGCCAATAGTGATAGTTTGTGCCGTTCAGGTTCACCATGCGCACCGGCTTCGCGTCCATCTCTCCTTTCTGGTTTCTGTCAACTCCTGACACCCTTTTGAATTCCAGAACCTGGCTCTGATACCACTCTTTTGGGAAAGAAGCGCGAAAACCTTTCCCCAAACCGGAGAGTACCTGCAAGAGGACCGAGCAATACAACGCACGAATCCAAAAACAATCACACAAAATAATCCACGCAGACACAGAGAATTTTTGACGTGGAAAACCCTTGCGGGAAAAAACTACGGGACGATCGGAGTCGAACCCTGAGAAGCCTCCACTAATGGAATAGAAGAATTACACCCTCTACAAACTCCTTCCGATCCAAATCGGATCCCCACAACACTCAGAAATAAGAACAATGATTACAAGGCTACGAAGAGCGAGAACGACGAGTAGATATTACCCGAACACGATCTCCTTCGAATAGCGACCTTCAATCCTCCGTCTTCTTCTCCGAAGTTGCAATGGCACTCTTGCCTCCCTCCTCTCTCCAAGTTGTGTTACGTTGCATTATGAATTAGGGTTGAGAAAACTCAACTTAACTCCCTAATCCCACAACCAACCTGGACCGTTGGATTAGATCCAGTGGTGAAAAGTCACCCAAATTCCTGCATCAGCCCCGACGACACAGAGTTCGGCCAGAACTCTGTGTCGGGCAAACAGAACCTATTCGCCAAATTCTGGAACAGCCAGACCGAGTTCGACCAGAACTCGGCCTGGGACCGAGTTCGGGCCGAACTCGGCAGACCCAGTCCAGAATCTCCCTTAGGAGCAGCAGCAGCAGTAGCAACTCCTAGTTGCCTACTTCCCGAGCTTCTTCGACACACGAATGGCGCTCGTCGCACTCCGGGGTCTTCTCCACATAGGTTGGGAACCCCACCCACTCCAACATAACTGCGCTTCAAAACCCTAGAAAAAGCTCCCTAATCCAATAAAAAACCATATGAAACCCTTAATCGCTAGATCTCGATCTAAAATAAGTTTAAACACCCTCGAAACCCTAAATAAAGCACAACCATGACACTCCAACATCAAGTTGTGTGCCCTATGTCACTGTGACAGCATCTTGCTGTGTCATAAATCGAAAAAAATTCAGATCTAAAAGATGAGGAGAGATCGAACCTCTCCTAGCCGACAGACCCAAATCTGGGCCTTGCTGACCATGTCGTCGACGTGGATGCTTTATATGGTGAACTTGTCCTTGATGAAGCGGGAGATTAGAAAAGGGATACCGGAGGAGTAGAGAGGAAAATTCTTCCGATTTGAGGAAAAAATTTGGGCGGCTTCCGATTTGAGGAACCTGGAAAAAACTAGGGTTAGGGTTTTTCTCCTAGGAAGGAGAAAGAAGAGAGAAGAGGAGTGGGGCTCTGTGGGAGATTCTTTGAAGGAGAGGAATGTGGGGCTCTCTCTCTTAGGGAGGAGAAGGTTAGGGAGAGAGGAGGAAAGAAAGGGGACAATCGGAAAAAAGTTTGCTGGGTTCATCGATTAAAAAGAGCCACAACCGTCAACAAATATAAATGGTTTAAAATTTTTACTAAAATGGCAGCAAAAAAAAATCCCGCCAAGTTTTTGGCACATACATTCATTGACGGTTATCACCAAACCGTCAATAAATAAATTGATGTTTCTTGATGGATCATCTAAAACCGTCAACTATTATGCTATAAAATTACTAAATTAACATAAAACATGTCCTTTCTTGACGTAATGCTAATACCGTCAAGATAACCCATTTCCTTGACGGTTTTTTACGACCGACGAGAAATAAACCGTCAAGAAAGGCCATTTTTATTGTAGTGATCTAAGGGAGTTTTGTAGAATCCTAATCCTTATCCAATCGGGACTTTTTCTACCGATATAAGGAGAGCCATCCCTTTGTTTTTCCTAAATTCCAAAGAATCTATCGAAAGCCACAAAGCGCCATCACCAATTATGCACCGTGTCCGTGTCCATCTTTTCGATGTCAACCGTGCCAGCCTCGGGTCCGATCCCGGGTGTCTTTGCACTACCAAATCCACCATATATGTATAATCAGCCCGTCTCCTTCATGTCCGACATCCCGGACATAAAGCCAATACTTTCTATAACTTTCACCGTGTCACGCAGGACATACCAACCCACTCGGTCACCCTAATTCTAACCGGAGGTGTTTCACCACCATCTCTGCCCACCAACACCATGGTCTCCCTCCACCATGAACCTGCCCCTATTTCGTCTAGGGACAATACCGCCATCACCAACGCCCACCACCGGAATGCCAATTCCCGACTTTCGACCACCCAACCCACTCCTCGGCTACCCAATCGACCCCAACCTTAACGAAGCTCGTCCATGAACCCTGATCTCTACTCTGGCACTTGCCTATCAACATCCGCCACCGTGTTACCAACATCGCAGTAATCTATGGCGTCTATCGACTATTATCCCGTCGATACCTCTCGACAACCGACCACCGGCCGACCATTCCCCTCCGCTCTCTGTCGCCATTGACACCCCGCCAAGTAGAGCCCTCCACAGCCGTCGGCACCTTCTAAATCCAGAGGCGTCATGCCCTACTCCGTGCCCGTATGACCTCCTCTGTACCCGACGAGGCGACTTCTCGGCCAATCAGCGCCGCTCGCTGAATAGCCCGGTGGTGAGCACTCTCTGTCTGTGCGATGTGCTCCCTCCAGCGTCGTGACTATGCTGATACCGTCCTATCCAGTCCTGCATCTCCATTAAGCTAGCTGTCCTGCCTTTGCGCCGAGTTGGGGTGAGAACTATCTCCCGAATCCCCTATTCAAATCTCTCTCTAGCCCTCTCTTCCTTTTGGAATCCTTTCCTCTCTCTTTCTTCTTTCTCCCTTCTTAATAAAGTTTTATGTTCCCACTGCTATATTGTTTGGTTCTTTTATTTAGTTTTATTATATTTTATATATAATTAACATTAGGTACATTAGAAAACTGAGTTGTATGTGATTACTAATAACTTTGTATTGTATATTACTAAAATTATTTATTATTATTACTATTTTTATTATCATTGATTATCTTACTTATTAATATGATTATTAGTATAATTAATATTATTTTTTTAATTGTTATTTATTATTATTAAAAAAAGAATATGATATTTTGGGATGGTTTTTAGTTTTGGGCATTGGCTCTTCTTTGGGCTTTAAAAAGGAATTTTATAAATTTATAAAATAAGTATATCTAGTATCCTATATAATGGAGTTTACTATAAATAATTATGGGTTTTAATGACGGTTAAAATATTAGGCTTATATATTCTAAATGTAATATTGGACTATTTAATTGTATATGAGTTTTGGACTTATATTTGGGCTTTCATGTACACAATATTTCTAAAGTTATATATAACAATTTTTATTCAATAAAGCTTTAGATAAGTATATCTCAAAAGTGGTTTTGGATACCAATTAAGCTTCTAAAAAAATATGTTCATAAGTGTATAAATACTTTCTAAGTAGTTTCTAATAAAAATAATTACTCTTCTAAAAGTAGTTTCCCTCTTAGACTAGATTGTTCAATTCTTGATCATGACTAATCATGTTTCCTATTCCATGGCAAAATTTGGACTTCTATATATCGGCCATGGCTATTGGACTATTCAAAACATTTATCAGATCATCGTACCATCACCGGGCAAGATACCTTACCATATTTAGTGCATAAATATTGTCATATTTATTGCTTATTTACTTTTTAATTTAGCATATTGTAGGACTGTTAACTATTTAGTTGTTGCTTTATTGTATATAAAACTGTGCATCCAAGTTCTACTGGGTGCAAACCACTGAGGTAGTTATTTCCATTAATTTTATTTCATCTATGCATATGGACCTAGAGTTAAGGGCCTACCTCTTGTTTGGTACATTTTATAAACTATAACACAGGTGTGCCACGGGGTGTAAGTTGTGAGTAGCATATAGAGAAAACTTGTGTGTTGGCTGATCACCAATGTGCATGCATTAGGTACAACTGCTAATATAGATACAGTTTAGAAGACTTGGCAGTTATTAGTGGTATTGTGTCGTGGATACGACATAGATAGGCATATAGGATGGGAAGGACAGTTCCTTAACGTATAGGCCAAGTATGCACTTACCCTTTTGGAACTCGTAAGCTACATCGGAGATGCGGGTGAGATTACCCCTACTATTATTGATTGCCTCTGGTGTTCGAGGATATTTATGCACATAGGCCCCTGGTGTTACTACCACTTTTCTAGAACAAGAGTATTTTTATCATTATCAAATTGTGTATTCTTTTTATTTTAATATGATGGTTGTATTTATTAGTAGACTAGCCTAATCATTAAGTTTAGTGGACCCTATTTCATTTGACTTGACCCTTAGGCTTGATTTATTTAAGATTGCCATGAGTAGTTAATTAGATTAGATAGTATTTACATTAGTTACACAATATTGAAGGTTCTAGTTATGACAAAAAGGAAGGGCCTTTAAGTCATATTAACTATCCCTCCAAACAAACCCTAACCTCATGAGAGTCTATATAAAACCCTTCATGACAAGCCTTTAGTTCATTCATTTTCATTCCAAACTAGAAGAGAAACCTAGCCATCCTTCCAAAACCCAATCTCTTCATTCCAAGAGACTAGAAGCTTGACATTGCTAAGGGAGCACTTGAAGAGGGAAGCTTGGGGTGGAGCTTGCTAGAAGGAGGTGTCCATCTACTTCCTTGTGTCCACTTGGTGCTCATTGGGAATCCATCTCCCAATAGGTAAAATACATGACATTCCTCTTAGTTTAAGACTCTATTTTCATGCATGGCATTTGTAGGAGCACACCCATGGACTAGCGGTACCCATAGGGAGAAGTGCAAGGTTCTAGCCATCATTTTGGTAGAAGTCCTATAGGGTTTTAATGTCATCCTTGGAGAAATTCGAGGAGAGCACACCAAGTGTTTGTTAAAATGTCTAAGTGGCCATTTTTGTTTTGGTTTTCAGTTTTAAGCCTATGTATAGTTGTTTTGTTCAATTTATAGGTATATAATGATCTCTAAAGTATTAGGTGTATATATATATATATATATATATATATATATATATATATATATATATATATATATATATATTTTATTAGGTGTGTGTGTGTGTATATATATATATATATATATATATATATATATATATATATATTCTAAACTATATGGATATGTATATATGTATGTGGGTATGTGGGGCAAGTTGTTCATTTATTCGTGCCCATGAGAGGGTTAGGGAGTTCACTGTCACTTGACAGTGCAAACCATAAGAGGGAGGGGATTACTGTACCCAGTTTTTCTTTTGGTGTCCCAGTTTTTAGTTCATAAGAGAAGGGTAGATATGAGTGTATATGTTTATATGTATTATATGTTTAAACATATGTTTGCATTTAGGCCATTTGTATTCACTGTCTTGAGTCACATTGTATTAACTGTTTTACTGGTTCAGTGGTACTGGTCTTAGCCATAGACCATGGTGAACAGGTAGGTGAGGTCTGACCTGTGTGAGTGTCCAGTAGAGAGGGGGATAGGTAACAGATGGAGGATGTTTGAGTGAGCTCGAGTGTTTAAATCATGTATCAGTCGGTTAGCATTCAGGTGAGTGTCGGTTAGAAGGAACTAACATGTATAAAGGCCCTTAGAGTATGAACCTGTACAAGTATATATTGACTGATAGAATGTGTGAGGCAGTATAGGAGATACCCTACCTAGGCCAGGTTGGTTAGGGGGCAGGGGTCCTACAGACCTGTGTGACTAAGAGAGGGGATTGTCATGTGACAGTACAGTGAAGGGAAATTGTGTGAACCTGTGGCATGTGTTGGGGATTTAGGGCCAATGGCCTGTGTAAATATTAAGGAAGGACATGAGTTTAGTTAGGGAATAGGCAGGCATTGGTGTATCAGTCATAATGATTGGTTAAGTAAGGTTTAATTAAGATTTTTGAGTTCAGTTGTCATGAGTCCTAGTGTGTCAATATGACACTAGGCCATTTGGCCAGTATATTTGGAGCAGTGGTTTTAGTTCAGATTAGAGGGCAGTGGAGATGAATGTGGCTTTGTGTTTGCATATATGTATTGGTATGTCGATGAATGTACGCAGATTTGGGAAGGGTATCAGTTAGGATAGGTTGGTATCAGTCAAGATTAGGCTGTATCCTATAGAGTGTATCTTGAGTGTTGGAGTGTGTTGGGATAGGTAGTTCAAAATTAGAGTTTGAGAGGTGTGACAGTTTGAAGAGAGAAGAGTAGCCTTTAGGTAGGGACTTGTCCACTGCAGGCAGCAAGACATATAGGTCATATGGTAACAGTTTGGAGGTTAGCCAATGCAGGGAAAGATATAGCTAAGGGAATGATCTATAGGTAACGATCAGGTGGCAGCATAAGTCTTGTATTGCCTGCATATAGGTCTTGAGGCCATATGGAAGAGCAGTCTAGTGTATTAGAGGGACTTGAGAGTGAAGTAGTGTGGTGTTAGTGTCTAGTGTCTAAGTGCACTATCATGTGCCTAGGTGAGAGTGTCACTTTGGCCATTAAATCAGTGTCCTAGTATCTGTGTCATAGGATTAGAGAGTGGAAGATAATAGAAGGTTAGTATTAGAGCCTAATCCATATGACAGTAAAGTGTTTTGATTTAAAGGTATTAGTGAATGTGAGTATCATAGTTAGGCCAGTTTTGAAGTATCGGTAATAGGATTCAAGGATATGTTTAAATGGTGATTGGAGAAGGAAACTTGGTGTTTCATTTGAGGGTTGAACCAGTGAGGAGCCAAGTTTGGTAAGGGTTGGACCAACAGGTACTGCTGCCATAGGCAGTAGAGAAAAACTTGACATGAGTTTGTATGTGTGATGGTGAGGCAACTGTTGTTGTATAACAATAGATAGGATAGGGGTTGTGGACCTTGGCTTGGTTTGCCTTGTCTTGGTTGCCCGGGTGTGGTTTGGCCTTGACATTGGATATGGCAGCAGTGGTTGGCCACTGTATAGTATGAGTAAAGGTTAAGGGATTTGAGTATATTGCCATAGTGACAGTTGATAATGAGAGTGTTAGCCTATGTGTGGATGGATGTGTGTGTTAGAAAGAAATAGGATGTCAAGTGAGAGGATTTGGCATGTAAGCAATATAGAGTGCATTTTTATAGGGATTAGAGTGTGTGTAGTATCACTTGGTTTAGGTGTTTGTCTGTGCTCTGTTGCAAGCAGCAGGGGATCAATCATGTAGGTAGCAGGTAAAAGTAGGGAAAGGGGATTTTGACCCCTAAACAGCAGGCAACTGCTTGTATTTGGGGCAGCAGTGTACTTGGCTCATGGCAGTGCATTAGCAGCAACACTAGCTTGGCAATGGCATTGCTTTGGCTTGCATTAGCATTGCATAGGCTTACATGATCAGTAGCAGCAGGGCCTGTAGGCCATAGGCCAATGGGTTCACCTGTGTAACACATCGGTTGGTGATTTGGGTTGTTTGTTAAGGAGAATAGGGAAGAGTAGATATGGGTGTTTTAGATATAAATACATATTTGTGTCAATGTATCCTAGATATATATATGTGTGTTAGAGGTTGACATATAGTTATGTGTGAGTGAACTTGAGTAAAGGGTATGTGTAGATAAGGGTTAGGCCATTTAGTAACTATGCCTAGGTATTTGATATTGGTAGTGCTCATGCGAATGGGATATGTTGGTGAGTATGAAAAAGGGTAAAGATATTTAGTTTAGGACACATAGGGTATAGAGTAAATATTATATATATATATATATATATATATATATATATATATATATATATATATATATATATATATATATATATATAAACCCTCCTTTATTGATGTATAAGGTGCAAAATGCCGAAGCCTATACAAAGCACACGACTCGCGCAAAAAGAAAAAAGGAGAGCACAAAAAAAGAACCAACATCCTCCAAAAATTGCTCGTCGAGTGAGAGCAGCGGATGCTGATTTTACTGATCTGTCTGAGCACCTCTTTGAGAAGTTGTGTGGAGTTGAGTTGGCGGCCTTCATATCTATACTTGTTTCTATTTTTCCAAAGAACCCAGATGCCACCGTCCGCAACGATCTGGTGCCCATGAGAGGAACTCCACTTGGCCAGAAGATCGTTGAATTCGGCCTGATAGTTAAGGAGGCATCTGTTAGAGAGGTTAAACCACAATTGAGATGCAAGATCACCTGAATGAAGAACATGATCTGCTGATTCAGCCTTGGGGGAGAGGCAACAGTGGCATCTCGACACAAGGCTGAATCCGAGGGAAGTGAAGGAGTCGACCGTGGGGAGCTTCTTCCGCTGCGCTCTCCATGTTAGGATCGATCATTTGTTGGGGATGCAGGATTGTTAGAAAGGAGCGATGTACGGGGAAGGTTCTCCAGGAATTCTGATAGCGCTTCTGGCTGACGCGAGGGTGAACTTACCCTCGTTAGATGGAGACCACCTAAGGACTCCGTCGGTGTCTCTGATCATCAACTGTTCGCCGATGCTGCGACCATGGAGTATGCGGCGCCAATTAGCTGATGCCCGGCAGTTGGCTGGGACGATCATTAGGTTGGAGTGTTGGAGGTATCTGGCTTGCATGAAGCGAGTCCATATGGAGTTATCCGTACGCACCTGTCACCACAACTTCATGGAGCAGGCATCAACTATGTACGATAGTCTACAAAACCCGAGGCCGCCTTCTCTGGTGGGTCTGGCCATGGTGTCCCAGCTGGCCTAGTGGTGCTTATCTTTTTCGTCGTTGTGACCCTAAAAGAAGTCGAAAAAGAGGGACTCAATAGATGATAAGACCTTCTTCGGGGGGGAGCACACCGCCCGGGTGTATATGGTGATGGAAGTCAGGATGTGCTTTATCAGAATCATTTTTCTCCCAGGAGAGAGAGTGGCGTTGTGCCATCCCTCAATCCTCTTTCTGACATTCCTGACCAGGCCCTCGAATATCCTTGAATTGGACTTCCCGTAGACCAGCGGGCATCCAAGATAGGTGAATGGCGGGTATACTGTGGCTAAGGAAGTGAGATTGGTAAGAATTACGGAGTGGGTCCTGTTGACTTTATGGTGGGTGTAGATGACGCTTTTGTTAAGGTTAACACGCTGCCCTGAGCATCTGGTGTATCTCTGAAGCATCTTGTGTACCGCATCTACCGATTCGATGTCCCCTGCCGAGAAGATGAGGATGTCGTCGGCATATGCTAGGTGGGTGATCAAGGGGCAGCCGGCGGTGGTGTGGAAATAGTAGAATCCTGGGGAGTTGGCTAGACTGTTGAGATTTCTGCTGAGGGCTTCTGCCGCTATGATGAAGATGGTGGCTGACAGAGGGTCACCCTATCGGACTCCCCGGCTGGCTTTGAAGAATCCTGCCGCTTGTCTGTTGATGATGGTGGAAAACCGTGATTCGCAGATGGATCTGTAGAGGATGTCAATCCACGGTTCGGAGAAACCGAATGCTCTGAGCACCCAAATCATGAACTGCCAGTCCAGACGATCATAGGCTTTCTCCATGTCTAGTTTGATGGCCACATTGCCTTCCCTGGAGGGGAACTTTGATTATTTCTTGAGCCAAAAGGATGTTGTCCGTGATGTTACGACCTTGGATGAATCCACTTTGTTCTTTCGAGATTATCTTAGGGAGCAGAGTAGACATGCGAGTCACGATGATCTTGGAGATGATTTTGTTAGTGAAAGTACAAAGGTTGATGGGACGGAAGTCCTTGAAAGTATTCAGATTTTTTTTCTTAGGGATGAGGATGAGGTTGGTGCTGGAGATGGATTTCGGGTATCTCGCTCCTTGAAAGAAGGCAATGGCCGCTTCTAGGAAGTCTTGAGCGTTGATGTCCCAGCAAGAGCGGAAGAATTTCCCTGAGAAGCCATCGAGGCCGAGAGCGCTGTGTTCATTTAGGTTCCACACCGCCTCCTGGACTTCTTCTGCGATTGGAGAAATCAGGAGCTGCTTGTTCTCCATGTGGTTGATCAAGGTGGGGATCTTGGACAGGAGATCGTCGTCTTTGTGGATGAGCTCCTTGGAGAATAATCTGGTGTAGTAGCCGGTAGCGGCCTCCTGAATGCTTCGTTGGTCTTTCAAAAGGATGTCGACGTCGTCTGTGATTTGGTACAAGTTTAATAGCTTCCTCCGTTCCTGGACGCAGGAGTGGAAGAATGCCGAGTTTTTGTCTCCCTCGTTGTCCCAGGCAAGCCTGGCTTTCTGCTTCCAGAATTTCGTCTCAATCTTGAGTCGAGATTTAAGAATGGCCCTGGTGAGGTTAAGCATGGTACGGTTAACCTGAGACCTGTTAGAGTAGAACAGCACCTCAGCCTTGGTCACGTCGTCCTCCACTTTTTTGATTTCTTGAAATATGTTGCCAAAGGCATTCTTGCTCCAGGTGATCAGCGCTTTCTTTGTGGCTTTTAGCTTGATGTCAATGCGGATAAGAGGATCGAACGCTGAGGATGCTCCCCAACTGTGCGTAACTGTATTTCTGAATTGCGGGTGGAAGGTCCAGAAGTCCTGGAATCTGAATACTTTCTTAATCGGGTTGGGGTTGTTGCTGATTTCTACCAGTAGGGGAGAATGGTCCGATTAGGTTGTGCTAAGGTGGAATAAGATGGAGATGAGGCCAGTATCGGACCAGTGATTGTTGACCAGAGCTCTATCCAGGCGAGAGTACTGGCGTTTGGCACCCTCCTACATGTTGTACCATGTAAACTCGTTTCATGAGAAGGGGAGGGGGGACATATGAGCATTGATAATGAAGGTGTTAAAGTCGTTCATGGCCATCTAGTGAGGTGGTCGACCGCCAGCCTTTTCCTCTCCGCGAGAGATGGTATTGAAGTCTCCGATACATAGCCACGGGAGGTTGCTGTGTTGTTGATGAATGTCCGAAAGGTTGTCCCACAGGGCCTTACGTTCATTAATGTCACAGCTGCCGTGGACTGCCGAGAGAATGGATTTGCTCTGGAGGGTGGGGTGATCTACCCAGCAGGAAAGGGCTTGTCTTGAGTCCTGGATGGTACCAAAGGTGATGTTGGGACCATAGAAGATCCAGATATCGTTGTACCCGATGATCGCAACAGGGAAGCCTAACGATAGAGAAAGGGCTTTGAGTTTTTTCTTTTGGATTTTGGGTTTAATGATGATGAGAATGTCAATGTGATGAATTTTCTTGAGGCCGATGATTCTGTTTTCCATAGGTTTGCTGGCGAGCCTACGAAAATTCCATGAAAGGATGTTAAGCATTGAGGGGGGTGGGGGGGGGGGGGGGGGGGGTTGTTCAGCTTCGTGGCTGATCTAGTGGCCATAGCCATTAGTTTTTTGCCCTGTTTTTTTTGTTTGAGGTGGAGTGTGCTTTCTGTGAGGTTGTAGCATGTTCCGCTTCCATGTTCAGTTCTGGTGATGATTGATCTGAGTCCTTCGTCTGCGCGATTGCCTATAACTCTACCTCTTTCAGAGCGCAGAGGGGATTGGAGGGGTCTAGGAATCCACCCTTCTTGGCTAGTTATATCCTGTGATTGGAGTCAGCACCCAGTAAAGTGATTATGGCCTCTGATGGTGATGTGGGGTATTCCTTGTCTTTATCTGGGTGGTGAGGCTCTGTTTCCTCGCCATGCTGCTTTCTTGTGATTTTCTCGGAATGGTGTATTCCAAAGTCTCTGGGTTCTGAGGAGGTGTCTTCTGGTAGGGCGACAGCTGAAGGAGTTGTGGAGGTGGATGGCTTTTTCTGTGGGTGAGGTCTGGCCCAGGGATGGTTGTGGGTGGGAGGGTGAGGTCTATCCCAGGGATGGTTGGGGGAGGGAGGGTGGAGTTTCTACTGAGGGTTGGGGGATGTTGGTGGGGCTTGGTGAAGCTTCGCTGTCGACGAAGTGGCTATGAGAGTTGGGGAGGGGAAGGATGGCCTCTCTTTGGTGTGATTTCTTCTGGGCTGGGGTCTTGCGAGCGACCGGTTGCCTCAGTTCCGGGTGGGCTTTGTAGCAGTGATTGGTAAGGTGTCCTCGGAGCTGACAGTGTTGACAGTAAATGATGCTATTGTCATATAACAGTGTCTGGGAGTGAGTTCTGTCTCCGAGTTGGAGTTCAATATGTTTTGGGGGATCAGAAGTTAAATCTAGTTCCACGCAGA
This sequence comes from Iris pallida, assembly GCA_029216955.1. Taxonomy (NCBI): domain Eukaryota; kingdom Viridiplantae; phylum Streptophyta; class Magnoliopsida; order Asparagales; family Iridaceae; genus Iris; species Iris pallida. The sequence continues at coordinate 4,543 of JANAVB010008300.1, read as the reverse complement.
TTATGGGAAGTGACCTTTGGAGAGGTTTCGAGTCTCTTCTGCAATGGCCACTAGGGATCCAAATGAGCTGGCTATCCTTTTGAGAGCCCGGGGGGCGAAGCAAACTAGAGGCAAGTTGGGGAGTGTGATCCATGCCGACAGAATAGGTGAGTCGACTTTGGTGTCGAAGTTGGGAGTCCATTTGACTATTTTAACACTGTGTGAACCTATTATGGTGGTTCCTTTCGCCCATACTCTGGAGTAGTCTGCCGTCGAGGAGAGGTGTAGATAACAGTATTTTGGGTCCAATGGTGACACCTGAAAGACCGAAGAAATCCCCCATCCGGAGATGGTCTCACGAACTGTGGAGATTTTTGGACAGCCCGTTTGGAACTTCAAAACAAAGGTTTTATCGAAGGAGCTGGCGAAGGTAGAGATCTCTGACCGGGAGAAGGGGATCTGTAATATCTGACCTTCTGCCCGGGTCTGGAACTCTATGTCACCCAGCTCGATGTCTTCCCATCGGGGAACCAGATGCTTTAATCGGTCCTGTCTACTGGAATGGGATCGGGGTTGGCGACAGCCGGGGGCGCATAGCTCTTGGGGTTGGAGTCCGCTGCAGAGGAGTCGACAATGGTGGAAGGGGGGCCTGCGTATGCTCCCGAGGTTGGGGGCACATAGGGGGGTATGGGCGGATGGGGTGCATATGGTGTGTTTCGAGGAAGGGGCACATTTCGCGACTCCTGAAGGGCGGTGGCTGAAGGGCCAGGAGGCGCATGGCCTCCCGGAGAAAGCTCGAGTCCCAAGGCCTTGGGAGCGGGCGAGCGCAAATCTGCGCCCGGGCTGTGAGGCGCATGACTTCCCTCTATAAGCGAAGGCACATGGTCTAGTCCGGCTGTAGCGTCGAGGCTAGAGTAGGGGGGCACATAGCTGATGGGGGAGGGGTGGGCGCATACCCTGTTCGCTAGGACCCGGGCGCATGGACTGATCTCCGAAGTTACCGAGGAGGGGGAAATGGGCGCGGAATCTGATTTCGAATTCAAATTCGAAATGGCAGATGGGCGAGAAACCGCGAAGGGTGGGCGGGGAGGTTCGCCCAGCAGGATGCCCAGGCGAGGCCAATGGAGGGGGAGGGCTGCTCCTTGCTGGATCGGGGGGGGGGGCGGTGGATGGCCGGTGGGCCAGCAGAGTTTGCGCGCTATTCCAGCGCTAGCAACGTCGGCGCCAATTAGAGCCAGTTGGTCTTTCGCCCGGCTTAGCGGCGAGCGGCTGTGGCGAGGAGGACCCCGGGAGGAGGAGGTGGATGGGGGCCGATGGAGACTTGGGGGCGTCTACGTGGCCGGGGAAGGTATGGATTGCGAAGAGGTGGTCCCCGCTGCCGTCGATGACGAGGGAGGCGGGCGGGTCCGGAGGCTGGAGCGCCATGGTGAGGGGGACCCTCCGATCGGGGCGAACGTCGGGGGAACTCCGGGAGGGGGAAGAGGGGATGGAGAGGTGGGGGCGAGGGGAGTTTTTGGAGGGAGGGGGGCAGGTGCAGGCCGTCGGCGGGAGGTCGATCCGGCGATTGAGGGGGAAGCTCCTAGGGAAGGGGAGGAGGAGACATGTGATTATATATATATATATATATATATATATATATATATATATATATATATATATATATATATATATATATATATATATATTGTATGGATAGATAAGAAGTAAATAACTTGGAATAGGTTAGATTGACCTTGATATTGACTAGGTTTGACCAGGGTTGACCAGTTGACCAAAAGTCAACTATAAGTCAAATTTGACCTAGATTGGACCTAGATTGCATATCACAGACTAGAAAACCATGTTTAACACTATTAAATCCCAATTAATAGATATATCTCATATTTAGGTTTGTGCGACATCACTTTGTGCCTAGATTCACATTCATTACTCAGGGCGACAGACGAGTACATTCTCTGATAGTTTTCATTTCTTGATAATTCCTATGATGTATGTTTATATTAGTATTCTATCTTGATTTTGAAAGGATGGACACTCGGATTGGTATTGTATGGATTCCTTGACTTGAGATACATGTTTCATGCCTAATGAATTACTGGACTAATGTATCTACTCTAGATTATTGAGATATGTGTCGAGACCTGGATCCATGTGTACTGGTCGGGCGGAAAAATACCTAGGAGACGTGTGAACATACCCTTTCTACCCCATGGTCTTACAGGAATAATAGTGGCCACACACGGACGTGTATGATTTTTCGGACATTACCCTCTAGCCATCCACATGTCAACTTCGTATTTCAAAATAGTGGTATTAGACACAGATATTCTGGATTTGTTTGTTGTATACCTTGCATGAGAGGTTTTTTTCCTTTATTACATATATGTCTACCTTTACATTTTTATATGTACTCTCCATACATCTATTGCTCTATATCCACTTGTCTCTTCCATTTGTACATTGTCTCTATGAATTGTTCATCAAGTATTTATTATTATTTACATTCTCATAGTGCTTGTCAATTAACTGGAACTGCTATCTGAGTTATACTTCGTTCCAATCCTGACTGGATAATATTTTTCAGATGGTTTAGATGGTTGTCCCACCTACTATAAGCAGGGGGACATACGAGGGATGCACACAAGAGTCTTAGGAGGATCCTGCTCAGTATAGAAAGTGCCCTAGATATAGTTTAGAGTTTTAGTATTCATTTTGTATCAGATTGTTTCGACTGTGGATTTGAGACTTACTATTATATTCAGGATATGTATTTATTGCTATAGACATCTAGACTCATGTGTTGCGACGACATTACTATTATTTCAGTTTAATATTCTGTCTTCTATTCCAATATCGTGCTTTATCTTTTTTTAGATTTTGTGATTAAGATTATATAGTTTATATGTCATGATTTTCCTCCGTACGGATATGACAGGTTTGTGACTCGTATTGTTAGATGGTAGATATTGTAGACGACCTATACATCGTTCTACCGTCGATATTGCGACGTAGGCTGGACGTACCCAAGTCCTCGTGCCCCTAAACAGGGTGCGGGTCGTGACACCTCGTGCCCGAAGAGGGGACGATACCAATCCATATAGCCAGAGTGCCCATACGTTGTAGGTTTGTTCTTAATTGCATATTCACATTAGAATGGTTTGGTGACCTTTTTGATGTCTTGTCATACTATGTTCTAATCATGGCATGGGACAGTGTCTCATGGCAGAATATTGTGCTATGACTTGTCCTTGTTTAGTTGTAGGTGTGGTCCACTATATCGATGATGGAATACTGGGCCATGTTGTGATCCGAAATATTCTATTTTACCTATGTCTATGTGACATATTTTATATTTAGTTTATATGGCATATTTTTTGGTATCTTGCTACGTCTCTATGAGGACCTGGTGATCTCTCCAGGTGTAGATGTTCATGATTTTTCTTAGGAATCCCAGCCAAGGTCGTGATCTTTTCTCCATCCGTCGAAGAGGTCTGGCCTTTGGATCATCTTCTGTTGTGATTAACAAATTCTTTGATTCTTTATTTATTTCTTTCTCGTTTAATGCTTGGTGGTGGATTTATCTCCACTCAGCAACTTGTACATTAACATTTTCATATTTTATTTAGTAATATATTTATTCTTGGATAAGATTTAGAGAGCCATAACTATTTATATACTACATATACAACTTACCTATATTTATTATGCGGCTGGCATGTATGTTACCTAGTCCTACGTATTTTCGGACTGGGGCATTACATATATCATGTTCGAATGTGACACTAGATTTCTATGTTATAAATTGTATTATTATGATGAATAGAGAATGCCAAACGGTTAGTATAGGTAAGTTTACACTATGTTGCATGGCACGATTATGACTTTGCAACACAAGTAGGCCATGCTAGTATATAACATGAAACCGATCCTAAGGCAAGATTAGAAAGACCACATAATATCGATGTTTACTCCCTAAAAGCTAACGTGTTGGCTTTGTTTAGGTGGGCGAGAGGCCTCCCCACCAGTGCATCTTATGTACTAATACCACACCAATTTGTATACATGATGCAGGTAGTAACACATTAGGTGCGGAGCTCGCTTGGATGTGTCAAAGCATGGAGTTCCTTGGAGGTTCGAGGCATGCGTCTACGTTAAAGTCTTTGCTATATACAGGACATAATGTATGACATCACCTTCCGAATTAGTCTTCAAGTTGTAAGCCTCATGGCATGAGTTATTATTTGTATTGAGAGAGAGAGAGAGAGAGAGAGGGGGGGAGAGAGATGAGAGATAGAGATAGAGATAGAGAGAGACGAGAGAGAGAGATAGAGAGAGAGAGAGAGGGGGAGAGAGGAGAGAGATAGAGAGAGAGAGAGGAGGAGAGAGAGATAGAGAGGAGAGAGAGAGAGAGGAAGAGGGGAGAGAGAGATAGGGGAAGAGAGGAGAGAGAGAGAGAGAGAGAGAGATCAAATTTGTTTTATATGTTTGATTTGTGCTGTGAGTATCAAATGTTTTCTTGTGCATATTTTTATGATTATCTTATTTAATTACTAGGATGCACATT
>JANAVB010008299.1:40000-73487 GCA_029216955.1 Iris pallida | reverse complement strand
CAAGACCCACAACGGAGCCACTGACAATCAGACTGCCTAGAGTCGGCCAGCAACATACGGAGAAGCTCAATCCCTCCGACAAGCCAATGACGATACGTCTTTCCAAGAAGAATCGTTACCCTGATGCAAAGTCGGGGGCCTCCAGCGAGCCAACCACTCCCCGCCCACCATCGAGTACCAAACTGGAGGTCACTAGTATGCCAACAACTCCACGTTCTGCTCCACCAGCAAAACTTCTGATGATCAAATTACCTAAGTCATCCTCTCAGTATTCATTCGTACATGGGGTGGCCGAAGAAGAACCAGAACTGGCCAAGTATGTGGCCGCTCACACTGATGTTCCATCCGCAGATGATGTAATCCCACTAGGAAAGATACCTTACTTCATCAATAAAGGGCTATCTTTGAACTACATCGAGCTTAACAAGCTTTGTACAATGTATGCTATGGAATACGGTATAGACACTCACCTACATACACAGGTGACAAATGTTTACACCGCGAATCAACTCACTCCCGCGGAAGACGCTTACTATATAATCGAGGGAGGGGACCATCCAATCATCTTCGGTCGGAAGAATAATTCGCAGCCCTTCACCATAGAAGAAGTCGATCTCGAATCGAACGCCGGAAGACTGCCTCTCTATCTATATAGCCCCCAATCCAAATATCTCATACAAAAACAGGGGTATGATCTGGAGACTACGTCAGGTTTGAACTACGGCACTAGTCGACGATTACCTTTAAAATCGCCAGTCCCGACTGGCAAACCACAGGACTACTACAACAAGACCCAATGTGGACTGGGATATGTTACGCCTACAACGACCCCTGAAAGCTCAGATGAGGAATGCGACTGACAGTCACACTCAACCGGATCACCAACTTCTGATTCGGATATCAGCATCAGGGATGTATTCAGGCAGGTCTTGTCTGTCAATATGGCGTTCGCTGATGCTTACGAAGAAGGTGAAGACTTTCCTGAACTCCTCGAATTAGTGCCATGGGCCCAACAGCTAGATGCGCAATGGGAGAAGCGGTTTGAACAAAGAGAGCCTCCTACCGAAGATGAGGTCATGCAAGTGGATCTAGGCAGCGACTCTTCTCCAAAACCAATCTTCGTTAGTAAAAGCCTGACAGACGAAGAGCGAGAATCGCTACTGGAACTCGTCAAAGAATATATTGATGTGTTCGCCTGGAACGATGAAGACATGCCAGGGTTAAATTCCGATATTGCTCTTCACAAACTCAACATTTGGCTAGATGCAAAGCCAGTCAAACAACAACAACGACGCTTCCGCCCAGGCATCATGGATGCAATCAAAGCCGAAGTCAACAAACTGATAGCCAGTGGCTTCATTCGTGAGGAGCAACATCCAGACTGGGTCGCCAACATAGTACTGGTCCTCAAGAAGAATGGGAAGATTCGAATCTGCATCCACTTCTGCAATCTGAACGAGGCGTGCCCTAAAGATGAGTTTCCCCTCCCTATCACAGTCATCATGATTGACAACACCTGCAGCTTCGAACGTATGTCGTTCATGGATGGCTTCTCGGGGTACAACCAAATTAAGATATCTCCCGACGACGAAAAGCATACATCGTTCCGAACACCAATAGGCACGTTCTGCTACACAGTCATGCCTTTCGACTTAAAGAACGCTGGCACCACCTATCAGAGAGCCATGAGTATCCTCTTCAGGGATCACTTGTGCAAGACCGTGGAGTGCTTGTTGACTACATCACCGTCAAAAGCTGCTCTAAGGAAGATCATCTGTATGATCTAAGGACAGTGTTTGACCTAATGCGAGCGCACAATTTAAAAATGAACCCTACGAAATCTTTCTTGGACGTATCCAGCGAAAAGTTCTTGGGTTTCATCATCACCTCCCAGGGTTTCCACATAGACCCTGAGAAGACGAAGGCAATCATGGAGATGGATCCCCCGAGAAATCTTCGAGAACTTCGAAGCCTCCAAGGAAGGTTAGCTTACATCAGGAGGTTCATTTCCAACCTCTCCGGGCGTTGTCAGCCATTCACCCATCTCATGAAGAAGGACGTCTCATTCGTATGGGACGAAGAATATCAGCGTGCCTTCGACAGCATCAAAGAATATTTGTCGAACCCTCCAGTCCTGGTTGCTCCGGTGGCTGGAAAACCATTCCTGCTCTATGTACGAGCAATGGAGCATTCCCTCGGCGCTCTGCTAGCACAAAACAACGATACAGGCCATGAGCAAGCTATATATTACCTCAGCCGAATGATGATCGGGCCAGAGCACCGATATACTGCCGTGGAGAAGGAATGCCTCGCCCTGGTATTCGCCATTCAAAAGACGCGATATTATGTCACGGGGCAAACCATACATGTGATATCACGAGTCAACCCCCTCAGGGTCCTCATGACTAAACCAGGGGCACTCAGCTCTCGTCTCGCTACGTAGGCAATATTACTGTCCTCCTACCATATGATCTTCGTCCCACAAAAGGTTGTTAAAGGTCAAGCTCTGGCAGACTTTTTAGCAGCACACCCAGGCCCGAAGTCGGCCAGAATATACGAAGACATCCCAGATGAGGTCGCCGACTCGCATGCAACCTCTTACGATGATATATGGCGGATGTTCTTCGACGGCGCCTCAAGGACCGGACCTAAGGGCAACATCGTCGTCGGAGTCGGGGTGGTGCTAGTTTCTCCTTCCGGGCTGGTGATCAATCGCGCTTACTCCCTCACGGAACCCTGCTCTAACAATGTAGCCGAGTACAACGCTTTAGTCATTGGCCTCCAACTTGCAAGAGAGCTGGGGGTAGAATATCTTGAAGCATACGATGATTCACAATTAATCGTCAATCAGATCCGGGGTTCATACGAAGTTCTCCATGAGGACATGATCCCCTATCACCAAATAGCGATCAGCATCGTCTCGTCGTTCGAGGGGTTCTTCATCGAACACGTCCCCAGACTCCAAAATATCGAAGCCGATGACTTAGCTGGCCTTGCCGCTTCCCTAGCGGTTCCAAACTATGCTCATCAATCGGTGGATATGATAGGCCATGAACTGGTCTGTCCCAAGAACAACGTTCAATTCGTGGTGAGTTATTCCACTCAGACGATCGACAAAGCACAAGACTAGAGACAACCATTCATTGACTTCATAGTCTACGACATTCTTCCGGAGAACCCAAAGGAAGCCACCTCTATCAGAAAGCGTTCTCTCAGATTCTTCTACGATATAGAGACGAAAATGTTGTATCGCCGATCCTACAATGGATTATTGCTTCGATGTCTGTCAAACGCAGAAGCCAAAAAAGCCGTACGCGAAGCTCATGACGGTGTCTGCGGGGCCCATCGGCCTGGCCCAAAATTGCAAGACCGTCTTTGCTGAATAGGCTACTACTGGCCCACGATGGTAGCAGATGCGATAGACTATGCAAGAAAGTACAAAGCCTGCCAAGTCCACGTGGACTTCATCCACCAACCATCCGAATTTCTACATCCGATAGTGGCATCCTGGCCATTCGAAGCATGGAGAATGGATATCATCGGTCCGATCGCTCCACCTTCTGCCCGAGGACATCACTTCATACTTGCCATTACAGATTACTTCTCCAAATGGGCAAAAGCTGTTCCGCTTGCAGAAGTAAAGACTTTAAACGTGATTAGCTTCCTCAAGCATCACGTTATCTATCGCTTTGGACTGCCCCGAAGGATCATCCACGATAATGGTCCTCAGTTCGCAAGCCACGCCTTCTATCGGTTCTGCAACAAGCATCGAATTCAGAATATTGCTTCAACGCCATACAACCCAGCAGCGAATGGGTTGGCAGAAGCATTCAACAAAATAATCATCAAACTTCTTAAGAAGTTCGTATCGTCCAACAAACGCGACTGGAACGAGAAGCTTGGTGAATGCTTATGGGCGTACCGTACCACAGTCCGAACAGCCACAGAGAATACACCATTCTTCCTGGTGTACGGGAGTGAGGCAGTTCTCCCATTGGAGACTCAAATACCCTCGCTCCGCGTCGCTCTCACCTACCAATTGACGACAGATGATAACTACCATCGCCGGCTACAAGAGTTGGAGGCCTTAGATGAAAAGCGCCTCTTGGCTCAGCAACGAATCGAGCTTTACCAAGCACGCACCTCCGGAGCCTTCAACAAGAAGGTCAAAATCAGAATATTGCAAGTGGGCAATCTCGTTCTGGCAGTTCGGAGGCCGATGGTCATGACTCACAAAACCGTCGACAAATTCCAGCCAAAATAGGAAGGTCCATTTATCATTGAGGTTGTATTCTCCAACGGTGCTTACCGCCTCGCTAAACAAAATGGAGACTTGCTCATGTTGTCCGTCAACGGCAAGTTCCTGAAAAAATATTACGTCTAAACGACATATTCCCAATTCCAGATTATTGAGTTATATACCCGCCGGTACCGCTGAACTCATATTCCAAATTCCAGATTATTGAGTTATGTACCTATCGGTACCGCTGAACTCATATTTCTGATGCCAGATTATTGAGTTATGTACCCGCCGGTGCTACTGAACTCACATTCTCCAAATTCTAGATTGTCGAGTTATGTACCCTCCAGTACCGCTGAACTCATATTCTTCCTCCAAAATATCCCAGATTGCTGAGTTATGTACCCTCCAGTACCGCTGAACTCACATTCTTCCTCCAAATATCTCAAATTATCAAGTTATGTACCCGCAGGTGCCTCTGAACTTACATTCCGGTCACTCTTTTAGGTAGTAAGTCATGTATGACCGTACCTCTGAACTTATTACTCTGAAAGAGCTCCTCCCTCATGATCCACTACCCGCACTCTCAGTGCACAAAAAAGGGTAACAGATCCATAAAACTTCCAAAACGACCACGTCGATGTTACCTCTGAGTCGTTTCACTTCCGCCAAAAACAAATCATCCCTCTACATAGAACTTCCATATCCTCATTACCTCTGAGTCGTCCTATGTACCCCTTCATGGAGCCCACTCCTGTCATGTCCTTATTACCTCTGAGTGGGAAGGCTCCATCGAAGAAACCCTCATATTTGCCATGTCCTCATTACCTCTGAGTAAATATGATTGGTCCTCCCTCGACTTATTATTTGTACCAACAAAAAAACCCCAGGGTATGCCAAGGATAATAGGTCCACAAATGTCCTCTGTTGACCATAAATATCCTCCGTTGAGTCCACTCCTACCATTTCCTCATTATCTCTGAGTAGGAAGACTCCGCGGTAAAATCCCCATACTTGCCATGTCCTCATTACCTCTGAGTAAGTATGTTGGTTCTCTCTTGTCTTATTATCCGTATCCTAAGCTAGGGTACGCCAAGGATAATAGGCCCACAAATATCCACTGCTCACTACAAAATGTTGTACTAAGTTTCCTAATACATGCACATCATTCCCTATCATGCCCCGGGAGCCCAGCTGCTCCATGGCATTCTTTCTCCCGATACCCGAAACGTCCATGACCACCTCGCCGTGGAATTGTTCTAGGTATCCCCATCAAACTTGTTATCCGTACCTAAAATCTAGGTATGCCAAGGGTAACAGGTCCACAAACAAGCCCCCCAAGCGGGGCAAACACCACCATAACACCAAAAGCACAACAAGCAGTACAAATAAAGGGTAGAATAAAGCATACTCTTTTATTTGGAAGGCAAAAGTACTACATGTTCTAGGGACAATGTCCCATTTAAAGAAAGGAAAAGAACGAAAATAAAAAAAGGAGAAAAAGGCCATCTATGGTTCGGCATTACATAATTCCAGAAGACGGTTCTTCACCAAGGCGGTCCCCCGTTCGAGCCGCTGCTTAGCTCGGTGCTCCGCTTCCTGGGACAACCGGTCCGCATCGTCAAAATACATGTGTGCCCACCAGCCATCCTCCATCTTCTTCAGGGTGAGCTCCAGATTGGCAGAAGCTCGACTAAGTCTGTCAGCCTCCTGAATAACAAGTCCCTTTTTCGGTACGGGCGGCTTCGAGCTCAGACTCCAGAAAGGCCAGCTTTCTCTGGAGCTCGAGGATCTTCTCCCTGGTGTCGATTACCCCGCGGGAGGCGGTCGCTTCCCGTGTCATGCAATCTTCATTTCTACGGCTCAATTGATCGTATAACTGAGACAGATCGCGGCGGTCCTTTAGTATGGTCGGCTTGATCGAATCCCGAGCAAGCCTCACCTTCTCCACCATGGTTATGAGGAAAGTGCGCTCTTAATCTATTACCGCAGACAGATCAGCTTGCCGCAGCACGTAAAACTGGGTCACAAGTCGATCAGCCTCTAGCAGTTTGGGCTCCAGAAGCGCAGCTAGCCCCGCCCCACCGGGGAGTATTCTAAGGATGTCGATTTGGCCACCGGCGCACTGACGGGCCATAGCAAAGGGAGTCCCCATCTCCACAGCTGCTTCGACCCCTCTTTTTAGGTGGCGGTAAAAGCTGTCAACCACATCCTGGGACACTTTATCCAAAACTTTTGTAGAGGATGGCGTCAAAGAAAGTGTGGCTGGCAGTGTCGAAGGAGTAGCATCGGAACATGCCATCCCTGCCACCAGGGAAACAAATTCTGAGCAAAAAGATGCAAGAATAGCGGCTAGCTCCTCTTTCGTCGCCCGAAGAGCATGGATACTCGGCAAGACGGAAAGGTCAACCCCCGAAACCATATTAGCAGAGGAGGATTTAGAAAGCATTATCCCCTGCCCCGGTTGTGCCGCCACTTGAGCCCCCGAACTCGACCCAGCTGGAGGCCCTTCAATATAGGTCGGAAGAGAAGGAGGCACATGTGCTTCCATCAGATCCCTTCCAGTAGAGTTCACCCCGACAATGTCCGTCACCGACAAAGAAGGGGCAGGACCTGTACGTCCAAAGCAACCATCAATCAGCTTAACCCGAAGGATGTACTGATAGAGTAAATAAGCCTCCGAACTAGTCAAGACTTGGCTTATCTTACCAGCGAAGGATTATGGAGGCTGAGATTCACTCACAACCACCGTGGTCTCCTCACCAGCAACCTCCGAACAAAAGAAAGTCGGTCCCACCGACCCAGCCATCCCAGAAGGAGATGCAACTGGGTCGATATCACCTGGCCGAGAGTCGGCAATCTCAGGGACAGGATCAGAATGACCCACATCACCTTGGGTTGAACCCGCAGCAACATGAACGGCCTCCGCTGCCACCGGCAGGACCTCAGCAGAAACGGTATCGGTGCACACGTCGTCGATCAAATTATGTAAAGTCGGATCGATCGTAGAGGCAGCCGCCGGCTTTGAAGACTCATCTTCTCCTGACGCCTACGAAGAGCAAAAGAAGATGATTAGGCCATAGTTCAGAAAAAGAAGGAGAAGGTAGTTGAAATTCAAATCACCTCAGAAACAGCGTCAACATCCTTAATAAATAGCCTGTGGTGTCTTACCGCAGCTCACTTCGTGGAGAAGGTTCTGCCATCATCAGTGAACATACGCCTGCTTCGCTTGTGCAAAGGACCAGACACAGTAGGTGGTTGATCCTCCACCACCTCGTCAGGTACAGCAGGCGGCTGCCCCGCCGCCACTTCATCCGGCACAATAGGTGGCTGATCCCCCACCTCCTCGTCCAAGGGATGGAACAAATCATCGGCATCCTGCTCATCATCCTCTTCGTCCGCCGTAGTGGACTCCGAGTCCGGTACAGGAACCATATTCGCCTTTTTCTTTCTCTTCTTGGACCCCTCGGGTTTCTCTGCCAAGCCAGTACCGACAATAAAGCTGGTACTCATGTCAAAATTAATGGAAGGCTTGCTCGTCGTAACATGATAGAGGGCCGCCATGTACAAAATCTCCCCTGACGTATTAGCATCGGGGACCGAGAAGCTAGCTCGGGTATGAATCGCACTGTAATAATGCCAGGCCCTGATACCATCAAGGACGCTGCCCTCAAAGCCCAGGCAAGCACTGGGACAATCAAGGAACAGCTGGCTATACTCGAACTGGTGGGAGAACCTGCTAGGCAAGTAGGGCTCCAGGTATACGTTATTGCGGTAACGGTATACCAGGTGTGCTGGACGAATATTGCGCAGCCAGAGGAGCATTTTTTCAGATAAAAGGAGGGAAGGTTCAGTGCCATCAACATGTACACCCCTCACTTCTCTAGTGGTAAATTGAGGAACAGACACAAAAAAGTCATGTCCGTCTACTCTCGTCAGCGCCCTCCGACAGGCTGGCATGGTGTCATAGTCCCAGGGCTGACGATGGTATCGGAAGAGGAAAGCGTCATCAGCGGTAACACCGTCTTCTGCTCCGGGCCTCATTAACCACCGATAATGCATCAATAGCCACCCCATTAGATAATGGTAGGGTAGCTCTATTCGCTCAAAGTCTAGTGTCGTCTCGCGGGCAATAACCTTGGACGAAAAGGCGCGAAGGCCATGGTGTATGCTACACACCATGGCCGGAAGAAGGGCCAGCCTGACTTTGAAGACCAGCTTCACGGCATGAAGGATAAAGTGGCGGCTGATCCTTTCAATGGAACCTGCCCCTCCCGAAACTACGCAGTTCTGTAGCCACACCATCAAGAATCCGGCTAAGAGCGCTTTCTCAGACATCTGCCGGGTACCGTAGTAGAAATAGCTGAAGGAGTCAGTTCGACTCCCAAATTTATCACTGGTGGACCTCGACCTCTTGGCATTCGACATCAGGTTTTTTATCTCCTCCTGGGTTTGAGGACCTCGGGAAGAAACCCGGCCAGAGGGACTTAATTTGAAAAGATATGAGACCCAAGATGTGGTATGGGGAGCGTTTCCTTCTGAGCTATCGTTCTTTTTGATAGCCGTTTGGTGAAAGATACTGTGGTGGCATAGCAGTTCCCGGTACACGGTAACGAAACCCGGGAATCGTCGATCCAGATCCTCGAATTCTTCGTTTGTCGGGGTGTACACTTCAAAGGCCTCGTTCTCCCATGGCAGCTTAGAAACAACATACATTTTATGGAGAGCAAGTCCCAACTCCCCTTCGGGCGCGAAGAAAGTTCCCGTCTGCCGGTTATACATTTCCAAAAGAGCTATGAACAATGGCTTGTTGATGGATAACCCGTAGCAGGTGCCCCGGATGGCATAATAGAGGTCAATCTCCCGAAGAAATGCCTCATATTTCCTCAGGATCCAGGAGGTCAGGTTGGCCCACGTAGGGATGGGGTTTATCCAGTTCAGCAACGACAACCTGCCAACAGGATAAGACCCCTTGCGAGCGAGCTGATTCAGGAAGGTATCGGCTAGAGTAAACGTAAAGTTGGGACCAGATACGTTTATGAAGGTACCCGGAGTCAGTCCCATCACGCTCCGAATGACCGAATCCCTGCTCGCATATGCTAACCCAATATTCTTATTGTAATAAATGTTGCCCACGAACATCCCCGATTAGGTTAGAGTTAGGAAGCCCACCATCTTCCTGCTCAATGGTACCATATTGAACCACGAGAGGGAAAAATGACATTCCATTTCGGGAATATGGATCTCCACCCCATCCAGAGTAAAGTCCCAGCTCTCAGAAATGTCCAGTACTCGGGAGTTCTTTATGGATAGAGCATCCCCGAAGAGAAAGGCTAGTTTCAGATATTCTCCTTCCAGCCTTTCCGAGTTCATCATAGTACAAAGAAAGTGGAGAGGCTGGTTCTTGATGGCGCTCACCCTCTCCAAAGGCTCATCGGTGGGAAGCTGATCTGACATATGTCGAACTAAGTCGTCGAGCTGCACACCCATGGCATATTAGGCTGAATCCACCAAATGCTCTCCTGCTGGATTGATTGGCAGATCCACTGAAGAAAGACAAAAGAAGCGAGATTAAAAGATGGTTAAAACGAAAACACTTGGAGTTTTTTAAAAAGCTCCCATGAGCCTATGCGGCTCGATTCAACGTAGCCTTATGCGGCCCAATTCAGTTGGGTTTCATGCGGTACTGCTTCGATAGAGCTTATATGGTTCCATTTAGCAGATGAGCTTATGCAGCACGGCTTAGCGAAGCTTTATGCGGTCCAGATTCATCAGAAGTTCATGCGGTCCTGTTTAAATGGACTTCATGCGGTTCAAATCTAGAAGTGCTCCTGCGGCTCAAGTCCTTCTCATGCGGCTCAAACACAGGGCATGCCCCATGCGGCTCAGATATGAGAGGGTCATGCGGCCCGTGCAACATATGCGGCTTCATCATGTTGAACTTAGGCAGTTCAATAAAGATGAAGAACGAAGGCTTGTGCATAAAATATGCAACAGAGCCATGGTTTTTTTTAGGGTTCAAAGCATTCAATATTCCATCCAATCCTTACCCTTAAAAGCAGGGTGGACGTGTAAGCCCCCTAAATTTTAGGACTATTTTAAATTTTCTGAATGAATTATTTTCAATAAATATATTACTATTTATTTGTTTGTGATCATTAATATTCCTTTCCGTGATTTTGACTTCTGGAGCGTCAGGGATACCAATCTCTGTAAACTCTCTTCACGGGTTTTGAAGTAGACAAGATTATCTTCGTTTTGATATATCATGTCCCACTTGAATTCGTTCCCTTATGCTCTTTTTGTATCGCACAACTTCGGGTCAACTTAGACCAATTAATCATTGAATAATTATTTCCACTTTTATCTTTGATCATCGTTTGCACGTCACCGTGACTTTTAATTTAGGAGCACCAGACCAGTCGTTTTCTCAGAACCAACTTCTCATAAATGATCTACTCGAGACGCTCTTCACCCATGACCTTCGTGTCCCACTCAGACACTCCATTTTGTGCTTCATTTTGTTCGCACAATTTTCGGGTCAATTTAGGCCGATTAATTATCTACCGTAAAACCAGATTTAATTTCCAATTTAATTTCGGGACCCGACATCGATCCAACCTAGTCGACCCAAAGTATGGACGTGGTCCACATGAAGCCTACTATCCACATGACGCTCGTGTCCCATTTATTGGAGTCCCCGCATATTATTTATTTTTTCGTGATCATAAATACATATTTAATTCAATTATTGTCTCCTGTCCGATTTTGGCCCGACCCGGCTCGACCGAACCCGAACCCAAGCTCCACGTTGTCCTCTCATGACTGTCTAAGTACCCCACATAATTTTCCTATTTTTCCCATTTTGAAAATATCTTTCTCTCTCTACTTTACAAATATATATATATATATATATATATATATATATATATATATATATATATATATATATATATATATATATATACATATATATATAAAAATATATATATATATATATATATATATATACACTCTCTCTCTCCTAACACCTACACACACCACCTCACCCCCTCCACCTCACAGCACTCTCCTCCCCCCCCCCCAAACCGACCTCTCTCTCTCCCTCTCTCTAAATATCTCTCACTCTCTCTCTCTCTCTTTATATTATATATATACACACCCATATCATCCTCTCTCTTTCTCTCAATAAAATACAACACACACTCACCACTCCCCTTCCTCTCGGCCGACAGCTCCCCATCCCCCTCACGTACACCACCACCACCACTGTGAACTCCACCGCGCTCTCTTCCTTCCTCCTCCTCACGACTCCATCACCAACACCACAAGCAACATCATCACCACCATCTTCTCCATAACCATGAACCACCACCACTCCGTACCCTTTCCGATGACGCACCGCCGTACGCCGCCGTACCACGTCGTCGCAGCAGCAGCTGCAAACAGCAGTAGCAGCAGTAGCATGCAGCAGTGGCTGCCGCGCCATACCGTGCGCGCGCATGGACGATGGCCGTGCGCCACTACGTGGCCGGCCTGTCGCCCCCGCGAGCTCTCCACACCTCGATGACCTCCGGCGAACACCCCCTGGCCACCACCTTCCTCCCCGGCATGACGCATAGGCTATTCGTGCGTTTACGTCGAAATCCCGTCGTGACGCGCTCGGGAACGAAGCTGAAATTGTGCTCTGTCGCAGCAACTTCACACACAATTTCTGGGAGATCCGACCGTTGGATCGGCAAAATTTTTGCTCCGTCGGAATCTTGGTATATAGCACTTCACTCTCCTCAATTTTCGTCCGTTAATTTCGTCGTTTGATACCTCAAAACTGGGCACTAAGTTGACGTTTTAAATTGAACTGCTTTTGGACAGTTTCGTGACGCCAACTTCGCAGGTTCGTATCTTCGTCATCGTAGCTCCGGTTGGCGCACTACCAGTTTCTGTGCGCAGCTGGTATAACCATCTTCCTATCTCCTTTAGGTTTCGTTTCATTATAAGCACGTTCGGTTGGTCGAATTCGACGCCAAAGTTGGCCGTCCGAATTCTTTAATTTGCACTTGTTAAATTCCATTTTTGAACCCGGGACTCCGGATTCAATTTCTGACACCACCAGTAGACTCGTGGCGTCATTCTGGCATGTTTTCATATAAAATTTGCTTGATATGGAGAACGTGGGCCCTGGCACGCATTTCGGTGCAAAGTGGATCCCACTTTTCGAATCGACGAGTCACTTTGAGATCGGCTCATCGAAATCCAATTCCTGATATACCGTTGAGTTTGTATCGTCATTCTGGACTCGTTGACATATAATTTGCTGAATTTTGAAGACATTTGCTCCGGCATGCATTTCGGTGCAAATTGGATTCCAAGTGTCCGCGTCAACGTATCATTTTGAGATCGGTACATCGGAATCCTATTTCGGACATACCGTTGGGTTCGTATCATCATTCTGGATTCGTGGTCATATAATTTGCTAGGTTTTTTAGACTTCTATCCCGACACGCTTTTCGGTGCAAAGTGTGTCCAACGACGAACATCATTTTGGCCCGAAATTACCGTTTTGCCCTTGTGTCTAAATTGGACTTATGGGTCGGCTATCCTAGCTAATTTGACCATTCTGGACACGTTGGTGATATTTATTTTATCATCCGACAACATCTGTAGTTTTTGCTTATGTATTATACTTAATTTATAATTAATTATTTTTCCAAAAATTATTACTTTCTGTTTTTGAATTTTTATATATATTTTAATTTTTGTAAAAATCTGGAAAAAATTGTATTTAGATACTATATTAATTTGGCTAATTTAATATAATTTTTTTAGCATTTAATAAATACTTTTGGTATTTTATAAAAATGGGAAAACAGAATTCATTTTCAGTATATTTATGTTTGCTGATTTTTAATAAATATTTATGAAGGTTTATAAATTCTAGAAAAATTAGTATAAATTTTTATAATTAACAAGAATCATTTTGGTACTTTATTTTATGTATATTTAAGCTTTTTGTCTATCTCAAAAATTATTGGAACGTAGGGTACAGTTTGATTTAATTATTGAGTAGTTACGACTTTCAATGTTTTGTGTTGTTTTGAGTTATTGTAGTATTGGACCACCCCTTACACTAGTATAAAGACCCTAGAAAGTTAGTTTGTGTATAGTGGCACTCCATATTAGACTTTTATGCTAGGTCCCCCCTTAGCTAGTATCCAGTTAAGAGTCGTGTCACACCACTAGTGTATTATTGAACGTAGCTTAGAACTGAGTTTGTATATCATTATTGAAAGGACACTAGACATCTATATCTTCGTACTAGTATTCTCGCTTTGCTCGATGCAAGTACATCTACAAACTCATTTACTGTCTTTTAATGCTAGAACATGTATTAACCCTGTTAAAATACTGATTCTTGAGGTAGCAAGTTAAAATCTTCACATGTTGTATTACTTTTAGTACCTTCCATGCTTAGGACAGTTCTTATAACTTTACATGCTTCTTACTGGTTCTCAGTACATGTTTCACTATGTTTTATACTGCTCTGAGTATTCAAATGTTGTATACTGCTCTCAGTACCTGCCATGCTTATACTACTCCCAGTATCTTTCACATGTTTTATACCGTTCTCGTATCTTTCACATGTTTTATACTGTTCTCGTATCTCTCACATATTTAAACAACGGGTTAAGGAGAAACTGCTAGTAGTGTACGTGATCATGACCCCATTCTCCGTATGTACTTACCGCGCTCGGTGCCATTCTATATGTGACCTTGCCGTATGTTCTGGTCCCGCGTTTGTGTATGGATATACACTGATGCCGTTAAGTGTACGTATGTACACTTCAGAAAATTGATATGTATCGCTGTACATCCTATTCACCTATTGACCGATTCACGTACATACTACAGTTTTAAACTTTTAAACTATATGTTGTCATTTCTAAAAAGAACCAATTAAACCATGATATGCCATGTTCCCTATGTTACCATGATACTGTGATCCCAGTTGTACCATGAGGCTATGTTTCCAGTATTTCCTGTTTTATAGACTTATCACACCATGTTTCTTATTATACATCTCTTTCATTATTGTAATGACCATTGTTCGTATTATGTATCTCGGTATACGTATACGTATTTAGACCCGTATTGTATATCTCCTTGGTTGGTTCGGCCCAACTTGACTTGGTTCGGCTTGGTTTGCATGGTTCGGTTTTATGTGAACCACTCCCACAACTTTCATTAAATATCCCACCTACCACCACCCTCTTCATTAAATATCCCACTAACATTTATCTCTCTTCATTACTTCTTCTTCTCCACCATTACTTCTTCAACCACCAGGGAGAGAGAGAGAGAGAGAGAGCTTAGGCAAGTGCATCTTGCTTCATGGAGGAAGTCCATTTTTATTTGTTTCATTGTCTTCCTCATGTGTTTCTAACCCACTTTAGTACTTAGCATTTTTCATTCCCATGGTTGAATTCTTGTAAATCTAGCCTTGTGGTATTTTCGGTTTTCGGGAGTTGATCTATCAAACTTGCATGTTTTGCTAGTTGATGATCTCATGTTGCAGAGAATTTCCTTGGTCCAAATTTTACCTGTGGGATTTTGCTCAGCCGTATGGCCATTACATATTTTAAAATCTTGGCAGCATGCAAATGCAAAAGCCAGCCGCATAAGCATTCAGGAATGCATTAATGCATTACTCTAATAAGTGAGCCGCATATAGCTTAGGAATATTTAGTTAGTGTATTTTCTTAACATATTTTAATGCATACTTTTAGTTGATGCATATTAATGCATGTTTGTAATAAATTAATGCATTAGTGCTTTTGTATGCATTTAGCATGCAAGCTCACGTAAGGAGCCGCATATGCCCCCTTAGGAATGAATGAACTTTCGTATGCATTTAGCATGCAAGCTCACGTAAGGAGCCGCATATGGCTTGCTTCACAAATGAGCCGCATATGCTTCAATGGAAAATGCATTAAATAAATGCATTCACACTGATGCATTCAATGCATTACTAATAATGCTTTCCAGGCATTCTCATGCCTTGGAAATTAATGAGCCGCATAGGAAGACTTAATGCTTTATGCATTTAAGTCCCTATTCTTTATTACTTAATGCTTTATGCATTTAAGTCTCTATTCTTTATTACTTAATGTTTTATGCATTTAAGTCCCTATTCTTTATTACTTTTATGCAATTAAGTCCTTATCTTTATTATTTAATGCTTTATGCATTTAAGGCCTTATACTTTATAGTTTAATACTTTTAATGCATTTTGAAGCACTATTCATACGTCAGCCGCATAGCCCCCCAAGGAATGCATGTGATGCATTCTTTTCCAAATGAATTTTTAGGCATTAATTAAAACATGTCTTTTCCAAATATATTCTTTAATGTTTAAATACATTCCTTTCCTAATAGCATTCTTAATGCATGGATACTGCCTCACTTCAATGCATTATTAATACGTTTCTTTAATGCATTTTTTGTTACATTCTTTACGGAACCAGCCGCATATGGCCAGGTGACTGCGGGCCGCATGGAAATTTTTTCGAGTCGCATGAGTCCCCACAGCCCTTGCCCCTTCTAATATTTAATTATTAAATATGTACTTGTGCTAAATTAATTATTTTCTGACATGATGGTGACCCGTTGTGGTGCATTTTTGACATGACATGATAGTGGCCTGACGCGGCACACTCCTAACAGTGAACATGACATGACAAGATTGAATGGCCTGGACACCGTGGATGATTGTGTTTGTACAATTGAACCGATAATGTTCGCATCATGTCTAGGACGGGGATCCCTGAGTACCACGGTAAGGGGTACCTACTGTAAATGGCTAAGGCTAACAACTAGAATAATTCACAAGTCATGAGAGATCTCGCCAGCTACAGGCGATCCCGTTATCCCGGCCACCATTGTGGGACTTGCAGCCTGCCAACGAGTAGGACACAAGTCTAAATTCACTGATATATGGAAAGAACGATGCACTGCTTAAATAAACCCAAGTCGCCTGGATAACCTAGATTAGCTGCAGGGCTTGTGGCTGGAGGAACATCTCATTGCATGTTGTGATAACCCTAGTTAGCTAATGTAGAAAGCTGTAGTCATTGATTGGCCGGAAACGATTGTATGGTATAGTTTCAGTGCTCGATTATTGCAGGCTTGATCGCATGATTGTCACTTTTAGCAATAAAGATCAGAGGCTGAGTTCTGTTCAAGCGAAGGGTTACAACCCCGGTCCTTGTTTGGTTTAAGGGTTGTAACCTGGCTTCCGGAACAGTTCTAAGTCCTCTCTTCGTTTATTATCTTATTGCACCCCACGTCATGCTTGTAATGTTTTACCTTACAAACAAGATTGGAGACGGAGTTCTATTCAGGTGAAGGGTTGCAACCCCGGTCCTTGTTTGATTTAAGGGTTGTGACATGGCTACTTGAATGGTTCCCTCGTACTCCATTATGACTGTTGTTATTCTTTTACCTTCAGTTCTTTTAACTGCTTTAAAAATATGTTTCTAATGTGCTGGTTTTAGTTCTTAAGTGAAGTCTCCTTTGTGGCACTTGCTCTTTCTGGGATCTGACCCAGCTGGTTTTGTGTGGCCAGATTTTGGAGCTACCTCAGAGGATCTACCGACCTTCCAGCCCGATGGTGACCATCAGGCGTGACCAGGGCAACGAGTGGGTTTATTTTTGCTCTCCCACTCTATTGTAAAAATTTTATTTTGAGGCGTTTAGCCGACGAGCACCTGTTAGCTCGTATTGCATACCTTATTATTGTCTGCCTACGGGCTGTAACATGATTGACAGATCCTAGGGTTGATCATGTATGACAAAACTCTTGCTAGTCCTTACATTTTGTAACGACTAGCTTCATGATCAGCTGAATATATAATGTTTGGGATGCCTTATTATTGTATATTTGGTGATCTTACATCTTGTGACCTTACTTGTTTGCTTGAGATTGAGACAATTAGGCTTGTTATTGACCATAGGAGACTGATGGATTGTAGTTAAACCCTCATATATCTAGACAGCCGTGACCGTATAGTGGGATAGATTTTATTTCATTATACGTAGCTGGCTATGTATGCCCCCGCTCTCCAGTATTCTGGTTCTGGGGCGTTACATGGTTTAAGTGGTGGCCCATGCAGGTCTTGTAAATCAAGATATGTGAGGGTTTACCGAATAGATGTCTCAATCAGCACTCGCCCTTGATCTCTGCCAGTATCTTCTAATCCCTGAGATTCTCGACCTGATCACATGCTTGTATCGTTGATCTGTTCTGGTCCTTCCTTATTGTTCCCTATGTCGTTTTCTTCAGCGGCATTATTCCTGGACCTGCCGATCAGCAAGGCAAAGCGCTTCCCGTGGACCAGCAGCAACAAGAAGACTAGGCCCAGCACTCAGGAGCAGCCTCCCGGGCCATGCCTTCCGGAGATCCAGAACCCCCGGTGCAGTCAGCCCAGCCTGCGAGGCAGGATAATGGAGCCTTGGTTGGACTTATCAGGGAGCTGCTTGCATCGCAGGATCGTCGAGGAGATGCCTTGCATCAGGCGGTGGCAGATGCTCTGGGCAGAGGTGGACATCATGGGAGCAGTACAGCGAACAGTTTCAAGCGTCTGAACCCTCCATTCTTCGATGGCAGCGAAGACGCTATCGCTGCTGATGCGTGGCTTCAGGACACGGAGGTGATATTAGAAGCAGCAAAGACCCCAGAAGATGAGAAGGTGGTCGTGGTGCGCCTGCAGTTATTGGATCTAGCTCGCAGCTGGTGGGCGGCTCAGGCCGTTGGACTAGCGGCGCCTATTACTTGGGCAGTATTCCGTGAGAGGTTCCGGACCAAGTA
This sequence comes from Iris pallida, assembly GCA_029216955.1. NCBI lineage: Eukaryota > Viridiplantae > Streptophyta > Magnoliopsida > Asparagales > Iridaceae > Iris > Iris pallida. The sequence continues at coordinate 55,383 of JANAVB010008299.1, read as the reverse complement.
CTTCGATGCGGTGGCTCGGTATGATCTTCAGACCAAGTTCACCAATTTGAAGCAGATGGGCAGGACGGTCGATGGGTATGCGGCCGAGTTTTCTAGGCTTAGTCGGTTTGCTCCCACCTTGGTGGCGACCGAGTTCGATAGAGCCCAGCAATTTCAACAGGGACTCCACCTAGAGATTTTGCTGGCAGTAGAGCAGTTCGAGCATCAGACTTTTGATGCGGTATTGAGGGCAGCTAGGAGGCATGAGTATACCTCCCAGAGGATTGTGGACAGGACCGGAGGTCGAAAGCATCTCACGGCCAGATGAATCAGTTGTCAGCTCCAGCCCCGGCAGCTAGAGCTTTGACCATTGGAGCTCCGAGAAGGGCAGCTTCAGTTACATCGGTTCAGCATTCAACCCCGACGTATCCTCAGCAGCAGAACCAGAAGCAGTCTTCCTGTCACCCTCACTTTTCCCAGTTAGGGGTAAAATGGTAATTTTCCATTTTATAATATTTTTTGGGAATTTTATTTCATGAATATTATTATTTAAATATATTAGGAGTCGGGTTCGAATTTTATCGCATTCCGAGTTAATTCGGGACCCCGGTGAATTTCGACTTGAGTCACAATTAGCCTGTTATTTAACCATGGCCCACCACACTAAACTTTTAGGTTTAGAAGTTTGGACTAGTTCCCCCATGAGTAATTAAGTTTAATTATGATTTTTATTTATTTTTAGCATTTTTCAAAACCCATTTTTGGATTAATTTTGCATTAAGCTTAGGGAGGGGCAAACTTGTAAATACAAGTGCCCCTACCCCTTGGCACCATGGCTGGCCACCTATAGGACCACCCCCTCCACTACTTTTACTTCCTCACTAAGTTTCTTCTTTTTCTCCATTACTTTCTTTCCAACTCCTTCTTCTTCCTTTTCAAATCCACTTTTAGGTATGATTTTTAAACCCTTTTAAATTCCTCCTTTTGCATTTATTCCTTCACATAAATGATAGAGGGGATCATTCTCTACAAGTTGACCATAGCCTTTGTAGGTTCCCTTAAAATATAGGTTAAGGATTTATTATGGTTTAATCCTTTTTGAGAGTGGTATATATATATTGTATATGTATGAATCAATGCTTAGAGTTGTGCATTAGAACTTATAGTTGTGCATTAGAGCCTTAGAGTTGTGCAGGAGAGCCTTGTAGTTGTGCAGGAATGCCTTAGAAGTGTGCAGAATGCTATTCAGGAAAAACTGTGCAGTAGAGCCTTAAAGGTGAGCAGAGGAGCCTTAAAGGTGAGCAGAAGTGCCTTAAAGGTGAGCATGAGAGCCTTAAAGGTGTGCAGGTTGTCCCAGTGTGCTAAAATCCGAGAAATTGAGTATTTTGTGTGTTTGTGCTTTATGTGCGTGTGTAACGGAAATTGGAGAGTGTGTGTGTGTGTTTATATATAGATAGATACTTAGAGAAGATTAGAAGAAGTTTAAGAATTAGAAGAAGTTAGAAGAATATGAAGAAAAGTGAGAAATAGGAAATAGAGGGGATCGAGTTAGAGGGCGAAACGGAGCTCGGAGTATCGGAATGAGTTGAAACTTGGCGTGGGGCAAGAATACGTGAATTAGATTTTGTGGGTAGGCTCCCGAGTTGAAATCGGGGTTGTAGGATGCCGGTATCGCGCCGTACCATTGCGTATCTTGAAATATTCAAGATATCGGCAATAGGCCGTAACATGGACTAGATGTCCACTTTACCTAGGTATCTTGGTAGATAATATATGTATAGGATAGTACCTTACTACCCTAGGGAGCTCGGGTCAAAATACCAAGCGTAGGTAGGCTAACTTGATAATTGTCAAAGCTAGAATTTTACCCTTTTTAAGGGCAAAATAGGATATTGGCCTACGGCCAAGATTTGAGTTTCGAAGTCCAAGATGGACTTGGATATGGGTTGTAGAGGTTGGTAATAGTTAGAAATAGTCGCCTAGACCTAGTCTTGACCTCGGTTGACCACAGTTGACTTTTTAGACCGAAAGTCAACTATGGGTCAACACTTTACCCAATTTAGTCTCAAATTCCATTAGACTTGTGTAGTTGACCGAAAGTCAACTATTAGTCAACATTTGACCAGTTTGACCTAGAGTTGACCTAAAGTTGACCAGATTTGACCAGGGTTGACCAGTTGACCAAAAGTCAACTGTAGGCCAACTCTTGACCCCGTTTGACTTTCTTCGACTTGTTTTGACCCGTGATGACTGGTATGACCTAGGATTGACTTGGGTTGGCTTAGATTGACTTGATATAACTTGATTTGACCTAGATTGACTTGACAAGACTTAGTGTGACTCAGTGAGACCTAGTTTGACTTGGATTGACTTCCTGTGACCTTGTTTGACCTTGGTTGTCCTAGTGTGACCTAGTTTAGCTTGGTGTAACTTAGTTTGACCTAGTTTGACTTTTAGAGTTGACCAAGAGTTGACTGTTGACCAGATTGACCTAGAATCATGTAGTATGCATTGTATACTCTATTTTTACCATTGTGGATATGTTGTGACCTGTTTTACTTTGAATAGGACTCTGTGACACCAGTTCGGACATCTATTCATATCAGTCATACAGGGTGACAGGCGAGTACATTCTCTGATCATTTCATACTTGTTAGGATTTATATTCTTGCTCTAGATTACTTTACATGATGCTATCACGTTATTATCACGGATTGGTACTATATGGATCTTGTCATGCGATGTTATCCCCCTCGGGGTGCATCAGATACAGTTGTCATATGCTTTTCACGAACATCTTATATTTCATGTACACCGCTTTCTGTATACTCTTGTGCAATCTTGTACTCTCATGATCACGTGAGCAAATATGATAAAAACCTCTTGTGCAAGGTAACGTAACTTGACTGGATCCTTGTGTATTGATTGGGGAGGGTGAGTAGGAAATGGTTATGTGATCAAAATCCCATCTTGTTAAATCTTGTGAAATCTTGTAAAATCTTGTGAAATCATGTATATGTCCATTGTACACTCACGTATGATGGAGTTACCATTGCATTGTTCTAACCCGTTTATATAACCATCTCATGCTCTAAATTACAGGTTACCTACAGTTCTTACTTATCATATATAGATATTTCCAGTTATCAAATCTCTCTCGTTTTTATATATACATTCTTTATAGTCCATGTATCTTACTCTATGCATGCTTTACATTTCCCAACATGATATGAACTGCGTGAGATGTATTGTGCTCGTTCCTGTCCTGACTGGACCTGTTGAAAATATTACAGATGATGATGGTGACTGTCCTACCTTCTATGGGATATATGAGGGTGACCTTCAGGAGCCTGAGGAGCATCTAGCTCAGTAGAGGGTGCCTAGTCTAGTCTAGTGTTTGTAGTTTTTAGTTTGTATTGGATTGTTCCGATTGTTAGTTGTGACTTAGTTATATTTCAGGACTTGTATTTATTTGTGTTGGACATCTACTTTGTATGGTATGATAACGCTATTTATATTTCAGTTTTCTCTTTTCCCATATCGTGCTCTATCTTTCCTAGACTTGTGATTGAGATATAGAATTGAGATGTTATATTATACCTCCGTGCAGAGATGACAGGTTTATATATCTTGTTAGATGTTAGATGTTATAGATGACCCATACAGCGTTCTACCGCCGACACTGCGGCGTAGGCTGGATGTACCCACTTCTCGTGCCCCTAATCAGGGTGCGGGTTGTGACACATTTTTGTGGCGGCCCATGCAGGTCAGTGTCGCAATTAGTGCGATCTCGTAATGGTGCTCGACTTAGAGTGCTAATTACGAGCCTGCGATTAGAACATAGGATCTAGGGTATGATAGAAGTTACTCAATCACATTTTAGGAAAATTCTGATCATTTGATTACCATGACAACTCTTCTTGTATTTGAATTCAATTGTCCTCCTTTGATAATATCTTATCTTGTGCCATATTGATCTCTTGGGTTCAATTCGTCTTCAGGATGACAGTGACTCGTTCTCGGGCAGCAGGGCCTAGTGCCCCAGAGAGGTCAGATCCGGGAGGTCTTCCACCTCCGGCTGCGGGAGCTACAGTTGAGAGAGCTGCCACCTCAGTCCCTACCCTTCAGGCAGGAGCTGCAGTGACGGTTCCAGGAGGTCTTCCACCTCCAGCAGCGGGACTGTCCATGATCGTTCCTGATATTCTTTCACCGTCGCCTCCGCTACCGACAGATACTCAGGGGATGATGGCCCTTCTGCAGTAGATATTGCAGACTCAGAGCACGCAGGCAGATCTGTTGCGACGGAGCATGGAGAACTCCCATCAGCTGGCGATGGCAGCACTTGAGAGGGTTGTACCGAGTACAGTTCAGGATACCCCAGTTCAGCACCAGGGACCAGGCCAGAGACAAGCTACTCGGTGCACTTTCTGCAGGAGGCCAGGGCACACTAGAGAGGCTTGTAGGAAGAGGTTGGGCGTCTACCTATACTGTGGGGCGCCTGACCACCAGCTGAGGGATTGCCATGCTAGTGAAATCCGAATAGACCAGGACAGAGTACAGCAGGCTAGAGGAGGCCAGCAGGGGCGAGCTTTTGCCATGACAGTTGAGCCCACTCAGGTAGTAGCAGAGCAGATAGCAGGTTCCAATATTTTGAATCTTCTTTTCGCATTTGCCTTCTTATAAACTGTCTTGAAATTCGATTATATCTGTTCTTGATCGTTGGATGAAATTTTGTCCTTGTGATGTGATATTCTTCTGAGATAAGTCGTATGGGCTAGGTTGCCTCGATTATGAGATTTTAGAATCCTCTAGGGTCATGCTAGCAGGCAGAGTTCACCTTCGACTTGATTCCCCGGATAGTCGAAGAATTTCTAGATATTTTCCCGAAAGAGCTTCCAGGGATGCCGCCAGAACGGGAGATCGAGTTCACCTTCGACTTGATTCCCAGGACAGCACCAGTGTCAGAGAGAGTCTACAGGATAGCACCGTCAAAATTGAAGGTATTATATAAGATGATTGAAGAACTCAGAACCAAGGGATTCATTCGTGCTAGTGGATCGCCTTGGGGAGCCCCGATGCTTCTTGTGAAAAAGAATGATGGTACGTCCAGATTATGTGTTGACTATCGTATCTTGAACTCAGTGACAATCAAGAACAGATATCCTCTCCCCAGGATAGATCACTTGTTTGATCAACTCAGAGGAGCGGCTGTATTCTCGAAGATTGATTTACGGTCAGGGTACCACCAGATCAGAGTCAGAGAGCAGGACATCCCGAAGACAACTTTCAGATCTAGATATGGGCATTGGGAGTTCCTTGTTATGCCCTTTGGAGCGACCAATGTGCCGACAGTATTCATGGACCTCATGAATCGTATCTTCATACCTTATTTGCACCAATTCGTGATCGTGTTCATAGACGATATCCTGGTCTACAGCAAGAGTGAAGCGGAGCATGAGCAGCATCTCAAAGTTGTCCTCCAGATTCTCTGAGAGCACCAGTTGTATGCCAAGTTCAGTAAATACGAGTTCTGGCTCGATCGCATTTCATACTTGGGTCATATCATCACCAGAGGGGGAGTTGAAGTGGATCCCCAGAAGATAGTGGCTATCAAAACCTGGCCAGTGCCCCGCACAGTTGCAAAAGTTCGCAGTTTTCTTGGATTAGCCGGCTATTACCTGAGATTTGTTTCGGACTTTGCTCGGATATCAGCGTCATTGACACAGTTGACCCGCAAGGATGTGCAGTTTGCTTGGACCAAAGAATGTCAGGAATCTTTTGAGAAGCTGAAGCAAGGCTTGATGACGGCACCCGTTCTCACACTTCCAGATGGGACCGGAGGATTTTCAGTGTACTGTGACGCTTCAGACAAGGGTTTAGGATGTGTTTTGATGCAGCATGGGAAGGTAATAGCTTATGCGTTACGTCAACTTCGTGATCATGAGAAGAATTACCCAACCCATGACTTAGAGCTGGCAGCAGTAGTGTTTGCACTTAAGTTATGGAGACACTACTTGTATGGAGATAGGGTAGAGATTTTCACCGATCACAAGAGTCTGAAGTATGTTTTCACCCAGAAGGACCTTAACATGCGTCAGAAAAGATGGCTAGAGCTACTTATGGATTATGATGTCAACCTGCAGTATCACCCTGGGAAGGCCAACATTGTGGCAGATGCATTAAACAGAAGAGCCGGAGTTTACCTTCTGACAGCTGTAATGACCTGAATTCGTGATACGTATTTAGAGTACGTATGCGTATTTTGGACCCATATTTTATTTTAGTCATGATTAGTTATCTTGGTTTATTTTGCATTGGCTTGGTTTTATTGGCATGGATAGTTCCATTGGTTTTAATGGTTCATGGGTTTATCTTGGATTAGTGAGGCTGGGTTTATTTCATGGTTCATTTGGTTTAAATTGCTAGAGAGAGAGTTTATTGGCCTTGACTTGGTTCACCTTGGTTTATTTTGGTTTGGTCTATTTTGGTTTAACATGGAGAACCCCACCCCATTATAAATATCAACTTCTCTCTCTCTCTCCTTATTATTTTCTTCATCTTCTTCCCCAAGCTTCTTCCTCTCCACCACCCACCTAGGCAAGTGCATCTTGCTATCATTTGAGGGCTACATTTTATTTGTCTATTAGCTTTATTAGCTCATTTTAAGCAACATTAGAACTTGGGTTTTCTCCATTTGGAGCTTGGAATTTTGTAGATCTAGGTTTGAAGTATTTTTGGATTTTGGTGGATTTGATCTATAAAACTTGTTCATTTTCATGTTTTGATTGTTCCATGTTGAAGAGAATTGAATTTTACACAATTTAGACCCTTGCAAAGTTGGATTTGGACTTGTTTTGACCTAGTTGTGGTCCTTGGAATTTTTGAGTTCCATGGCTTTTCTCTCGGTTTGGGGAAGAAGATCCCTGTTCCCGAGCGCAATCCAGTCCAGCGCTCTTTAGCGCCTGGCGCAATCCAGTTGGCCCAGTGCCTTTTGGTGCTGGCGCAATCCAGTTAGCCCAGCACTCTTTAGTGCTGGCGCAATCTAGCCCCCTGTGCAGTTCAGTCACTGCGCAATCTACCCCCTGTGCAATCTATCCCCCTGCGCAATCCAGTGTGTGCGCAATCCAGTGCGTGCGCAATCTGATCCCTGTGCAACTCGACTCAGCGCGGCTCAGCTCTTGCGCAGTTCATCCCCTGCGCAGTCTGACCCCTGCGCAGTCTGATCCCTGCGCAGTCTAATCCCTGCGCAGCTCAACCCAGCGCACTCTAATCCTGGCGTAATCCAACCCGACCCCAGGGACCCTTGCGCAATCTGTCCAATTATGGAGATTTGGTTTTATTTCTTTTTTTCCTTAAGCTTGGCTCTTCTATAGCCCTGTATATGGATATTATATTAGATATTTTACGCCCATTTTATATCCTTACGCCTTTTGTCATAAACTTGATAATCATGAATTTATTTAATATGTTTGGAATGATAACTTGACATGATTGGCTTGACATGATAGACTTGATATGACAACCTGACTTGATGATGACCCGTAGTGGTGCACTCTTCACAGTAACCTGACATGGCACGACAGTGACCCGTAGTGGTACGCTCTCGACCAGTAACCTGACATGACATGATAGTGGCCCGTCGTGGCGCACTCCTGACTAGTATACTTGACCGGATAACCTGACATGTTATATCTCGATAAGCCGTTGCGGCGGCTACTTGACATGACATGACCTGTATAATGACTTGACACCGTGGGCGATTGTGCTTGTATAAATGAACCAGTCTTGTCTCGCATCATGTCTAGGGCATGGACCCCTGAGTACCACGGTCAGGGGTACATATTGAAATAAACTAAGGCTAATAACTAGAATAATCTACTAGTCATGAAGAGATGTTCCCCAGTTACAGGCGACCCCGTTATTCCGGCCGCAAATGTTTGGACTTGTAGCCTGCCGACGAGTAGGGCACATTTCCAGCCCACTGTCATGTGGGGCACTCTCGATTGTCACTTTAATGATTAAACTCTCTAGATTGTCACTTTAATGATTGAACTCTCTGGATTGTCACTATAATGATTGCCTGGATAACCTGGGTAGCTGCAGGGCCTGTGACTACTTGGAGCATCTCATTGTATCTTGCTAGTAACTAGGATTGTGATAACCCTAGTTAGTTAATGTAGAAAGCCGTAGGCAATGATTGGCCATGATTGATTGGATGGAGTCTAGTCCAGTATAGTATTGTCTAGAAGTGATCGATTGCAAAATTGTACCAGCATGATTGAATGATTGTCACTCCAGATTGTCACTATAATGATCGTCACTCCAGATTGTCACTATAATGCTTGAACACTATTGTCACTCCAGATTGTACTATCCTGATTGTACCCTTCATTGTCACTTTCATCATTGTCTTCTTTTCATATATATTGTCCAGCTATATTTTATTTAACATGATGCTTCTCTTAATTATTTTCTCTGATTGGGACAAGTGCATTGGTAGTGTGCGAACCCCAATATGTGTTACTTATTGTTTTCTTACATGTTGAATGCTAATGATTTGCTATTTTTAGTCCTTAAGTAAAGCCTCCTTTGTGGCACTTGCTCTTTCTGGGGTCTGACCCAGCTGGTTTTGTATGGCCAGATACCGGAGCAGCACCAAAGGATCTACCGGATTTCCAGCCAGATGGTGGCCACTAAGCGGAACCTTGGCAACGAGTGGGTTTCTTTTTGTTCTCCCACTGTAATATTGTAAATTATTCTGTTGAGGCGTTTAGCCGACGAGCAAGTGTTAGCTCGTATTGTACTTTTCTTATTGTCTGCCTACGGGCTGTAACATGATTGACAAGCCCCGGGGGTTGATCATGTATGACTGAACTCTTGCTAGTCCTCATATTTTGTAACGACTAGCTTCATGATCATCTGGATATGTAATGTTTGGGACGCCTTACAATTGTATATTTGGAGATCTGACATCTTGTAATTATTATTAGTTGGTTGAGATTGAGACAATAGGCTATTTTATGACCTTAAGAGACTGATGGCTTGTAGATAAACCCTCACATATCTAGACAGCCGTGACCGTATGGTGAGATGGATTCTATTTCATCATACGTAGCTGGCTATGTCCGCCCCCGCTCTCCAGTATTCTGGTTCTGGGGCGTGACAACAGCGCAACCAGAGTTGTTAGCAGATCTTCAGAAGATGGGTATAGAAGTTGTCCTTCCTACCAATATGGCATTGATGGCCAGCATGCAAGTGCAGTCCAGTATAGTTGAGAGGATCAAGATAGCTCAGTCCTCCGATTCTAAGCTTCAGCGGCTTAGAGCAGAATGTGAAGCAGGACGACGACCAGAATTATGCATTCATGAAGACGGTACACTTCGACATGGTAAGCGTCTTTGTGTACCCAGTAGAGATATTAGACAGGAGGTGATGGCGGAAGCTCACAGTTCTCAGTATTTGATTCATCCCGGTGGCACGAAGATGTACCGAGATATCCATCAGCACTTTTGGTGGAATGGCATGAAGAGGGAAATAGCTCAGTTTGTCTCTCGGTATTTGGTTTACCAACAAGTCAAGGCTGAACACCAGAGGCCAGCTGGACTTCTTCAGCCCTTGCCGATTTTCGAATGGAAGTGGAAGCATATAACCATGGATTTCGTGACTGGATTACCTAGATCCCCAGCAGGTAGAGATGCTATTTGGGTTATAGTTGACAGGCTCACGAAGGTGGCTCACTTTCTCCCGTTCAGAGTGGGTCAATCGACAGCTCAGCTAGCAGAGATGTATCTTCGGCAGATTGTCAGATTCTACGGTGTACCAGTCAGTATCACCTCGGACCAGGATTCAAGATTCATGTCACACTTTTGGCGTAGCTTGCAAGAGAGTTTGGGAACTCACCTCCAGTTCATCTCAGCTTATCACCCGCAGACAGATGGTCAGTCGAAGCGCACGATCCAGGCACTTGAGGATATGTTGAGATCTTGTACACTCGACTTCTGTGGTTCGTGGGAAGATCACCTGCACCTGGTGGAGTTCTCGTACAACAACAGTTTCCAAGCTAGTATCCAGATGGCACCGATCGAGGCACTGTATGGAAGGAAGTGCAGATCTCCACTAGCATGGGACAATGTAGAAGAGAGGCAGATGCTTGGTCCAGAGATGATTGTTCAGACAGTTGAAGTGGTCAGGAGAGCTAGAGATCATCTTCGCGTTGCACAAGATCGTCAGCGCCATTGGGTCGACTCTCATCGGCGTCTCCTTGAATTTTCTGTCGGCGACCATGTATTCCTGAGGATCTCGCCTAACCGTGGTGTCATTCGTTTCGGCGTATGGGGAAAGCTTAGTCCTAGGTATATAGGGTCGTTCGATATTCTGGAGCGAGTAGGAGATGTGTCATATCGTCTCGCTCTTCTGCCGTCTCTGAGTGAGGTGCATGACATGTTCCATGTATCCCAACTACGACGGTATATCCCGGACCCGAGCCACATCCTGGATCATTCAGAATTGGTTGTTGGTACCAACCTTTCGTATGAGGAGAGGCCCGTATCCATATTGGAACAAAGAGAGAAGATACTCAAGAACAAGACTATCAAGTTAGTCCGTGTTGCTTGGGGTCATCACTCTTTGGGAGAGTCAACGTGGGAGCGTGAGGATGATATCCGATCGCGATATCATGACATGTTTGACTCGTGAGGTATAATATCTTTCCTATGCCTCATGTCTTCGATTCCTTGCTTGTACGAATAATTGCTTGATTGCTTGACTAGTATAGCTTGTCTGTGAGTAGTAAAGCTTGTCCTTGCATCTCTAGCCACTTGATTTAATTCCGAGGACGGAATTCTTTTAAGGTGGGTAGAGTTGTAATGACCATTGTTCGTATTACGTATCTCGGTATACGTGTACGTATTTAGATCCGTATTGCATGTCTCCTTGGTTGGTTCGGCCAAACTTGACTTGGTTCGGCTTGGTTTGCATGGTTCAGTTTTATGTGAACCACTCCCACCTACCACCACTTTCATTAAATATTCCACCTACCACCACCCTCTTCATTAAATATCCCACTAACATTTATCTCTCTTCATTACTTCTTCTTCTCCACCATTACTTCTTCAACCACCAGAGAGAGAGAGAGAGAGAGAGAGCTTAGGCAAGTGCATCTTGCTTCATGGAGGAAGTCCATTTTTATTTGTTTCATTGTCTTCCTCATGTGTTTCTAACCCACTTTAGTACTTAGCATTTTTCATTCCCATGGTTGAATTCTTGTAAATCTAGCCTTGTGGTATTTTCGATTTTCGGGAGTTGATCTATCAAACTTGTATATTTTGCTAGTTGATGATCTCATGTTGCAGAGAATTTCGTTGGTCCAAATTTTACCTGTGGGATTTTGCTCGGCCGTATGGCCATTACATATTTTAAAATCTTGGCAGCATACAAATGCAAAAGCCAGCCGCATAAGCATTCAGGAATGCATTAATGCATTACTCTAATAAGTGAGCCGCATATAGCTTAGGAATATTTAGTTAGTGTATTTCCTTAACATATTTTAATGCATGCTTTTAGTTGATGCATATTAATGCATGTTTGTAATAAATTAATGCATTAGTGCTTTTGTATACATTTAGCATGCAAGCTCACGTAAGGAGCCGCATATGCCCCCTTAGGAATGAATGAACTTTTGTATGCATTTAGCATGCAAGCTCACGTAAGGAGCCGCATATGGCTTGCTTCACAAATGAGCCGCATATGCTTCAACGGAAAATGCATTAAATAAATGCATTCACACTGATGCATTCAATGCATTACTAATAATGCTTTCCAGGCATTCTTATGCCTTGGAAATTAGTGAGCCGCATAGGAAGACTTAATGCTTTATGCATTTAAGTCCCTATTCTTTATTACTTAATGCTTTATGCATTTAAGTCTCTATTCTTTATTACTTAATGTTTTATGCATTTAAGTCCCTATTCTTTATTACTTTTATGCAATTAAGTCCTTATCTTTATTATTTAATGCTTTATTCATTTAAGGCCTTATACTTTATAGTTTAATGCTTTTAATGCATTTTGAAGCACTATTCATACGTCAGCCGCATAGCCCCCCAAGGAATGCATGTGATGCATTCTTTTCCAAATGAATTTTTAGGCATTAATTAAAACATGTCTTTTCCAAATATATTCTTTAATGTTTAAATACATTCCTTTCCTAATAGCATTCTTAATGCATGGATAATGCCTCACTTCAATGCATTATTAATACGTTTCCTTAATGTATTTTTTGTTACATTCTTTACGGAACCAGCCGCATATGGCCAGGTGACTGCGGGCCGCATGGAAATTTTTTCGAGCCGCATGAGTCCCCACAGCCCTTGCCCCTTCTAATATTTAATTATTAAATGTATACTTGTGCTAAATTAATTATTCCCTGACATGATGGTGACCCGTTGTGGTACATTTTTGACATGACATGGTAGTGGCCCGACGCGGCGCACTCCTGACAGTGAACATGATATGACAAGATTGAATGGCCTGGACACCATGGATGATTGTGTTTGTACAATTGAACCGATAATGTTCGCATCATGTCTAGGACGGGGATCCCTAAGTACCACGGTCAGGGGTACCTACTGTAAATGGCTAAGGCTAACAACTAGAATAATTCAGTAGTCATGAGAGATCTCCCCAGCTACAGGAGATCCCGTTATCCCGGCCACCATTATGGAACTTGCAGCCTGCCGACGAGTAGGGCACAAGTCTAAATTCACTGATATATGGAAAGAACGATGCACTGCTTAAATAAACCCAAGTCGCCTGGATAACCTGGATTAGCTGCAGGGCTTATGGCTGGAGGAACATCTTATTGCATGTTGTGATAACCCTAGTTAGCTAATATAGAAAGCCGTAGTCATTGATTGGCCGAAAACGATTGTATGGTATAGTTTCAGTGCTCGATTATTGCAGGCTTGATCGCATGATTGTCACTTTTAGCAATAAAGATCAGAGGCTGAGTTTTGTTCAGGCGAAGGGTTACAACCCAGGTCCTTGTTTGGTTTAAGGGTTGTAACCTGGCTTCCGGAACAGTTCTAAGTCCTCTCTTCGTTTATTGTCTTATTGCACCCCACGTCATGCTTGTAATGTTTTACCTTACCAACAAGATAGGAGACGGAGTTCTATTTAGATGAAGGGTTGCAACCCCGGTCCTTGTTTGGTTTAAGGGTTGTGACCTGGCTACTTGAATGATTCCCTCGTACTCCATTATGACTGTTGTTATTCTTTTACCTTCAGTTCTTTTAACTGCTTTAAAATATATTTCTAATGTGCTGGTTTTAGTTCTTAAGTGAAGCCTCCTTTGTGGCACTTGCTCTTTCTGGGATCTGACCCAGCTAGTTTTGTGTGGCCGAATTTCGGAGCTACCTCAGAGGATCTACCGACCTTCCAGCCCGATGGTGACCATCAGGCGTGACCAGGGCAACGAGTGGGTTTATTTTTGCTCTCCCATTCTATTGTAAAAATTTTATTTTGAGGCGTTTAGCCGGCGAGCACCTGTTAGCTCGTATTGCATACCTTATTATTGTCTGCCTACGGGCTGTAACATGATTGACAGATCCTAGGGTTGATCATGTATGACTAAACTCTTGCTAGTCCTCACATTTTGTAACGACTAGCATCATGATCAGCTGAATATATAATATTTGGGACACCTTATTATTGAATATTTGGTGATCTTACATCTGGTGACCTTACTTGTTTGCTTGAGATTGAGACAATTAGGCTTGTTATTGACCATAGGAGACTGATGGATTGTAGTTAAACCCTCATGTATCTAGACAGCCGTGACCGTATAGTGGGATGGATTTCATTTCATTATACGTAGCTGGCTATGTACGCCCCCGCTCTCCAGTATTCTGATTCTGGGGTGTTACAATTATATATTCAGTACTTTAGTTGTAGAGGTTGTACTTGCTCCCGTCCTGACAGGATAACGTTGTAGGTTCACTTTTCGAGAAGGAAATGCTATGTGATTGATATTATGGTAATGATTTTGAAGACCTGGCCTTAGCTCCAGAAGAGGCCCCAGCGGGGAACCTTTCTTAGTTATCTTTCTTGTGTTTTGAGACTTAGACTTTGTCTGTACTTATATTTGGATACTGGACTTTGTCTCCAGTTAGATACTTGGAAGTGTATTATTAAGTCTGTGCTTATGTTACCTTCGCTTATAGATGATGTGTTGTGATGAACCTTAAATGTGATTTTAGAACTGTTAGCTGCTTAGATCCTTTATTGTTTATTCTAGAATAGCTTACTGCGCTTTAACCAAGCGTAGGCTGGACATGGATCGGCCCGGCCCAACAATTTGGGTATCGGGTCGTGACAGGACGTCAGGGTGCACTTTAGGCATCGTGGCCGACGAAGAAGCCGCTTTCTTGCCCTTCGCAGAGGCAGCTTTGGAAGACTTGGGGGCCATGGTCGTCCGACGGTCGGAGAAGAAAGACAGAGACAGAAAATTAGGGCAGCAAGAGTTGAAGACGATAGAGAGTAAATAAGTCTCTCCGTCTGAACATGTTCATATTTATAGGCAAAAGGAGGGCGATTCGATCCGCGTGCAGCATGAAAACCGACTCTTCGGTTATCAAGACGAACCGACTAAATAAAACTCTAGGGATCCTGCCCCAAAAAGCGGCTTCAAAAACTGACGGCAAATCAAAGGCAATTAATGCAAAAGATTGCATACGTGGCAGGATGACGTGGCAAGGAGCCCATACGGCCAGACAGTCCATGCGGCTGGTTGGTCAATGCGGCTCAGATGGACATGCGGCTGGGACGTCCATGCGGTCCGAACATCCTATGCGGCCAGAGGAGTTTATACATAGCCATGCTTCTTATTCGAAGTATTTCAATTTTATAAATTGAAAACTTTGAAGGGGGTCTTGTAGAAGCATAGAAAAGAATAAAGAAAGGTCTATGCGGCCAAGAATCTCCATGCGGCTCAAAGAGCTCATGCGGCTCAGGGGTCCATACGGCTCAAGCATCTATGCGGCTCGGATAGGCCCAGAGCCACGTGGCCTTCAACAGCTTTTTCCCTTCATCTTTGGCTGCATTTAATGACCTGACGGCTGACAGCTCTGACAAATGACAGCTCTGACATAAAAGTGCAGTAATGACTGACATAAAGGCGTATTTCTAAGGAAGAGGAGAAAATCTTTTCACAGCTGGCAGAATCCACCGAGTCCCGAGGCATGCGGCTACTGTATTTATGCGGCCGCCTACTTTATGCGGCCGCCCACTTCATGCGGCCACCCATCTTCATGCGGCTGTATCCTTTATGCGGCCGCCCATCAGCATACGGCTGCCCATCTTCATGCGGCTGTTCATTCCCATGCGGCTGCCCATCTTCATGCGGCCGTT
>JANAVB010008299.1:0-37500 GCA_029216955.1 Iris pallida | reverse complement strand
CTTTCACCAGCTGGCACACTAAGCATCGAGATACAAACTGAGCTACCTCTCGCTTCATGCCATACAACCATACGTGCTTCCTTAGGTCTCTGTACATCTTGTTGGCTCCATGATGCATAGAGTACTGAAAATGATGTGCTTTCTGTAGAATCTCCTTCCAAAGCTCTCCACTCGGAATGCACAATATAGTACCGTGCCTCAGCGACCCACCTTCGGCTATAGAGAAATCATCTAGCAATCTTCCTTGTACCTGCTCCCTGATGCTCCTCAGGGCTACGGCATCAAACTGTGCTGATCTAACTCTATCCATCAATGCAGACTGAATCTGTAAATCATATATCTGACCTCCATGCCCGGAACGATCACCTCGATACCCAAACTATCCAGATCGGCCAATAGATGACGATCTACCATCAAATACATAGCGACTAGATACCTGCTCATCTGTAACTACGTTAGCCTTCCCTGGATGGTACTGCAAAGAGATATCGAAGTCCTTCATCAGCTCAAGCCAGCGCCTCTGCCTCATGTTCAATTCCTTCTGGATGAACATGTACTTCAAGCTCTTGTGATCCGTGAAGATCTCAACTCGCTCTCCGTACAAGTAGTGCTTCCATAGCTTCAAAGCAAAGATAACAGCTACCAACTCCTGATCATGGATAGGGTAGTTCTTCTCTTGAGGACTTAACTGCCTGGATGCATAGGCAATCACCTTTCCGTGCTGCTGAAGAACGTAACCCAAGCCCTTCCCAGAAGCGTCACTGTAGATCGTGAAACCACCAATCCCAGATGGCAATGTCAAGATAGGAGCTGTAGTCAACCTCTTCTTCAGCTTATCAAAAGCAGCCTGACACTCCTCGGTCCAGACGAACTCCACGTCTTTCCTGGTGAGTCTAGTCATCGGCTCTGTAATTCGAGAGAAGTCCTGAACGAACTTCCGATAATAGCCTGCTAGACCCAAAAAACTTCGAATCTCTGCAATTAAGTTCGACGTGGACCAAGACTCAACTACTAAAATCTTCTTCGAGTCCACTGAGATCCCATGCTCGATCATAAAATGACCCAAGAACTCTACCTTTTCTAGGAAAAACTCACACTTCGATAGCTTCCCATACAACTGCTCCTTCCTGAGAGTCTCTAACACAATCTGCATGTGCTCCTCGTGCTCCTTCGCTGTCTTCGAGTAGATCAAGATGTCATCTATGAAGACCACCACGAACTTGTCAAGGTACTGATGGAATACCTTGTTTATCAAGTTCATAAATACCGCTGGGACATTGGTCAATCCAAATGGCATAACAGTGAACTCATACTAGCTGTACCAATTTCGAAAAGCTGTCTTTGGAATATCCTCATTTTTTACCTTCAGGTGATGGTAACCGGACCTCAAGTCTATCTTCGAGAATACCTTCGTGCCGCTCAACAGATCGAACAAGTCGTCAATCCTCGACAATGAGTACTTATTCTTGATAGTGAGGTTATTGAGCGCTCTGTAGTCGACACACATACGTACCGTCTTATCCTTCTTCGGTATAAATAGAACAGGTGTGCCCTAAGGTGAAGAACTGGATCTGATGAATCCCTTATCCTATAGCTCGTCGACTTGCTTCTACAGCTCTGCCAACTCGCTGTTGTTGATCTTATAGACATGCTGCGAGATAGGCTCAGCACCCGACACCAAATCTATAGAGAATTAAACATCCCTGTCTGGCGGCATTCCCGACAACTCATCAGGGAAAACATCCAAGAATCCTGCTATCAATGGATGTGGCAATTTCTGTCCCGTTAACATAGCTCCACAGAAACCATCTTCTGGCTTAGCTACTCCCCTGGCGAACTCAAACTCTGGCTCTCCCGAAGGTCTAAACAAAACTCTACCTCCTCTACAGTTTATACTAGCATGGTGGCTGCTCAACCAATCTATATCGAGTACCATATCGTAGCTCGGAAGGGGCATTACGAGCAAGCACGCACTCAAATCTCGACCTACCAGTATAACTCTCCGCCCCTTGTAAATATTATTGACCAGGACAATGCCTCCCCCGATTATAATGTTACAAGTCCTTCTCAGTGGTTCAGCAATAATATTGTGTCTAAGTGCAAAAGAGACAGATACAAAACTATGCGTAGCACCAGAGTCAAACAAAGCTAATACAGGAAATAAATCGAGTAGAACAGAACCTGCCACCACGTCTGCTATGGGCTCGGTCTCCTCGACCGTCAGTGCAAATGCCCTACCCTGAGCTGCTCCCCTCTGATATAGGGCGAAATGCTACTGCTAGGTCGAAAGTGGCAGACCCCTCTGCTGAACAGCTGGTCCCACTGGAGCTCTAGAAGGAGGTACTCTATCCTGACCTCCCCGCGATGGACGAGTAGGATAATCTCTCAACTGGTGGTCGGATGCTCCACAGAATAGACAAACCCCCAACCTCTTCCTGCAGACCTTTCGGGTGTGACCCGGTTTCCTATAAAAAGTACACTGTGGAATCTGCTTCTGCCTCTGCTGATGCTGTGCACGTGCTGGTGCCTGGTGCTGTTGATACTGCTGCTGGTGGAACGACCTCTGCTGAGTCTGAGGTCACTTGGCCGATCCTGCACTAGAACCAGCACCCATAACATCGCTACTCCTCTTGGGCCTGAGACCTAATTCCTCCTCTGCAATATGAGCGTCCATCAGAATGTCCTCAAAGGTCGCAGTACGACGCCCAGACGTGCGAGATCTGACACCGTGGTTCAGGCCCCTCCTGAACTTGTGGGCCTTCTCTCTAGTATCATAAACCATGCCCTTGGCGAAACGGCTCAGACGAAAAAACTCTGCGGCGTACTCGTCCACAGATATGTTTCCTTGCATAAGTCCCACAAACTAGCCCTCCAGTGCACTAAGAGCCACATCAGGAAAGAATTTCTCCTTGAATAGCTTCTTAAAGTTCTCCCATGTCAAGCCTGTCACTGTCACGCGAGGGTCTGTGTGGTACCAAGTCAGAGCGATATCAAAGAACTGACTCACTGCTGCTGATGCCCATAGTCCCTCCGAAAGCTGTGCTAACCCCAGGCTCCGTTCAACATCCTCTAGCTAATCATCGGCATACAGGATCCCTTCTGTTCCCTTAAATTCCCGAGAAAACATCTTCTTGAAATCTATCACGGAGCCAGGTTTCGCTTGCTGCTGCTGTAGCTGCTGGGCTGGAGCGCCCTGAGTCTGAACTGCAGTCACCTTCTCTACAGCGGCGAGTGCTAAATGGTATGCATTCTCCATGCTCTGCCTCAAAATCTCTGTCTGTCACTGTGAAGCCTCAGCCTGCGCTCGCTGCGCCTCCATCATCTGCTGGAGGAGCACGAACATCTGAGTGGAGTCAATCGGCAGTGCAGGTAGAGGTTGAAGAGTCTTCGACAGAATGGATAAAGTCCTCGGGGCCGGTGGAGGAAGACCCCCCGGTATTGTTGTTGCCACCTCTGGAACGGCAGGGACAGTAGGGTCAATCTCCTGATCCGCAGCTCTTTCAGTCAAAAAAATAGGTCACGACGGATCGGACCTCTCCGGTGCTGCACTGGATCCAACTGCCTGAGCTCGAGTCACTGTCATCCTGGAGACAGATTCAAGCAAAGAAATCAATATGGCACATGATAGGATATCATCAAGGAAGAATAATTTATTTTGAAATACAAGAAGAGTTTGTTATAGTAATCAAAAGATTGGAGTTCTCCTAATATGTGATTGAGTAACTCCTATCACAACCTAAAACATATATGCTAACAGCAGGCTCGTAATTAGCACTCTATGTTGAGCACCATTACAAAATTGCACTAGTTACGACTCTGACCTGCATGGGCCACCATAAAAATGTGTCACGACCCGTACCCTGTTTAGGGGCACAAGCACATGGGTACGTCCAGCCTACACCGCAGTATCGGCGGTAGAACGTTGTAAAGGTCATCTAGAATATATATAATCTAAGACACAATAATATAACATGTCATCTCCGCACGGAGGAATATAAACACAACTCAATCACACAAATCTAAGGAAAATAGGCACGAATATGATAAAGAAATAAGATGAATATATAGTCTGAAATAGTGCCGAGTCACAATCACAAGTTCAGAATTTAAAGACATAACACAAGATCCCAAATAAATACTACAAGTCTAAAAGTATCAAGCTGAAATATAATCCAGACAAAATCTAGCTAAACTAAGTCATTACAAGCTATGCGTCCTTTATGAGCACCAGGTCCACAGGCTGGTCCTGGTCGTAGGCTCCATCTATGCCAAACCCGTAGTAGGTCGGGCAATCTGCATCTAAATCCTCTGAAAAATAACGGGGGTTATCCTGTCAGGATGTGAGCAAGCACAAACACCAACAGCAGTTCCATGTGAATTGATAAATACTATAAGAGACAATTATAATAAAATAAATGATGAATATCAAAACTAGAAGTAAAATTGTATAAAAGAACTAAATAGCATATTATGGGTGAGATGTAAAGTAAAGCTGGAATAAGTAGTAAATGTAATCTGATGTACGATGTAAACCTATAAAGTAAGCGCTATGAGATATTAGAGCGTTATGTGATCGGCTTGGGTCAGGATCAGGCTGTTCCATTTGACCGGCTATGCACAATTAGTACAATGGTATAGGGATCAGGCCGGCCAAAATGGAAAGCTATACACAAGTTGTATAAGGTCAGGCTACACCCTACGTATGGTGAGGGTGGAGCTATGCACAAGTAATAAACAAGTATGGGTAATGATCACATAACCTCTAATAACTTTTCATCCTCGAGTAGTATAATGACTCCAGACACGACAGGTCATGACACAGGATTCGAAGAGCAGGGGGCCAGCCTACTCCCAAATCGGTATCTATACAAGTACATGAAACAATATCGAACAATGTACTCATATACCAGGTAAACCGGAAATGACATCTCATGACGAGATTCAATGTATACTAGTCCATGTATGCTCGTGTCAAGAATCAAGTATAATACTAAAACTGAATCAGATATAGTAGATATCAAAGCAATAAAAACTATCAGAGACTGTAATTGTATGCTATCCTGAGCTGAGAAAATCGAACTACAAACCACTCAATAAGCCACGAATGGTCAACTCGCACAACAGTATCCTAATGCTGAAATAGAAATTACCAACATTCTTAGAATGGTCAAATTAGCTAGAAACACCTACCTATAAGTTCAATTCTGGACGCAATGGCAAAATGGTAATTTCAGGCCAAAACAGTATCTGCCGTTGGACCCGCTTTGCATCGAAAAGCATGCCAAAACCTACGGTCTCTAAAGTCATTAAACTAAATGTCTACAATTTTAGTTTGACGAGACGAACCCAACCGTATATCCAAAGTTGGATTCCGGTGGGTCGTGCACAAATTCGCCCGTTGGATCAGGTTGCGGGTCCGCCAAAATAGCGTTCCGATCGACATTCTCAGATTTGGACCAAACTTGACATACAGGTGTTTGCCATTAAAATCTTTTTGATGGAATTTTAATACAAATAGAATAGTGTTACAATGCAGGACTTAGATGTAGTCCTAGGAGTACACTTTTGTTTATCTGGGTCCTTTGTACCGATAGAGCGAGTGGTAATACATTGACTCCATTGACGATCTGACGACGGTTCTCGGTTCTCTGAAGGTCTGAGTTGCTCTGGGTACTGGAGCTTGCGTATCTGCCTCTCATACTGTGTGTAGGTCTCTGTCTGACGGTATGTCTTACTGTGTGTTCGTGGCCCTGGAAGAAGGAAATGATCCCTCTATTTATAGCTTGCAGATTGGCTTCTCATGCACGCATAAGTAGGATATACCGGTTTATGGGGATGCCACGTGGTGATTGCTGTTGGAGGCGCACGAACGATGGGCTCTGAGGAGTTGAACCCTTCCTGTTGCCTTTGTGGGCTGCGGCCGAGCTGACACGTAGCAATGGAGAGGATCTTTCAGTTGCTGAGATTTTGGGTGATTAGCACCCCTTTATAGGCTGAATCAAGTCAAAGGACATGTATCGTAGGTTCATGGCTCAAAGATCTTAGATTTGGTGGAGAGTGATCTGATAGGATGCGCCTGGGATTAGGCGCATGAGGAGACTTTAGCTTGTAACCTTTAGGAGTCACGAACCAGTCTGGACGCACGGCTTTTGAGGTGCATGCGGGGCTTCAGTAGTGACTTGACTTCTGTCTTTAGGGATAAGAGAAAAGTCTGAGGCGCATGTAAAGATTTGGGCGCATGTCCGCGAAAGGGCATGCAGAATGGTTGGGTGGACACATGGCTCGCAGCCGTCGGAGGAAAGTAATAATAATGCTGACATTAGCGTCGCTTCATTTTCTAAAAAAGTTGTCAACTGTTCAGTCCTCGGGGACTGGCTGCTGTCGTGTCAGTCTTCAGCATTTAATGTTCGTTGACGGGTGATGGATTGTTGAATGGGCGCATCGATCTGCGTTCCACTAGGCACATGGGGGCGCGTAGGGCGCATCTTTATGAGGCACTTGGTGCTGATGGACGCGTCTATATAATGTGCGGTCCGACCGGCGCATCCGTTTGCATGACACGTCTTTATTGGTCCGACTGTTACGTTCTTCGAGTGCTTTAAATAGCCGTTTTTGACTTGGCTAAATTCGAAGCGTCAGATTCATCACCATTAATACAAATTCATTACACGGGATTCGGAGAGCCCGCCACTTGGCGCATGGGTTTGATTTGTCCGACCTATAAATAATGGCAAAGAGAGAGTTTGCTTCTCGTTCTCTTACGTCCTCCCGAATGAACTTGTTTGCTCGAGCACATTCTGTTGA
The DNA here is from genome assembly GCA_029216955.1 of Iris pallida. Taxonomy (NCBI): domain Eukaryota; kingdom Viridiplantae; phylum Streptophyta; class Magnoliopsida; order Asparagales; family Iridaceae; genus Iris; species Iris pallida. The sequence continues at coordinate 30,696 of JANAVB010008299.1, read as the reverse complement.
CGAGATGCTCCCGAGGGTGAAGATGCGACGACTTGTTTTCATTTATGCACTCGTGAAGGTGATTGTTACATCCAAAAATTGGGGTCGAGGGCTTCTGAGGCAGGCGAAAGGTGCTTGTTGCATCCAAAGATCGGGATGCTTGAGCCTCGTCTCCGTTATGCTGGAAGAGCCGCAGATCGGAATTGCGATGCTCCCGGCTTTGGAGGCTCTTTTTTCTGTCAGAGTGGGTGTTGCCCATTCTGGTTTGTTGAAAGCCTCCTTTTGCCACGGATCGATTGCGGTGCTCTCCTCTTCCAGCTAGGAGGTTGATTGCCCGCCCTCGTTCTGCTCAATAAATGCTTCATTAGTTGAAGCACTTGATCGGATCGAAGTAAGGCGCATATGCTGAGACTTCATGATGCACATAACTGAGACTCTTGAAGAGATGCGCCTGACTGAGACGCCGAAGAGATGCGCCTGACTGAGACGTCGAAGAGATGCGCCTGACTGAGACGCCGAACAGATACGCCTGACTGAGACGTCGAAAAGATGTGCCTGTTTGAGAGCGCATGGCGGTTGCTGCGCCTGGCTGTAGACTTGGGGTTGTAGAAGTTTTCCTTTGTACAGCCTTTTTTAGACATATAATAGACTTTTATATGAAATAAAAATCTCCTTTTAATATTTATGCTTTTGATGTTTGCTGTGCCAAGTACTTCATCTGAGCTTCCTGGCGCATGTAGTGTTAGGCGCATAGGATTTCTGTTCCTGAAATTCCATGCTTCTACAAGACCCCCTTCAAAGTTTTCAAAACTTTTTGTCAAATTTTGGAATACTTTGAATAAGAAGCATGGTGGCGTCTTCAACGGGGCGCATGACTGTTCCGGCGCATGAGTACTCCGCGCATCAGTGATGGGACGCATGCTCCTCTTAGTTAATGCAAATGATAACGCTTCGAAGTAACCAAAAGGATTAATGGTGATCTTTTTGGATTTATTTGTGGTTATCACTTCATGTAACCCGAGGCGGCGGCTGATGTCACTCCTCATCGGTTTTCGCATATGCCTAAGCCTATAAATAGGCGTCTGATGGAGAGAGAGGGTTCTTCTCCACTTTGCTTTCTTCTTCTCTAAAGTTCTTCTTTCAAGAAACCCTAACTTCTTCTTTCACGAGATGGCCCCCAAGACTCCTCGCGGTGGTACTGGCCGAAGACGAAGCAAAGGGAAAGAGCTTGTGGAGACTGCTGCGGATGATGTCCCCCGGACGCCCGTCGACGTTCGGCCGGTGGTGATTGGTGGGTTTTATTATTCTTTACTGTATCTTTCTGTACTCGAGTAGGCCATTTTTTTTAGAACTCACATACGCCGACGCGCATGGACCTTGAGTCTTGATGATGTGCTGAAGCTTTTCTGTCGACGCGCATGGGTTTAGGCCCTAATGATGCGTCAAAGCTTCCCTGCTGACGCGCATGGGTTTAAGCCCTGATGATGCGCCGAAGCTTCCCTGCTGACGCGCATGGGTTTAAACCCTGATGATGCGCCGAAGCCTCCCTGCTGACGCACATGGGTTTAAGTCTCGATGATGCACCGGAGCTTGACACACTCAATATTTTATCTTCTTCAGGCTTTTATATTGCCTGACTTTTGTTTTTGCTATGTCAGTGTCGATGACTATCCCTTTGTTGAATGAAGTCCTTCTGGATACTTCTCTTTGCCAAATAGGAGTTGATTTTGACGAGGAGGTTATTAACCCCGCGAAGGCTGCTATCCTACTGAATCAGCCTTCCAAGAGACTGCTGCAAATTTGGGATCAGTCGCCTGTTTACCTCCAGAGTATGATGGAGAGCGGCAAACTGAAATCCGCCGAATCCGAGGATGTGACCTTCTTGAAACCTGCCTTTCTATTTGGTGACCGCTTGACTTCCACCGAGACGAAGGTGCTAAAGATCAAGGAAGACTGGTTCTTCTCTGCAAAGGGCATGGCTCTGTACATGCGGCAACTTGAACGCCAATTGCCGCTGACGGCCTTCTACCATTTGGCTTCCAAGAGAAGGATGCCATGGGAACTTACTCCTTCTCAAGGAGGGGCCGTGGGGGTACCCTTTCGATTGATGTTACTTCGAATCAAAGGGATACCTTGGCCGCCTCGCGAGCCGGGCTTTCGTTCAGTTGCCGAACTTTGCGCCCTGGGAGCCTTTATAGTGATGTCCCTAATGACACCTTTGCCTTTAATGCTTCGACCTTTGCAAATCGGATGCTAATATCGAAGGTTATGTATCCGAAAGGTGGCTTTAGGGTTGAAGGTTGGTGTCACCACGTGCCAAAGTGGGACGAGTTGACCCTTTGGGTGTTGTCGAAGTTCAAGGCCGAGCTTAAAGAGATTGGGCTGAAGGCCGCTATCCGTGCCACACAGGCCGGCGTTGATCTCAACAAGCATATGTTATTTGCACTCTTGGAAATGTTCAACACCCAGCCTGACACTTTCTTTACTCCAGTGGGGGAGTTAGGATTGGCTCTTCATGAGATGTACGAGGTGTCCAAGCTTCCCTGGGGCTCGGAACCGTACGAAGAATATTTCTCGACAAATGAAGAGATCTTTATTTTGGAAAAGAATGACCCGGAGATGATGGCTGTCTTCAAAGAGGTGGCGAGCCATCATTATCTGCTGCAACGAAAGGACAAAGGCAAGTCACAGCCTTATGTGACTATTTAGAGAGATTATGTCTTTAAGCAGGACCTGGCGAACTCTACGAAGGTTCGATTTACGACTCCACAGGGACTGAAGCCTGCAGAAGTAACCTCCGAAATGAGCCGACTAGGCAAGAAAGCTCCTCGTTCAAATGAGAGTGTCGAGGATATATACAGTTGTTTCTGGCACTGCGTGCACCGAATGTCATCCAAGGCAGTGTTGACTGCATACTTGATGATATGGCTCCGGGACTGTGTATTCTCAGATGGGTCTGGCTCTATGGAGAGGATGACCCGGAACCTTATTTTGCCAGCAGTGAAAGTGGTTTTTGGTTGTCCTTTGGCCCTCCTCCCCGCGATGGTGTGTAACCTGCTGCAGGGTTTGAGGGATTTCACGGACGACGTGGTCCATGGGAGGGACAGGAAAGACAACTTTTCCTGCGCTGAGCTACCATTCCATTATCTGATGGGATGGTTGATTCTGCATCATCCGAACGTGATGAGTCCGGGTCCTGAAGACGATCACGTTGAAGGTGACGCCTTTATCCGTCGCTTCTACAAGAGGAAGTGGCTGCACACCGGCGTCCCCGTCTGTAGGAGAGTCTTGTCTTATCTTCAGGGGTGGGATATCGTCAAGGTCAGTCCCATCTTCAAAGATTTCGAGGCTGGCCAAGATTTGGAAGATGCTGGTGAGGATGCGATCACTCTGTCGAAATGGAGGTTTCGTTGGTTGCAGAGTACTCGGCCTTCCCACTTGGTCTATCGTAACCAGAATAAGTATTATCTGGAGTCATATCTGCCGAGCCGGTTTGCTCGTCAGTTTGGTTACACCCAGCTAATGTTACGGAACCCCAGTAACAGTCTGGGGTTGCTGGAAGTTTACTGGATGGAGTCCGGGGTTGGCAATATTACAATGCCAGGTGCACCGGGGTTCGCTTTAATACACCAGTTCACAACCCTCGACCACAGATCCTGTATTCGGCCGTTAAGCTATATTGTTCCATGAATACTGTGCCTCCTGATTATGACAGGGAGACTAGTTTCATCGTTGGAACTCAGCTAGAGGCTACGAAGAACATGTTGGCGGCGGCCCGGTCATATCGTCCACCAGAGGTGGCAGGATATCGGGCTGCTGCTACAGCGTTAATGGGAGGTACTCGAGAAGATACCCCAGCTGGAAAGAGGCGGGCTGACGCAGAAGCCGGTTCGTCTGTACCAAAAAGGTCGAGAAAAACGATGTCTCCAAAGGCTACGGGAGTGCCGCCGGTAACGCCAATGGAATCAGTTCCTGCTGAGGTAAAGGCGTTCTCCATAATCTGGCTCCTTCTGTCATTTTTGTGACATATGCTTTCCTTTTGTAGTAACCGTTGAAGAAGAAAACCCGGGTTTCGAAACCGGACGTCAGTAAACCGAAGGAGGTGGCGAGCTCTTCTGATGAGCGTATTCCACCGATTATAATGTCTCTCGTGGAGGAGAATCTGGATAATGTCGTTCCTGCAGAGATTTTAGTATCTCCAGACTATATTGGAAGGGAAGCTGAGGTTGAAGCAGTTCCTGGGAGGGTGCAAGCTGCCGTGAGGGCCTTTAACATTGAGGACCCAGCAGATAAGGGGCTTCCAGATAAGGAAGTGGAGTGGAGTTCGTCGTCTTCAGATGACGTTCCTCCAGATATGAGTAAGCCTATTGCAGGAGCAACAGACATGATTGAAACAGAGGAGAGGGATGATTCCCCTTCTTATCATAATGAGGGGAGGTCGGCTGTATCGTTGCCGAGCCCGACCCCAGACTCAGCAGCGGAGGCTGAGATGGCTGCCGACCAGGAGGCAGCGACAGATTCTATCCCCGCGGAGGGATTTGATAAGGAAGGTGAGACTCGTCCGTTGAGCCTGACTCCAGGGAAGCTGAGTCAGAAAACAAGTGCTGATCTCACTACCTTGCCAGAGGGGGAAGGTCCCGTGCGGCCTGCTGATAGTGTGTTAGATGCGGAGGAGATAGCCCCTGACATCGAAGGTCCCTCCGAGCTTGAGAAGGGTAAGGGTTTGCTGGAACCCCCTGTTGCTCCTTCTACTTGGGGTAGGATATCGACGCCCCTCTTTGCTTCTTTTGTTCTTTTGGCTCCTCGGGCCGGTGGCGAAGTTCAAGCCCCTGTTGAGGGAGAGTCCGTTGATGCCGAGGTTTCAGTCTCGCAGATTGAAGCCGGTGGGTCTTCTTTCGGTCTGCCGTCTAGAGCAGCCCCTACAACTCATGCTATGACGTCGCAAGTACTGGCGGATGCGGATGAGTACGTGAAGTTTATCGTTGAGGTGGTGTACAAAATGCTGCAGAGGGGCGTATCGACAGTGATGAATGCCAATAGGAGTTTCGTAACGGAAAAAACCATGGCTCTCCCTCACATCGGTCTGATACGTTCCCACCAGGGTCATGATCATATGGCCGAGATTCTGGAGGTATCGGTGGTCGAGCTCGACCAGCTGCTTTTCGAGTTTCAGAATATCCAGCGAAATGATCTCTCTGCTCTGATAGAAGCAGAAAAGAAGAAGTTGATCGCTAAAACTGAGTCAACTTATCAGGCCACCGTGGCTGACTGGGAGCGCGAGGTAGCCGACGCTGAGGCTGCGGTGGAGAGGCTATCTCAATCCACACAGGAGAAGATGGAGTTGCGAGCTGCATTGGACGCCAGTATAACGGAGGTTAATGCCAAGATTCGCCTCCTTGAAGACCAGCGGGCCCAACTCTTGCTAGATGCTGAGCGAGTCCAGGCTGAACATGTAGCATCTAAGGTGGAGGAAGCAGCTTTCACCCGCCAAGCTCTTTCCTTGGCCCAGCAGCGGCAACAGCTGGACGAGAAGCATGAGGATGACACTTCCTCTGAGGCCAAAGAAATGATGCGTCAAGAAGCCGAACGCCGAGTCCTGGCAACCGCAGAGACTCAGGCGGAAGACTTGAAGCGTCGGATCGAAGAGCTTTCAGCCAATCCCGGTGATGCTTAGGATTGTAGCCTACCCCCTTTTTTTGATGTAATCTGCAACTCCTGCTGGGGATGTAATCCTTTACTTTTAAATAAAGAATAAAGAGTTTTGTGGTGTATTCATTCTTGCTGTCATGAACTTGATGATTTGTGTGGACCTATTATCCTTTGCACACCTTGGTTTTTAGGTATAGATAATAAGTTTGAGAGAATCAACATATTTGCTCAGAGGTAATATGAACGTGGCAAATATGGGGTTCAAATGATGGAATCTTCCTACTCAGAGGTGTTATGGACGTGGTAGGAATGATTCTGGGAGGATACGTGGAACTACTCAGAGGTAATGTGGACATGGAAGTTCTGCGATCAATGTACGACAACGCAGGGGTTGTCTGTACGGGATGTTTACTCAGAGGTAATGTGGACGTGGTAAACATGATAAGCAGCATAATCCTACATGGTGTCAGATTATGTTTTGCAGGGCATAGAAGAACAACTCAGAGGTAATATGGACGTGATTGTTCTTCTACTGAGGATAGAACGCCACGGAACAGCTGGGTTCCGGAAGCGTAAGATTTTGTGGAAGGGAGGTGTACGTGAGCCCTAATGATTGGGTCAACAGACTCCCTTGTTGGGTGGAGATAGAAGTACATGTCTGAAGGATGTCAAGAGTAGTACTTTTTTAGGAACTTGTCGTTGATGGACATCATGAACAAGTCCCCATTGGGTTTGGCGAGGCGGTAAGCACCGTTTGAGTATACCGTCTCTATGATGAAAGGTCCCTCCCACTTGGGCTTGAACTTTCCTGGTGTCTTGTGAGTCAACACCATCGGCCTCCTGACTGCCAGAACCAGGTTGCCTACTTGGAAAGTCCTCTGCTTGACCTTCTTGTTGAAAACCTGTAATATACGGGCTTGATAGAGTTCGATGCACTGTTGAGCTAGGAGACATTTTTCGTCAAGTGCCTCCAATTTTCGCAGACGGCGATGTTGATTGTCTTCTTCTGTGAGTTGATTTATGATTGCTACACGGTATGAGGGTATCTGGATCTCGAGAGGCAGTACCGCTTCGCTCCCATAGACTAAGGAGAATGATGTGTTGCCCGTCGGGGTCCGTACCATTGTGCGGTAGGCCCAAAGGCATTCGCCGAGCTTTTCGTTCCAGTCGCATTTGTTGGATGACACGACCTTTTTGAGTAGCTTGACGATAGTTTTGTTAAACGCCTCGGTCAATCCGTTAGCTGCCAGGTTGTAGGCGGTTGATGCCACATTCTGAATGCAATTCTTGTCACAGAATCTGCTGAAAATATGGCTGATAATTGTGGACCGTTATCATGGATAATCCTTCGAGGTACCCCAAAATGGTAGATGACATGGTGCTTGATAAAGTTGATCAACCTAGAGCTCTTCACTTCCGCCAACGGAACTGCTTCTGTCTATTTGGAGAAGTAGTCAGTGATAGCTAGGATGAAGTGGTATCCCCTGGATGAAGGAGGGGTGATAGGTCCCACAATGTCCATGCCCCAAGCTTCAAAGGGCCAGGAGGCGACCGTAGGATGTAGTGGTTCCGACGGTGTATGGATGAAGTCGGCATGAAGCTGGCAAGCATGGCACTTTTTGGCATAGTCAACAGCGTCGGCTGCCATGGTTGGCCAGTAGTAACCCATGCGTCGCAGTCGGTCCTGTAACTTAGGCTCAGGTTGATGAGCCCCGTAAGTTCCGTCATGAGCTTCTCGAAGGGCTTCAGCTACTTCTTTGTTGGACAGGCATCGAAGGAGAAGTCCATCGTAGAAGCGTCGGTACAGCATTTTAGTAGCTGTATCGTAATAGAATCGAAGAGAATGCCTCCTAACTGAGACATCTTCTTTTGGGTCTTCTGGAAGAATTTCGTAGACAACGAAGTCGATGAACGGGAACCTCCAATATTGGACATTAATACCAGCACTTATTGACATGGCATGGCCCTTTTGAGAGCATAGGTTGTTTTTACGACAGACCAAGTCTCGACCAACTACCGTAACATAGTATTGAGTCCCGAGGGGTGCTGCAAATGAGGCTGCGAGGCCAGCCAGAGCGTCAGCCTCCAGGTTTTGTAACCGGGGCACGTGTTCTATGAAGAACTTGGTGAAGGTTGAAATAATGTTCAGTACAACTTCATAGTAAGGAACCAGATCTTTATAGCGAACTTCGTATTGCCCTCTGATCTGGTTAACGACGAGTTTTGAGTCGCCGTAGGCTTCCAGATGATCCACCCCCTGCTGTTACGCCAGCTGGAGTCCCATGATAAGAGCGTTGTACTCGACAACATTGTTGGAGCACGGCTTCGAAAGGGAGTAAGCATGCTGGATGACCAGCTGATCGGGAGAGACCAAGACTACCTCAACTCCTGCGATGATTTGGCCTTTGGGGTCTGTTCTTGAAGCGCCATCAAAAAACATCCGCTAGACGAAACTTTCTTCGGTGACGTTTGATTCTTGGACCTCATCCGGGATATCTTCATAGAGTCTGGAGGACTCTGGGATGGGGTGTGTAGCTAAAAAGTCGGCCAGAGCTTGACCCTTGACGACTTTTTGTGGGACGAACACCATGTTGTACGGCGTCAATAGGATCGCCCATGTAGCTAGCCGGGAGTTCAATGATCATAGCTTTGTCATGAAAACCCTGAACAGAATGACTCGGGAGATGACATGAATTGTCTGGCCCGAGACATATTGACGAGTCTTCTGGATGGCGAACACCAAAGCCAGACACTCCTTTTCTACGGGGTTGTACCGGTGTTCGGCCCCGATCAGTGTCCTACTGAGGTAGTAGATAGCTTGCTCATAGCCCGCATCGTTGTTCTGAGCCAGCAGAGCGCCGAAGGAATGATCCATGGCACGGACGTAGAGGAGAAATGGTTTACTGGCGACGGGTGCCACCAGGACTGGCGGGCTCGTCAGGTAAGCTTTGATGTCATCAAAATCTTTCTGGCATTCCTCTGTCCAAACGTAAGAGACTCCCTTCTTCATAAGCTGAGTGAAGGGTTGGCATTTTCCGGAAAGGTTTGCTATAAACCTTCGGATGTATGTCGGACGCCCCTGCAGGCCTCGAAGTTCTTGGAGGTTCTTCGGAGGGTCCATGTCAAGGATAGCCTTGGTCTTCTCGGGATCGACATGAATGCCTTTTGCCGTGATAATGAAGCCCAGGAACTTTTTACTAGAAACCCCAAGGAAGGATTTAGCGGGGTTCATCTTGAGTTGATGTGCTCGCATGAGATCGAAGACTGTCTTCAGGTCTCGTAGGTGATCACCTTTGAGACGGCTCTTGACTGCGATGTCGTCAACATAGCATTCAACTGTCTTACGAAGGTGTTGACGGAAGATGGTACTCATAGTTCGTTGGTATGTAGCACCAGCGTTCTTCAAGCCAAAGGGCATCACTGTGTAGCAGAAAATACCCTTCGGAGTCCTGAATGACGTGTGTTTTGCGTCATCGAGGAACATCTTAATCTGGTTGTAGCCCGAATACCCGTCCATAAAAGACATGCGTTCGAAGCCGCATGTATTATCGATCATTACGTCGGTGATCAGAAGCAGGAATTCATCCTTCGGGCAAGCGGTATTGAGGTCCCTGAAGTCGATATCGACTCGTATCTTTCCGTTCTTCTTGGTGACAGGGACGACGTTGGCTACCCAATCTGGGTGTTATTCTTCACGGATAAACCCGCTGGTCAGAAGTTTGTCTACTTCTTGATCGATAGCGTTCATGATGTCAGGACGAAAACGTCGATGTTGCTTTTTTATAGGTTTGGCATCAGGTAAGATGTTAAGCCTATGTATCGCGATCTGAGGATCAAGTCCCGACATATCTTCGTAGCTCCAGGCGAAGACGTCGATATAATCTTTAGCCAGTTGGATTAAAGATTCCCGGTCTGGTCCCTTTAGACTCTTACTGATGAAGATGGGTTTGGAAGAAGATCCATCCCCAAGGTCGATCTGCTCGATTTCATCTTCGGTAGGGGGTTCGCGTAATTCAAAATGAGACTCCCACTGTGCTCCTAGGCATTGAGCCCAAGGTTCTTCCTCGAAGAATTCTGGCATTTGGTCTTCGCCTTCATCTTCTTGAGATTGTACAAATGCCATGTTGACTGATAGCACCTTCTTGAAGATCGAGCCGATACTGGTATCAGAATCCCAGGTTGATGCTTCGGACGAATGAGAATGTTCTACTTCTTCAGCCTCCGAATTCTCTGGAGTTGCTGGTGGCGTGACATAGCCCACTCCCCGTCGGGTTCGATGATAGTAGTCCTGCGGCTTTCCTTTAGGTGTTGGGAGCCGAAGAGGAAGACGTGGACCCTTGCCGTAGTTCAGGCCTTTGTTACTTTTTAGGTCATAACCCATCTTTTGGATGAGGTACTTTGCCTTGTCCGTGTACCGATAGACTTGTATTATGCCGGTATCTGGTTCTTGCTCGAGTGGCGGGAGGTCTTGATGAAACTCGACTTTGTCGAAGATGATGGATCTTCGTCTCGATTCCACGGTAGGACTACAAAACAGACCCCTTGGGACGGGACTACTCGATTTACATGATTGACGGTCGTTATTTGTGTTTGTAACGATCGTAGAGCGTTATCTAATGTATACATGGCATTCCAATGTGAAAGACTAGAATAATTAAAAGACACTCTATTATTGATAAAATACGAGATTTTATCTCGCAGGATTACATTGTCCAGAGAGGGTGCATCTACATCAGCAGATATATATTCCCCTAGCTCTTCATCTGTGAGTACTGGGGTTGGATCGGGAGAGTCCACCGCAGCTTTGACCTTGGGGTCTGAGAGGGCTATTGGGCCTTATCTGGCAGCTTGGATGAGACGGATGATTACGGAGGCTTGTCTTTAAGACGCACCTTCAGAGGTACCTCAACTGCGCCTTCAGTGATTGGTGCTTTTCCCTGTAGTTTTGCCACAAGGGGAGCCGATGTTTGAGGCGGCTTTCCCTTGAGCCGTATCTTCAAGGGAGCTTCAGTAGGTGTTCTACCTAGAGCAGTTGGTGCTTTTCCAGGTAGCTTGATGGTCATGGGAGGCAGCATCTGAGGCGGTTTCCTTTTGATTCGAATCTTCAAAGGAGCCTCGGGAATCATCTCTGGCTCCATGTCCGGCTCTGCTGTCGTTTCTGCTTCATCGTCAGCATCATTGGCTTCCCCTTCGTCGGGCGACTTGTATAGGATAGAATCAGTGAAGTAGGCTTCGACCCCCTTGAAAGGGTCAATGTCCGCGAGCTCCGTCCGGATGATGTCGTTGGTGGATACATACATCATACATTGGTGGAGTGTAGATGGCACCACCATATACTCATACAGCCACGGACGACCCAATAGGAGGTTGTAGTTGACGTCAGCGTCTACGACATAGCAAGTCACCTCGGTTCGGAGGTTACCGATATGACATTTCAGCCGTATTTTTCCCAGCGGTTCACTTTTGCTAGCATTAAAATCGCTGATTGTGGCATTGGAAGTGCCAGACGGTACATTGGGATCCCCAGTGTTGAGAGTAGCGTCTTCGGGATAATCCTGAGGGAAGACCCTGGATCGATCTGAATCTGCTTCACCTTGACGGAACCGACATACCCTGTATAATATAGTGGCCTGTTGTGTCGGTTGTGCTTGAGCAGCATGTCTTATTGGATAAAAGTTATGTTGGGGATAACTTCATCCGCACAATGACAGTGCGCACATGTGGTCGGGGTATCCTCAGGCTGCTTTACCTGACTGATGAAGGACTCAGCATCCTTCAGGGCTTCACAGAGAGCTTCACGAGTGTCCTTGGAAAGACGAAGAAGCTCAAATAGGGATAGGTGGACAGGAGTACTGGCAAGTTGTGCCAGTATATCGAAGTTGTGGGGCTTGGCTAGCCCCGAAGCATTCTCCTTTCGTAAAGGCTTATCGAAATGGGCCTCTACATACTTTTGTTTATTGGCTGCTGGAGGTTTGGATGGACCTCCTTCTTTGGCAGTAGGGACAGTGCAGGGAGGCACCACCTCAACGGCAGCTTCGTCGGGTTGGACGTTCAGCTACGAACGGGTTTGTACAGGAAGAGCCTCTTCTGTGGAGGAAGAGACCATGCGACAAGACTTAATCTTTCTGTCCTTGGTTTTGGAGGCAGAGCATACCTCCGGTTGAGTAACCTCGGAGACGAGATCGGGGTGAACCCATAAGATCTCTCCCCGAGATGTGGTGAGTGGGATGAGTCCACTCACGTTGTCGCGAGTAGGTGGTAGATTGACCACCTCCATTGTCGCCTTTGGGATGGGGACGACGCCATCTTGTGTTGTGGTTGGCGGCAAGGTGCCAAATTGGAGTGACACCAGGTTGGCCGAGACTGTTTTCTTTTCGTAGTCGACAAAGATGACATCCGCATTGATCATGCACTGGATGTAGTTTTTGAGGACGTAGCAGTCCTTAGTTGGATGTCCGATAAATCGATGGTAGTGACAGTACCTCGGATTATCCACTCTCCCAACCTCGTCGGGACGCTTCGGGTCCGGCAACTTGATCTTGTCACCCTGCTTCAATATCTCGAAGAGTTGCAGGGTGTCTTCATCGTTGAAAGAATAAACCTCCTTTGGCCTTGGTGTAAGTGGAGGTTTCTGAGTGGGTGCTGATGCAACTTTGGAGGCATTGACAGTCAATGCCTGCTTCCCCTTCGTCTCTCGTCCAGGGTTGTTGGCTGCAGGCCGTTTTCCCTTGTCCTCAAAGGCAGGGAAACTTACTCCTAGAAGGCGAGAATTGGACGCCTTCTTTTCTGCTGCTTCGGCCTCGATGATCAAGGAACTCCAGTCGGGAGGAGGAGTGGAGTAGAGCCAGAGTTTGATCGTAGGTAGCATGTTTATGCTGCAGGAGGAGAGGAGTGTATGTTCTGGCATACCAGGGGGCAGTCTGAAGCAGGCTTGTCGAAAGCGTTCGATGAATGCTCGAATTATTTCTATCTACTTCTGACGTATCTCTATGAGGGATGCCATTGTCGTGTCCTTTCCTCCGTCATAGAAACGATCGAGGAAGAGACGTATCAAGTCATCGAAGGAAGATATGGAGTTGTCGGGAGACTGCAATACCAGTCGTAAGCCACTCCTTTCAGTGTCCCGACAAATATGCTGGTGAGTAGTACATCTTCCTTTGGGAGATGTCCTGTTTGGGACTGGAAGTACGTCAGATAATGGCATAGAGAGTCCTTTCCATCATATAGCGTCAAAGTTTGCTGTTTATATTTGGGAGGATAAACCACTTTGTTCCATTCAAGGGGATATGGTTGGGGGATCCCCATCTTCTGGCGCTCCTCCTGTCTATTCTTCGACTCGAAGCGCTCTCGTAAGTCCCTGATCATCTCCATCATATCTTCTGTGGAGCTGGGAGTCGGAGATGGTGGTACAGCCTGGAGTTGAGCATTTGACGGCTCCGACGTCCGATGTGCCTCGTGGCGATCTGTATCCAAGGATACCCGTTGAAGGGGTACACTTGATTCTTTATTGGCCCCTGGGTCAGGACCGGTAGACGGTGCCATGGCCAAAGCTGACCGTATCTCAAACACTGCTTGAGTCATTATTTGCATGGAGACAGAGAGGGTTTTGATTCCTTCCTCCAAGGTATCCATACGCTGGACGAGGTTTGCTGGCAGCACATCTGGCTCGACATCACCCCAGTCATGTATACTGTCATGACACGGCTGGAAGTGGATGGATTGGTTGAGGCTTCACTTTCGGCCTCACTCTCCTGTATGGGAGTTGCCTCTCCTGGAGCTTCGTCTTGGCTACCCCCAGCTATGTCCTGGGGGATATCTTTGCCTTCGAGAAGGACTTGGCTACCCTCATCTGTGCTCTGGAGGACGTCTTCGTCTTCAGGAGGACGATCAGCAAGGACTTGGCTACCCCCAGCTATGTTCTGGAGGATGTCTTCGCCTTCAGGAGGACGATCAGCAAGGACTTGGCTACCCCCAGCTATGTTCTGGAGGACATCTTCGCCTTCAGAAGGAGGAGGAGTTTGACTACCCCCAGCTTCCTCCAAGATCTTCTTTCTTCTCCGAGTGCCTTCAAACACTCCAGAGGATGGGACAATCATCTTGGTTTTCCTCGGCTGGCTTTTGGATGAGGACGAGGAATTACCAGTAGCCTTTCGGATTGACGAGGAGTTAGTGATTACGTTGCATGAAGCAACCATTAGTTCTGGTTCCTCTTCAATTGACACCTTCTTCCTGAGGCGACGTCAGAGAGGTGTTGATGATTGCAGCCGCTGGAACACCGACTGCCTTAGTGGGACCGCTGTCTTGCAACAGCAGTTGATGGTGACTACAGCACAGGTATGCCCTGTGAAGGGCGCATTGTGCTTGTCATTCGACTCTCCTTATCGGCGCTTGTGACTGATCACATTACACAAATCATTGGAGGAGAGTGCCACCTTCGTACCCCTATCAGGCGCATGGCTAGGCCAAGCGCCGTGGTGGTCAGGTGAATGCTGCGCCCCCTGATCTAACGCAAAACATGCGCTCGGATCAGTAGTGGGGGAACAACATTTACAATGACTTGAACGAACCTCAGACGCACAACTAGTGGAGGCGCGGGAGATCAAGACCACAAGGTTTGCCTTACTCGACTTGGTTGTGAGCGCAACAGATGTGCCCAAGTAAGGCAAGGACTTTGAAAGTTTGCTCGTTTCTGGCGCAGAAGCACCCGAGTCGACCTTATACAGCTTACCATCAGCAGCGCGCATGATTGTGGGTGCATGCTTCTGGTTTGCTGCCGGCATAGCACGTTTATGGCGCATGGCCCGTGCTGCCTTGGACTTCTTCATACCAGCCTACTGGGGTGTATAGTACTCAGAGTCTAAATTCTCCTCGCCACGACAGTGAGTGAGTCTGTCAAAGACAGAGGCCTTTTGTGGCGCATCAGAGGTGATACGCAGGGCATTAGCTGCGCCCTTGCTCCGTCGGCGCATCTTTCTTATCTGAGAAGGAGATGGCTGGAGAATGTGGTCAGTACTACGCTTTTCCGAGAGATGCGCTGCACCGGTGGGCGCATCCTGGCTGCTGAGGTTGTTAGCGAGAAGGGTGGACTGCATCGGCGTATCCCCTTCAGTGGTGGTGCCAGGGGCCTCGACCTTGTGCACCCAGACTTGGTGAGTCTTCTTCGGCTTTGGCAGCCGCTTCGAAGGACTTGCGCTGCCTTCAGAGATGAACTCCTCATACGCCTGTTGATTGAGGCGTACGACCAGCGTCTTGTGGGAGGAGTCCACCTTCACGTCGTCGGATTGCGACACAGCTTTCCCGGTGGAGGAGAAAGAGATCCCCAGCAGAGTTGCCAGCTTGTTTGCCAATAAAATCTTTTTCATGCAATTTCAATACAAACAGAACATTGTTACAATATAGGACTTAGATGTAGTCCTAGGAGTACACATTTGTTTATTTGGGTCCTTTGTACCGATGGAGCGAGTGGTAATGCATTGACTCCGTTGACAATCTGACGACGGTTCTCGGTTCTCTGAAGGTCTAAGTTGCTCTAGGTACTGGAGCTTACGGAGAGGAAGAAGACATTGAGTGTCTGTATCTGCCTCTCATACTGTGTGTAGGTCTCTGTCTGACGGTATGTCTCACTTTGTGTTCGTGGCCCTGGAAGAAGGAAATGATCCCTCTATTTATAGCTTGCAGGCTGGCTGCTCATGCGCGCATAAGTAGGATGCGCCGGTTTGTGGGGATGCCACGTGGTGATTGCTGCTGGAGGCGCACGGACGATGCGCTCTGAGGAGTTGAACCCTTCCTGTTGTCTTTGTAGGCTACGGCCGAGCTGACACGTAGGAATAGAGAGGATCTTTCAGTTGCTGAGATTTTGGGTGATTAGCACCCCTTCATAGGCTGAATCAAGTCAAAGGACACGTGTCGTAGGTCCATGGCTCAAAGATCTCGGATTTGGTGGAGAGTGATCTGATAGGATGCGCCTGGGATTGGACGCATGTGGAGACTTTGACTTGTAACCTTTAGGAGTCACGAACCAGTCTGGGCGCACGGCTTTTGAGGCGCATGCGGGGCTTCAGTAGTGACTTGACTTCTGTCTTTAGGGATCAGAGAAAAGTCTGAGGCGCATGGCTTTTGAGGCGCATGCAAAGATTTGGATGCATGGCCGCGGAGGCGCATGCGGAATGGTTGGGTGGCCACGTGGCTCGCGATCGCCGGAGGAAAGTAATGATGATGCTGACATCAGTATTGCTTTATTTTCTGAAAAAACTGTCAACTGTTCAGTCCTCGGGGACTGGCTGCTGTCGTGTCAGTCTTCAGTATTTAATATTCGTTGACGGGTGATGGGTTGTTGAGTGGGCACGTCGATCTACGTTCTACTAGGCGCATGGGGGCGCATCCTTATGAGGTGCTTGGTGCTGATGGGCGTGTCTATATGATACGCGGTCCGACCGGCACATCCGTTTGCATGACACGTCTTTATTGGTCCGACTGTTACGTTCTTCGAGTGCTTTAAATAGCCGTTTTTGACTTGGCTAAATTCGCAGCGTCAGATTCATCACCATTAATGCAAATTCAATGCATGGGATTCGGAGAGCCCGCCACTTGGCGCATGGGTTTGATTTGCCCGGTCCATAAATAGTGGCAAGGAGAGAGTTTGCTTCTCGTTCTCTTACGTCCTCCCGAATGAACTTGTTTGCTCGAACACATTCTGTTGATAAGATGCTCCCGAGGGTGAAGATGCGACGACTTGTCTTCATTTATGCACTCGTGAAGGTGACTGTTACATCCAAAAGTTGGGGTCGAGGGCTTCTGAGGCAGGCGGAAGGTGTCTGTTGCATCCAAAGATCGAAATGCTCGAGCCTCGTCTCCGTTATGCTGGAAGAGCCGCAGATCGGAATTACGGTGCTCCCGGCTTTGGAGGCTCTTTCTTCTGTCAGAGTGGGTGTTGCCCATTCTGGTTGTGTTGAAAGCCTCCTTTTGTCGCAGATCGATTACGGTGCTCTCCTCTTCCAGCTAGGGGGTTGATTGCCCGCCCTCGTTCTGCTCAATAAATACTTCATTAGTCGAAGCACTTGATCGGGTCGAAGTAAGACGCATATGCTGAGACTTTACGATGCACATAACTGAGACTCTTGAAGAGATGCGCCTGACTGAGACGCCGAAGAGATGCGCCTGTTTGAGAGCGCATGGCGGTTGCTGTGCCTGGCTGTAGACTTAGGGTTGTAGAAGTTCATCTTTGTACAGCCTTTTTTAGACATGTAATAGACTTTTATATGAAATAAAAATCTCCTTTTAATGTTTATGCTTTTGTTGTTTGCTGTGCCAAGTACTTCATCTGAGCTTCTTAGCGCATGTAGTGTTAGGAGCATAGGATTTCTGTTCCTGAAATTCCATGCTTCTACAATAGGACCAGAAAAATGATACGATCTTGTTGGCACAACTTTCATCTCGATATGACGAGCTTGCACAAAGTAATTGACAAATTTGTAAATAGGCCGATACGATAAATTTTGACGGATACGCATCAAATTTGTCGTGCACACGCGACCAATTTGAATTTCGTCAAAGCCCACACGTCCATGAAGTCGATACGCACCTTTCAATAATTTCAGTTCACGACCACTTTGTCCGGATTGACGGGACGGACGGCGTATCGGGATAATTTTCCTAAAATTTCACTTTTGAAAACTAGTTTCTTCTTAATTTTCACAAAACAATAACATCATGTATAATACATAAAAATTAAATCTACAAGAAGGGTTTTGATCTCCTATATGTTGTCTACAAGTGTCTTCAGAAGGTTTTCCAAAGTTCGCGATATTCTAGTCGCAAATCGACCGCAAACATAGAGTTTTGGGACAGTTTCTAAACCCAGAAAATCAAAAAAAAATTCTCGATTTTGGAACTCATTTTTCGTCGCACATGATACGAATCGGCACGAACTATTTGAAGGAACATAAAGGTGTATAGGTTAGGATCATACCGAAAGAAACGGATCGAGAATCGATCGAGCGTACGCGGCGAAACGTCGCTCCAAAGTCGGCTCCGCGGTGCCTGCTGCTGCTATCAAACACGCGTGTGCGCGCACGTGTTTCGGCCACCGACGGTGGCTCCGGCGGTCGTGGTGGCGGTGCTGGGTCGTCGGGATGGTCGGGGTCCTGGTGTTGGAGGCTAGGGTTAGGATTTCGTCGAAGGATCACCCTCTCCCTTTCGATCTATATATGCATACGAAGAATAGGGGGTCAGGTGCTG
Source organism: Iris pallida (assembly GCA_029216955.1). Taxonomy (NCBI): domain Eukaryota; kingdom Viridiplantae; phylum Streptophyta; class Magnoliopsida; order Asparagales; family Iridaceae; genus Iris; species Iris pallida. Next base: position 12,831 of record JANAVB010008299.1, on the reverse strand, counting down.
TGTTAATATGCCCCCCTCCCTCTTCGTGGGCTTGGCCTGCTACTCGTGTGTGTGTGTGAGTTTGATTGTTTTTTTTATTTCTTTCTTTCTTTCTTTATTCCTTTCTTTCTTTACACTTTATATATATATATATATATATATATATATATATATATATATATATATATATATATATATATATAAGTGTGTGCACATATATTTCTTTGTACTTTTTCAATATTTTTTAAATATATATATAAATATATATATATATATATATATATATATTTGAAGGAACACAAGCTTTATTGATAGATAGGCGCAAAAAGCCGAAGCCTATACAAGTAAGCGCGCCACGTGCGAAGAAAGACCCAAAATAAAAGAAAAGGAAACACAAAGTGTATCCCACAAAACGTCCGCCGGACCGAGCATTAGAAGGTTAGACGGCCACCGCTAGCGCCTAGAGAAATGGCGTCCCAGACCCACGGACGAGCCTGACCGAAGAGCCAGCACCAAACGCAGAGATTAGGTCATCCCAGGGCAGTCCAAAACTGGTTCGAGGTGTGCGTGCAACACCTCTTTCTTTTGAGGATTTGGCGAACAACCTCTCTTAACAATTGAGGAGGCGGGAATTGTCGGCCCTCGAATCTGAATTTTTTTCTGTTCTTCCATAAGACCCAAAAAGTGGCGGCAGCGACGATCTGATGCCCATGGGACGTGTTCCAGCTGGCCAGCAGATCGTTGATGCCCCCGGTCGTGGGGACAATTTTACACCTGAAGTGAAGGTGTGACCAAATACGGGAGGCAGATTCACCCGAAAGAAGAACGTGCTCGACGGATTCTATTTGGTGATCAACACAGCAGTGGCATCTGGATGCCATACTAAAGCCGAAAGATTGCACGGCATCGTCCGTGGGAAGTTTCCTTTGCGCGGTATGCCAGATGAGAATGGACCATTTTGCGGGAATACATGTGTGCCAAAACTTGGCGGAAGGGGGGACGTTACCTGGGTATCGCTTAAGATGGATCTAGCCGACGCCAGGGTGAAGATGTCGCCCGGGTTAGGGGACCATCTTAGAATGTCATGTGTGTCATTAATCGACAGATGAGAGGCCCCCAGGCTCGCCCTGACCGCCGGGCCAAGCCAATCGCGAACTCTATCCCAATTCCACCCAGCCGCTCCTTCATCCCATAAATCACGGATTTCGCACTGTGGCGGAGTATAAACATTGGGCCTGAGGACGTCGTCCCCCAACCAGCGTTCCTTGCATGCCTGCGAGTGACCATTGCCCAATGTCAAACGCAAGTGCGGTTCCGCAAGGCTACGACCACGGATGATGCGCCGCCACGATACAGATGATCTGTTGCTGGCAGGCGCCTTTGTCAAGTGACAGAATCTGGAGTATCTCGCTCTCATGAAGCTGGTCCCGATCGATTTTTCGGAGCGAAGTTTCCACCACAATTTTGCAGAGTGTGCGTCGACCAAGTGGGCAAGTCTACAGAACCCCAGACCTCCCTTCGCGGTGGGTTTGGCCATGGTAGCCCAACTGGCCCAGTGATGTTTGTCCTTACCCTCGAGGTGTCCCCAAAAGAAATTGGCGAATATATATATATATATATATATATATATATATATATATATATATATTAGCCCTAACAATAATAATTATATGACTATATATATATATATATATATATATATATATATATATATATATATATATATTCGGCATGAGGATCAGCTCCACCCTTTCTCACCTCAATTCCACAGAATCCGACCACGCCCCTATCCTGGTGGAAATAAAAAACAACACCTACCAACCCAAAAAGCACTTCCAATTCCTCGATTTTTGGATCGACCACCCGCAATTCTTGAGCATCGTCGCAGAGGCGTGGAACAGTCAGGACTCCCCTAACCCTCTAACACGGGTCAGCAACAAACTCAAAGCCACCAGGAAAGCTCTGTCCAAGTGGAGCAAACTAGCTTTCGGGGACATATTCCAAGCGATCCGTGTCGCTGAAGATGATGTGACCCGAGCAGAAACCTTATTCCTTCTTGATCAATCCCCTGCAGCCAGGAGAGCCTTGAACCTGACCAAGGCGATACTCAAATTCAGGCTTAAAATTGAGACCAAGTTTTGGAAGCAGAAAGCCAGACTGAAATGGGACAGCGATGGGGACAAAAACTCTAAATATTTCCACGACTGCGTCAATGGCAAAAGACACAAACTCTCGATTCACCAAATTGCTGACGCTCAAGGCATCATCAAAACAGACCATAAGGAGATCCAAGAGGCGGCCGCTGATTACTATACCAAATTATTCTCGAAGGAGAGGGTACACATGGACACATCCTTTCTCGATCAAATTCCCACTATCATCAACGACGCCGACAATGCCAGATTGGAGCACCCTCTGTCCGAACAAGAAGTGAAAGACGCGGTGTGGGCCTTGCACGCTCATAGCGCCCCCGGCCCAGACGGCTTTTCTGGCACCTTCTTTCGCACCTGCTGGGATATTATCAAGCGGGACATAACCGAAGCGGCTAGTGCCTTCCTTGAAGGAGCTCACTTCCCCAAAGCTATCTCCAGCGCCAACATCATCCTCATCCCGAAAAAAGACAACCTAAACTCCTTTCGAGATTTCAGACCCATCAGTCTTTGCACATTCACCAACAAAATCATTGCCAAGATCATAGCTACTAGAATGTCTGATACTCTCCCCAAGATCATCTCGGAGGAGCAAAGCGGTTTCGTTCGCGGCAGAAACATACAGGACAACATCATGCTGGCTCAAGAACTTATTACCTGCATGAAGTTTCCGGCTAGAGGGGGCAACATCGCCATCAAAATTGACATGGAAAAAGCTTATGACAGACTCGATTGGCAATTCATGATCTGGGTCTTCAGAGCCTTCGGATTCTCAGAGAACTGGACTAACACGGTGTGGAGAGCCGTCAGCAACTCTTGGTTCTCCACAGTTATTAATGGCCAAGCCGAGGGATTCTTCAAATCTAGCCGCGGAGTCAGACAGGGCGACCCTCTTTCGTCCACGGTGTTCATCATTGCTGCCGACGCCCTGAGCAGAAACCTCAACAACATGGTCAACACTCCCAATTTCCAGCAATACCACACGGCCAGCGGGTGCCCCATCATCACCCACCTGGCCTTTGCCGATGATTTACTCATTTTCTCATCCGGCGATGTTGGATCGATGGAGGTGGTTCACAACACCCTGGAGCGGTATTCCAGATGCTCAGGCCAGAAGATAAACCAATCCAAGAGTGTCATATACGCCCATCGAAGCATCAAAGCCGAGAACGCAACCAAACTCACCCAACTAACGTCCTTCACAGTGGATCACCCTCCTTTCAACTACCTTGGCTGCCCCCTCGTGTACGGAAAATCTAACGCCAGCATATTCGAGAACTTGATCAACAAAATCAGGAACAAGATCGCAGGATGGCATAACGCTACCCTATCCCCAGGAGGCAAAATTATTCTCATCAAGCATGTTCTCAATTCCGTCCCCACCCACACCCTTACAGCCTGTTCCTCGACTAAGAAGGTCCTCGCGTCGATTGAACAATTATTTTGCAATTTCTTCTGGGGGCACAACAAGGGGCATAATAAACACCACTGGGCCAGTTGGGAGAATATGGCCATCCCAATCGCGCAAGGCGGGCTCGGATTCTCCAAACTCGACCACATTGTCAAAGCGTTCTCAATAAAACTGTGGTGGAAATTACGCACTAGCCAAAACCTGGGGACCAGGTTTATGAAGGCCAGGTACTTCAAGCACAACCACCCAGCGATAGCCACTGCTAACAGCAGATCCTCAGCGGCTTGGCGCCGTATTTTACGGGGACGCGACCTTGTCGAACCCGCGATCAGACTCCACCTTGGCTCAGGCGAGGCCAACCCCTTCATGGAGAGATGGATCGGAGACAGCCTTATCCCGAACATTTCCGAGTCCCCCAGAAATAGCAAGATCTTAGACTTGTGGAATCACACTAACAACGATTGGAATTGGGACAAGATTTGCGATTGGTCCGGCAACGAGACGGTCGAACTCATTCGTCAGAATGGACCATCTCTCGGTCCCGATGCTGACAAGCTGTGGTGGTCGCTGGATAGTGCTGGGGCCTTCTCGGTTCGATCGGCGAGACTTGCGATCCAGGAGAACGGTCATGAGAGCTTTCTCACGCGATACTGGCATTCCTGCATCCCCAAGAAATGGCCTTTCCTCCTGTGGAGAGTCATGAGAAAGAAGCTGCCTACCGACGACATCATCAATTCTATCGGTGTTAGCCTGGCGTCAGCTTGTAATTGTTGTAGCGAGCGCCAGACGGAGACTATCGATCACATCTTTCGGGACGGTCGGCTCCCTGACAAAATTTGGAGCACCCTCAATCACATCTTTAAAGCCACCCCAGGAGATGGGCGCTTTATCGATCTTCTGGCCCACTGGGGAGCAGCGTTCCACGGCCACCAGATCGTCGCAGCGGCCGCCACCTGGGCAATCTGAAAAAATTGCAACAAAGCGCGATACGAAGGACACCAATTCTCTGCTGATCAGATGATCCGGGAAATTCACCGGCAATGTCGCAAAAGGAGTTCTCTTTGCTCTCACAGCTCTTCGACATTTTGGTCACCGCTCCCCTCGTAATTTTGGAGGAGGCGGTCGCTCTTCCCCCCAACCATGTATTTTCTTTTGTTGGTATACTTCTCTCGGCTTTTGCCTTGTATACGTGCCAGGCTTCTGCATTTTGAGCCTTGGTTAATAATAAGAGGGGGTTTTCTTTAAAAAAAAAAAAATATATATATATATATATATTAAAAATATATATATATATATATATATATATATATATATATATATATATATATTAAATATATATATATATATATATATATATATATATATATATATATATATATATGACTATATTAGCCCTAACAATAATAATTTAAATAATGTAAAGCACTATATATATATATATATATATATATATATATATATATATATATATATATAGTGCTTTACATTATTTAAATTATTATTGTTAGGGCTAATATAGTCATATATATATATATATATATATATATATATATATATATATATATATATATATATATATATATATATATCAACAAAATACCTATTTAACTAATAATGTAAAAGCACTAACAATAATAATTTAAATAATATTAAAAATAATAAAATAGTGTAAATGACTATATTAGTCCTATTCAGAAAAGTGGGGTGACAATATATATATATATATATATATATATATATATATATATATATATATATATATATATATATATATATATATATATATATATATATATATATATATATATATAAAATTTTGGGCTTAGTTTCATTGGGTTTTCATCTTAAATATTTTTAGTAAATGTATATATATATATATATATATATATAATTTTGGGCTTAGTTTCATTGGGTTTTCATCTTAAATATTTTTAGTAAATGTTTTGGTATTTATTTTTAACTATAAAAATATTGTTGTAAGTATTTTTCTATTTAATTAAACTATAGATTTTGATCTAAATTATTATTGTAGTATTTCTACTTAATTAAATCATAGTTTTGATCTAAAAAGATATTTCTAGATTTTCAAAAGTATTTATCTAAAATTATTTTGATTGATAAATATATTTTCAAGTATCATAATTATTTTTTACATTAGGTTATAAATATATTTTTCCTAAATAAATATATATTTTCTTATTTGGAATTTCCTTTTTTAAATTTTAGATTAGATTAATCTTGATTGTGCTAATCATATGATCCTAATTCTTGCGATCTTGACTACTTCATATCGACCCTAGGCTAATCGGACTGTCCCGGACCCAATGGAAGAGTCTTTTCTATCATTAGAGGCCATCTTGCATAGTTTTGACATCTGAGACTATTCTGTGCCAATATGATCAAGTCACACAACAACTGCAATTTAACTCGAGACAAGTACACTATTGCTTTATGTTCTTAATACATTATAATGCTATTCATCATTGTGTTTACATTTGATATCCTGTTGCGACACAATTGTGACACGATAGGACTTGTTGTATTATTACTCGTTTATTGATTGTTTAGTGAGTCAAGAAGGGAAATGCTAAGTAGGTATGTGAACAAACCCCATGATTGTTATTGTGGATAGCTAAGTCATACACCTCACATATGGGTTAGCCGTACCTTTTTATTGTGGATAGCCATCTATGATATATCGTATTAGCCTAGACGTTCACATGTCGAAAGCTATTTCAAACGCACTGTCTGTTTTATTTGTACATGTTCATTGCTAGTTGTCTTATTGATACATGTTCTTGCCAGTTGTTCTTGTACATGTTTATTGTTTCCAGTTCATATAAATGTTTCATTTATTCTTTACTGCATCTCTACTTGTCTAGTTTATTTTGTATTAAGTTATATTATTGCAATATGACTGTACTTTGCTCCTTTCCTGACTAGATCATTAAAGGTGACTTGACTTGCTTCCTACTTTTGCGCTATGGACCATGCAGTGGAGATAAAGATCTTGGAGGTCGACCTTAAATTCTAGATAGATTAGATACTTCTTGCATTTAATTATTTAGCGGGTTTGTTTTCGAATATCATTTTGATATATTACTGGATTTGTAATTGAATAGTTATTGTAAATGAGCAAATATATGTGATTTTGTAATATTAAGATTGACATTGAGATCTAGATAGCGTACTACTGTTGATGCTGCGGTATAGGCTGGACTTGGCTATGTACTTGTATCCTGAAAAACGGGTACGGGTCGTGACAGATTGGCAGTCAGAGAGGACTATTCAGACTCACGAAGATATACTTTGCACCTGTGTGCTAGATTTTGGGAGATCTTGGGAGGACCATCTCTATTTGGTAGAGTTTGCTTACAACAACAGCTACCATACCAGTATAGAGATGTCACCATTTGAGGCTCTATATGGTTGGAGGTGTCGCACACCCTTGTCTTGGGATGATGTTGGTGAGAAAGCTTTATTATGGCCAGAGATGGTTATGGATGCATCGGAGAAGGTTAAGATGATTACAGATAGATTTTGGGTGACACGAGACAGACATCAACATTGGGCCGATAGCCACCGGAGTCCTTTAGAGTTTGAGGTATAGTTTAGATTTTTTGTGTTGGATGCTAGTTATAGATTAAGTTTTAAGGTTTTGATTTGTGACAGGTTGGCGATCTGGTGTTTTTGAGGATTTTTTTCGACACGGGACACGATTCATTTTAGTGGAGGCATAAAGCTTAGTCTACGGTTCATCAGACCTTTCAATATCCTTGAGAGGGTTGGTGCAGTGGCCTACTGACTAGGCTTGCCGCCTATACTAGAGGGAGTTCATAACATGTTTTATGTGTCGCAGATGAGACGGTATGTGGCAGATCCTAGTCACATATTAGACCACTCCGAGATAGAGGTGGGCCCGACTCTCAGCTATCCAGAATAGCCAGTAAATATTCTGGATCATCGGAAGAAGGTGCTCCAGAACCAGGTTATTCCTTTGGTTCGCGTCGCATGGAGGATCACTCTCCAAGTGAGTCTACCTGGGAGATGGAGGACGACATGCATGGGCGGTACCCTTATCTCTTCAAGGCTTGAGGTATTAATCTTCTTTTTTTCTGATTGTGTTCCTGTGATAGTTTCATCTTTTAATTTTGAGGATGAAATTATTTTAGGGGGGTAGACTTGTCATTACCACTTCCAAATAGGGGTAATTTTGTTAATTCATATTATATATTATTGTACATATTTATTTATTTATTATGCGTTAGTTATTGTGGTTAGTGGGCTAGCCTATTTGTTAGACTTGTGTTAGTAGACCAATTAGACTAGACACGACACTAGACCCAACAATTAGAATGACATGACACTTGGACCAATACATTGGACTAGGCCCAACTAGACCCAATTAGTTATGTCATTTATTAAATAGAGATTAAACTATTTACCAAATAGGATTAGAAACTTCCATGCATTAATTAGCTTTCATGACAAGCTTAGAGGGGCATTTAGACCTTTTGCATTAGCAGGGAATGCCCTAGCATGTGGTCGGCCATAAGAGGGAGGAGATCCATCCCTCTCTCTATTTTATTTTGTGTAATTTCATCCCAATTTGGTGTTCTTCCCTAAATTGATCCATCCCTCCACCAATCCCTCTTAATTCCACTCCGTTTCTCTTCCAATTCTCTTTTTCTCATCACTTGGAGGAGCCTACGAGCTTGGTGGCTAAGAACACTAGAAGAGGAGGCCAATTGCTAGAAGTTCATGTCTGGATCGTGTCCATTTGACTTTGTATTGGAAATTCATCTCCCAATAGGTATACATCTCAATTTCCTCTCTAACTAGACTCTATTTGTGTAATTAGACCCTTAAAAATTCACCTACGGACTAGGACTACCTATCGGATGAAGAATTAGGTTCTAATGACTCTCTATGTGAAAGTTATATGGAGATTTGTGCCAATTTTTGGAAAATTTTGAGAGTGGTGCACCAAGTGTTTGTCATTTGGTAATCTAGATCTATTTAGACTAGATTTGGTTGTGTGTGTCTAGATCTGTGTCCACAATTGGATACGAGTAGGCCTTATCATGATACGGTAGGACACAGAGTCATTTTGGTTTTTTTTTCCTTCCGACACTTGTGGTACACATGTCCAATCCTTCCTGACATATTGCACTAGCCATAGATTGTTCTAATTAGGTTCTAATTTATGTTTTATGCATGTTCATCTGATTTGGTTAGGTTCGGCCAAGGTTTGGTATAGGTATCTTGGGCGTATCACTAGAGTATCGTAGACTAGTGTGATATAAGGGTGATGCACACCAAGTGTTTGGATTTTGGCATTTATATGAGTGTCATGTGTATTATTGTGTCCTATGTGTATATAAATGTATATGAATATATGTAGGTGTATGCCTATACATAGGGAGATAGCTATATGTGTATATAGATGAGGGTGTGTCATTAGTTAGTGTATTGTGTATATGTAGAAAGATACCCAGTCAACCTAGTTTGACTTAGAAATGACTTAGAGACCTAGTATCAAGCTACTGTAGCATGTTTATGATTCTAAAACACCATTTGACATTAATACTCCATATTTAGGTCTTCGAGGCATTGTTTCAGATACGGTTGATACTTCATACCAAATTTTAGGCAAGTACATTTTCTGATAATTTCTCGTTTATGATATCTTTTATGTTTCTTGTATTTAGTGTAGATATCCTTAATTTTTCGACACACCGGTTACACGAAGTGGTATTTTCGGATCCCATCATGAGATGTTATTCATTGTATACTTGGTGTACCTTGTGCAAGTCTTGTTGTTGTTCTTATGCATGTATGGATAATGATTCCTGTGAAGGCTCGCGACCTTCTCAGAGAATTTCGTGTCGTAACATACCATGGTTGGATCCACTCTACCAATCGTGGGAAAGGAGTATTAGTGTAGATATCTGATCATACCCTTCTTGTACATGTCCTGTTAATTGTGAGTGTTGATCACACGTATGATTAACAAGGCCATATATCCTTGTGTAAGTTTCTAAGCCGATCACATGTTAAAACTAGTGCTCAGTTACATAGATGTTGACCCAAAATGGATCACAATCAACCAAATTTAGAGAATTAACAAAACGATATCTGATATGATCTAAGATGTCACATCGAGCTCAAGACAAGAATATCATCTACTGTAGCATCTACTTTTTCATAGAAAGGGTATTTTAGTCATTTTAGCCATTTTGGCCATTTTGTGAATTTCTAGATATTTTGACTTGTGTTGTGCTAGCAACTGGTTTAACCTTAGTGGACTTTGTATAGGAGCCTAACCATGTCTTAGAATTTTTTTCACCTATTAGAATTTATTTAGGGCTTGGGTTCAATTTAGAAGGCTTTTAAATGATTTTAAGCCTTTTTGCATGTAGCCTTTTTGAGCCTTTTGACTTGGGCCTTATTTTTACTTGAGAGAGAGTTGGCCCAAGTGAAACCCTAACCCTAGAAACCCCCCATATTGGTCGGCCACAGCAGTACCCCTCCCCCTCTCTCTTTCATTTGTGAATCATAGCCTCCACAAGTGAAACCCTAATAGATCTCCTCCTCCAAAAATTCTAGTTTCTTTATCCGGAGTCTGTTTTCCCCAAACGAACTCTGTTGCACTCATCTAGAAGAGGAGTATTTGCTGGAGTATTACATTCGAGGAGGCGGAGGCATTTACTTGAGGGGAAATGACCGACACGTCGTTCGAGGAGTTCCGTTTATTGGATTCTCGACACTCAATAGGTAAACCCTTTTCTACCATGGTTATTCTGAATTATCTTTCATATTTGCATCCATATAGGTACCCTAGACTTGCCCATAATGTTTGGTTACATTTCGAGTTCGTTTAGTAGCGGTATCGGACATGTGTCGACCCGTCAAGGCACGTGTTCGACGAAATGCCGCTAAGAAACAAATCTTGCTGTTTTTCGATTCTGTCTTCACGAACGTTTAGATAATATTTTTAAGAAACTTTTGTGAAGACTGATCAGAAATTGACACGATTTCGGCATCCGAACGAACACGCGTGCACGAGATCCCGTGCACGGTCTCATGCACGCCCTGCTGTCTGTGCGTCATAACTCGACAAAAAGTTCCGTCTCATGTGAAATTTTACGAGCACAGAGGGCCATCCTCTGCCCACTCACCCGTATAATTTCACGGTGTTTCGTTGAGCAAGCGCGGAGTTATTCGTCGTGGACTGTTCGGCCATTCTGTGCACCCGGCTGAAATTTGGGACTGAAACACTCTTCGTACGCGCACACAACACGACGAGGGGCCGTTCCAGGAGTTCGGACACGTAGCCCTATACCTAGACTACCCAAGGGCTCGACCCGAGTCGTGAAGTGGCACCACGCGCAAGCCACGAGCGGCGAACCGCCCGTACGAGCACGCGCGCACAGGCCGCGCGCTGTGCGTGGGCCATTGCGTCACGTCGCTGCGACTTTGTGTCATGTCGACGTGTCCTAGACCTACCCCGTGACCCTACCTAGCCGTGTGCACGAGCTTGTGGCTTCTCGTTGTGCGTATGGCGCGCAATCGAGCGAGAACGTTCTCTTTGACACGCGGTATCGGGTTTTTCCGATACGCGTTCTGTGGACACAACACGGACACAATTTCCGACCCGTGAGTACCCGAGCGCATCACGTAGATTGAGACCAGCGTGTATGACGAGTTTCGCGGGTTGATTTGGTGTATTTTGCGTTTTGTCGAAATTGGATTTTTCGGGTTCAAAGTTTTGAATAGAAATGTGATTTTTCGATCCTTTGACTTTTAATCCGTATTTTCTGATTTATTTGTTCATAAATGATATTTAGAACTTGCGGGAAGTGATCCGCGGAATTTTTACTTAATTATTTGCTCCTTTCAAGCATATATGAGTTTTCTACTTGTATGTCTATATATATATATATTATATATATATATATATATATATATATAATATATATATATATATATTAAATATATATATATTTAATATAAGTATATATATATTATTATATTAAATATATATATATATATATATATATATATCATTAATATGGTTATGTATATATATAAGCGCTGCTTTGGAGAGAGGGTTCAGTTTTTCTAAGCGCTGCTTTGGAGAGAGGGTTCAGTTTTTCCAGATTTTTGTATCGCTTCGGATCGAGAGATCGATCTATTTCCGGTACTAGCGAACCTATATATTTATATATATATATATATATATATATTTCCGGTACAATATTATATATATATATATTATATATATATTATATATATATATATATATATATTATATATATAATATATATAATATATATATTGTATATACCAATATATATAGTTTATACATTGTATGTTTTATATATAAATACTTGAATGACATAATTTTGGGTAGATGATCTTGGACTGATTATTTCCAGAATTCTGGAGTGATAACAGTCCGTATTCTTCGCACCACCATTCTTCCATATATGGGTTATGTATATATGTATGTGCTTAGAGGGAAGTATAAAATATATATATATATATATATATATATATATATATATATATATATATATATATATATATATATATATATGCTAGTGGTGGATAGACTATAGTTTTATGTAATTGTAGGTTAGTGTTGTGACCATTGGAGTATTGGGACAGATTAGGATCGACCCAAAGACCTTAGTTTAGTCGAGTTGACCGACAAGTTGACCAAGTTGACAAAAGTCAACTTTGGGTCAAACTTGATCCAATTCAACTCAAACGAACTTAGAATGACCTAGAAACTTGTGTATAACCTAAAAATTAGTAAACTGACTAGTTGACCAATGTTTAACCAGGTTTGACCAGAGTTGACCAGGTTTGACCAGAGTTGACCAAGGTTGACTTTGACCTAGAAGGACTTAGAAGCATGTAGAACTGTATTGTAGTCCTTTCTTATAATATGTTAGACCATGTTGTGACTTGTGGTTACCTTAAATAGGGTTACATCACTCCAGTTCAGTTATACATCCTCATCAGCAGCTCGGATTGTCAGGCGAGTACATTCTCTGAAAGTTCTTTCATTTACTTGTCGAATTCTATATTTCAGTTTTAGTCAATTCTATTTGATTCTCGGTTACAAACACGAATTGATATTTTTCTGGAATCCATGTATACGACACACATACCTTACTTGTCTAGTCTCTATTACAAGAACTATTACAAGAATCACCTACAAGCACCTTCATGTTCTGGCTAGATTTATTCTCGATTTACGTGTCGTGTTATGGATTCACT